>JASFAT010004543.1:0-207102 GCA_031353405.1 Baronia brevicornis
CCGCTAAATCGCATTGGACAAGTCTCAAGGACTAGCAAAAAAAAAATTTTTCTTTTTTGTAAACATAAATTTGATTTTTAGTTCTCTGTCGTAATTTGTAATTTGCGCCTCAAAGACTTTGCATGCAAATTATTATTCACTTATATTGCAAAAAAGAAAAATGTTTTCTATGTTCACTTGAACACTTACGGAAATTAACACTTCTAAAGTCACGTGTATCGGCTGTAAAAAATTTATAATAAAAACCTGTAACCAAAAACTATTTAGGAGATAAATAATATATAGGGCAATATTGTACAATTGGTTGCTACATATTATTATTATTGGATGATTTTTTTTAAATAAAATTTAATATGATTAAATAATAGGGGTTTTTTTATATGAAACGCCATTCTTCTACAAATCTGGATGCCAAGCACTGTGTCATATACAGATTGAAAAAAAAAAACAACTCTTTCCAATTAATATTTTTTTATTTGGTTCACCACCATATTCGTAATTAAATACATTTTTCCGTGTAAATGTGGTGAATGCTACAATTATTATTACTTTTTATATTTTCAAATGTATTTCCTTCATCCTAAGTATTTTTATTATATATATAATTAAAGCAGTTTGTCATCCAGATACTGAATGAATATGCAAATTATTAATATTGTGTAGCTATGGAATCAATTCTCTTTATCAGAGTACTAGGACGCTATAAAGTACCTATGAATATTTTAAACAGTTATTTTTCATCAGAGTTTTTTTTAGGAGGCGATATTGTTTCCGATGATGGTAGAGGATCAACCAGTATATATGGTGAAATGTTTGATGATGAAAACTTAGATACACAACATACTACACCAGGATTTGTATCCATGGCCAATAAAGGTATAATAAAATAAGATGGCATAAATAAAATTTGTACTTTGTACGCAAATATTTTTTTATATATTCACGCCAACCCCCGCAGGGGTTGGCAGAGACCACAGAGCTACATCCGCTACCATTCATCGCAGCGAAACGGCTCTCCATTGGTCGCTTCTCGCCCTCGTGAGAATCAGGACGTGAGGGGTGGCGAACCACGTCGCCGTCATTTTTCAACAAATTAGGTATATTAAATTCGTGTTAGTGATTCTCCGAGCCGGAAGGGAGGAAGGAGGTTAGCCCCAGCAGAGCCCTGCATGCTGAGGTAAAGCACCATAGTACCCGGGGGAGCCCGACCCCGGGACGGTCGGCACGCTTGCGACTAAGCTCGCCCTTAGCCACGCATCCTTTGGTACGGCAGACCGTGGATTGGCGGAGAGGAAAGGAAAGGATAGAGAAGAAAGGAAAGAGCAGGAACGGAAATGCGGATTTGGGGGGTTACCAGACTCGAAATAAATATTTATAAATCTATATATATTTTTATTCCGATGCGGGAATCGAACCCGCGACCATTGACTCGGCGGCGTAGGCGGAGGGTCCCGCCACTGAGCCAATCGTTCGTCGCAAATATTTTATGCTTGACTTTTTTGTGGGAAATGACATTGTTGGCCTTAGAGCTTATACAAGGTCGTTGAAAGTACTTGCGAGCTGGGGGCCCATAAATTGCTAACTGCCGAGAATGGTGACGATGATGATAACTCGGCGACGAACACTTGTCCAAGTTTCGTTAACAGAAATATTCCGATGGGAGACTCGAATACGCAACCTTTGACTTCTAAAGTGGTAACTTCGCTACGGCTTATCGTAAATTAATTCATTTCAGTACTTATTTTTTTTATAATAAATGTTATTACCAATTGTTTGTATTAAGTATTATTTAAATAAGTTTAAGAACTTAAGACAACTTTTAAATTCAATATGAATAAAAAAAATAATTATGTTAATATATTTGAACTTAACAATTTCAGGAAAAAATACGAATGGATGTCAGTTTATCATTACTACGAACGGGACACCGTGGTTGGATAATCTGCACACAGTGATAGGAAAGGTAGCGTAATTGACTTTTTATTTTTTTGAAAAAACTGATTTTGATACATATATTATGTATGTAAGTCCAAATAAGAGCCATCAAAGATTACATAGTTGCATATGTTGCAAAATAATACGTTTGAAGCAGTCAGTCGAAGTGAACTTTTTCAAGTTAACTGTTTCGACCTCCTTAAAAACTGCGTACCTTAATTCCTTCGTATACAGTTAACGAGACGAGAATACTCGTCAAACACAGTATGTGTAATATAAGTTTTATAAATAAAATAACCTTTTTTTATTTCATTACATTTCTTTATTTATTTAAATTACCTTAAATATTTTATAAATGCACGAAAAGGACATGAAAACCAATTCCTTAATTTATTTTTAAATTTGATGAAAATGGATCGAATGGGGAAAATGGCAGAGAGCCAGAGGGCAGGTGGCATGTTCCAACAAGGTAAATTGACCAGGTGAAACAAGCTTAAGCATGAAAATCTATGACGCGATCGATAAGGCTGAAGAACGACAGAGATGGAAGCGCATTTGTCGCCGTGTGTCACTTATTCGTACCTATTCGAGCACCCCGATGCTCAGCAAGAAAACAATTGATCCGAAAACGAGGAGAAAGGAAATAAAATACAAAGTCACTCATAAAATATTGTATATATGATACAAACTACCCAAGTACTCGTACACAGGCTCGTAATAATATAATATACGTGTAAATACCTGTAGGCTATATATATATTTATCCCGATGTGATAATTGAAGCCGCAACCATTGACTTCGAAAGCGATAACTTCGCTACTAAGCAGATGTATACTAGAATATTATTAGGGTTAAAGTTATATAAATTTAAATAATTTTAGTTCATATTTTTATAAAGTGAAAATAAAAGCAAACATTTGAGTGGTAGGTATAATTACATAACACTAATTATTTGATACTCATACGCTACAACTTAGCCGTGGTCCCTCCGTTCTTTGTTTAAGTATAGCCTGAATGATTGTTCGTTAAGGTTGTGGAGGGCCAGAACATAGTGCACATGTTGGAGCACACGCCGACTGACGTTGAGGACAGGCCAACCTTACACGTCTTTATAGCCGACAGCGGTTTGCTGCCCACGCCAAAACCTTTCTACATATCTGATGACCCTTACGAGTGAGTACTACGTATTTGTCGGCGTATTAGAATAAATATCATTATTTATTTATTTTATGCAATAGACAAACTAATTTTATATATATTTTAACGCCATCTATTGGCAGATTATGGAAGGATAGTGTTGGTTTATATAAAATAATTGTAATTTGCGTAAAATAAATTATTTATTTTTATTTAAATGTTGAGCTGTTTTGCAATAATTTCATTAAATTGTTAAAAACAGATATTGTTACTATGCTGAAGTAAATCTATTTTTAAATTCTTTGTCCAGTGTATGTTGTCTTTGTTTGCCTACTCGATTTTGTGCATAAAAGCCGAAATTCAATCGGAGGGGATTCATTCAAATATTCGTAATTTATTCAAACTATAAGCAAATAAGGAATTAAATATGTGTGATTTATATCGTTCTATAACATGAAAATATTTAATTTACATTTTATAGAACGATATATTTTTATTAATTTTAGTTTGGTTAAACGGTTATCAACTGACACAGTAGACAAATATCTCTAGGGAAATTTAATATCACCAAGGATACAAAAATACATAATGTTAGTTATGAGCCCCGCAACTCCTTTTCTTTCTCCCCCCTCTATTAAACACATCTTACTGTGAGGTAGGCAATGCATCTGCACTAGCCTTGGTATTGCAGATGTCCATAGGTGGCAGTAATTTAACGTCAGGTGACCTGTTCGTTTGTCTACGTGTTACATTAAAAAAAATCTCAACTTGTCTTATAAGGTTTCATTAATAACCATAATACGTAATGTTAAAAAGGGTCTATGGGTGGGTGTAAGTAGATATAAGGGGGTTGTGAAAATATCTGCGCCTGCTAATTCTAAACGGATGACTGAATTATGGTGATATAATCATTTTAAAATCAAAGACATACATAAATTGTCAGAGGCCAGCAATGGTGGCATTAGTGATATGAGATGCCTCTATCTGCGGTCGCTAATCCACCTTTTCTAAGTAAGGAGTATTTGCCAGTAGTTGATACGCTTGTTTGCGAATTGGCAACCTATGGTAGGTGTGTAAGGTAATGTTTTAGAAGGCCTTTGAAATTTGCCAATCTGGATTATTTGGACCTTGGCGGATTATACTTGCCATTTGTAAAATACGACCCTCGTGTTTATTGCTATTGGATACTGTCTGTTAACAAATATTTTAATAAATAGTTTAAAATCGTTATAGAGTCAAAACCTTCGATCTCTGATTTTGTTGCGAATGAGATCTGGATAAGTTTCTGATATTTCCTATTTATAAATATCAGCTTAATGTTTTTTTTACAGTCTATGGGCGTGGATTAAAGCGTCAGCGGTTCCACTAACTATGTCATTTTCTATCCTCGGATTCTTTCATTGGATGATAAAGAAAATGGAAATTTAAAAAGTCTATCAATATAAAAAAATATAATACAAAAAAAATAAGATTTACGTCATTGAGTTTTGTATCCTTCAAAACGCATATCATTGTCATCGTTGAACTTCTTAAGAAAGTCATAAGTTTATCGGATTACCAATATATAATTTATATTATTATAACATGCATTATAATATTATTATAACATGCATTTAAAAATATTTTGTTATTTCCTGATTTTGAATGTATTTCAAACAGCACATGGCAATTATTTTTATTAGAACTAATAATAAATAAAAAACTAAATTTTGTTTTATTTTCAATTAATAAAAATCATTGTAATTCTATCATTCATTCATTCAAGTTCCGCTGCCCTGCATCTCCGTGAAGGTCGATCGGTGGCGGTCGTTTCTCTGATCAATTAGTGTTGGTTTTGACTGAGCCATAGCCCATTTCTATTTGTATGTAATGTGAATTGATTTGTAATTTGTAATAGATTAAAATGTATACTACTTTATATCAATTATTTTATCGAAACCTAAATTTTGAGCGTTAAAAAAATTGTATAGTATATGGAATTTATCTGTTATAAACGTTATTTGACACATACTAATCTACTACTAACTTTGTGAAGTTGCAAGATATCGTAGAACAAGTCGATAAAAATAGGATTTTATTTTTAGAAGGCCTTTGATGTTTGCCATTTGTAAAATACGACCCTCGTGTTTATTGTTATTGGATACTGTCTGTTAAGAAATATTTTAATAAATAGTTTAAAATAAATTATAAAAATAAAACCATTGTCATTGACAAATCCTTATATTATTTAATAATAGTGTCACAATTGTACATTGGAATTGCATAATCCTTTTATAAAGCAAGCGTTTATTAAAAATGTAATTGAAGAGTGAAAATTTTGTTTTAATAAATAGGTTATGTAGGTAAAATTTTAAAAAAGTGGTAGAATAAAACATATTTCAAATTATAATTCATTATTTATTAATGATGCATTAAGTACATGTTTTGAATATCGTGAATAAATTATTGTAAATTAGGACATAACAATTAATTGTTATAAAATAAATATGTGTAAACGCTACTAATTAATTATTCGCTGGTCTATTCATTATGAGTTAATTCGTGCATTCATTGTTGTATTCCCAAATAATTAAAACAACGTTATCAATATTAACTTAATTTGTTAACTTTTATAAATCAATATCCGTTTATTCATTCTCAAAAACTAATTACCTTTAAGTACTTAAAATTTTTGCATTCCTTCATGAATATGTTCATCTTCATCAAAATGTATATTTACCTTTTTTTGCTTTATAAATTAAATAAATTACCTATACTGAGGTATAAAACTTGTGTAATTTGTTTTATAAGGCCAGGAAATATAAAATTCAATTAAACAAAAAGAATGAGATAAAATAAAATTTATATTTAATACCTATTTAAAGTTGATTATATCACATTTCTCACACATTAACTAAATGTATAGATTTTATTTACTTAATTGTGACAGTTAATCTTGGTTAATATTGACTACCTATGACATTTTCACTACGACTGCAAAAAGAATTTTGGAAAAACCTTTCGAGCTCAAAAATAGTAGGCAAATACGTGAAAGAGCTTTGAAAAGTATCAAATTTTTTTTTATTTATTTCATGCGTTACTGGTACTTGTTGATAAATTTCTATGATTGCGATAACGACATCTATCCAATACTTCCATAAATTATAACAATAAATACAGAACATAATGTCAATTTTAAATATGATCAGGAATATAATAAAGCAGCGCGTGTAGTAAAGATCCTGCGCATTTAAAAATTACTGAAATGAATGTTTACGCTCCGTATTCAAATGATTTTTTTCTCTTATCGCTTGAAATAGTGCTTTCGGCGGGGATATGCGATTTTTTTTTCGTAAAATTCTATATTTGGTAAGTCTTTTGCATGATTTTATATCATACCCAACAAAACTAAGTACACTCAATACATAAGTATATATACAAAATAATAGATAATAATATCATTATAATATTCCCAGCGCGCTAATGTACTCCCAATCATATAGTAAGTAAGCTGAAAATACGATCTCGCCACTTTCTTAATTATATTCTTTATTTTTATATTGTTATGATTTTGTCAGGCATTATATATGTCCTGCGAGTAAGCCAGAACAATTATTTAACTTAAGTAAGTATTTGAAATTTATAAAGATTTTGCTATATGGACAGTCAAAAGTTTTACTTAGCTAAGATCCGCGACAAGCGAAACAATAACAGAAAATTAATAACTCTACAGAAGACAACCGAAAAGTGAGTCTTCCGTAGAGTCTACTATACCTGAAGATGCCTCGTGTTGGGGCGAAACACGTGTCGTGTACAAGATGGAGAAGTGATAGTGTGTGTTTGGCGTTGTGTATAGTGGTTGGTGAGTGGAGAGTTGATGGCCGATTTTCGGTAAGTTTTTGGTTTAAGTTCCAAATAAATCCACTGAACCCAACGGAAAAACACACATTATTAATTTTCTGGAAAAACACACATTATTAATTTTCTGTTATTGTTTCGCTTGTCGCGGATCTTAGCTAAGTAAAACTTTTGACTGTCCATATAGTGATGGATTTCCGCAAAGTAACGTCTGACTCCATTAATAAAGATTTTGCTCACAAGAGTTCTGATGATTACAATTTGAATTGTAAGTGACAAGGTTTTAATTCTGGTCATGCTTTTCTTTTATTGTTAACAAACATCCGTTTATTAATATGAAATCAAAATAAAACACTTTTTTATTTTTAAACGTGTACATCATTGTTACTAAAAGAGTGACATGTTAACGTTTCCACCGTCAAAAAAAATTAACTTTTGTGCTAATATTTTTAACGACATATGTATTGGTAATTCTAGAGGGTTATTGGACAAATAACAATGCAGTAGCGACAAATAGCAGAAAGTGTGTCTGTTGTTTGTGGAGGTAGGCAGAACCGCGCGGCTTAGAGGTATTGTTGTCAGGTGTATCAGGCGCACGCTGCAGCGCCGCCGCGCCGCACGCCTTGTCGCACGACGGCCACGCGCGACAGATGTCGCACGCGTTCGTCGACACCGCTTGGAAGAACACGCGTGCACGGTGACCTGATAACACACGTTACCTTTAGGGCCTAATTATAAGCATCCGCGTGGCCGATTTATAGTGAGATTGCATGAGATCATATCTATCCAATTATATTAAGCAGACGGTCTACGCAGCCAGGTGCATTTGCAAGTTTCTATCTGTTTAGTACCGTCCACGGTAAACGGCCGCGGCTTGATATACACTGAACAAGAATTTACACTGTTATGATTTTAATTATTTTCTTTTTGTTTGTTTATACAATATAATATTATTTATGTTTTTATTTTTAGCATTAGTCATAAATATTTTTTTTTACAATAATTTAATGCTATTTTTATTTCTATTATTATCACAAGAGGGCACAAAAGGGCTCACTGGAGTCGTAAAGGTCGGTGAGCGTGGCCCAGCCGGGTCGTTGCCGAGCTGTGGGCAGCGCACGCGGCGCGGCCAGCGTGGCGCAGCGCTCCGCCGGCCCGGCGCGCAGCCACGCGAGCACGCGCGCGCCGCCACGCTGCAGCCGAGCCTGCGACACGTGCCGCGCAGACTGTGACACAACACAACACTGTCATTGAACATTAACCCTTTTGCACCCACGGGCGTACATATACGCCCTCGAAGAATGACCATTAACCCCTTACCGCACTTTAACGAGTCTGACTCGTGATGAAAATTTGGCCCATACATAAATATCACGACCCAGGCTCGTGAATAGATAGTCGGGCCAAACGTAAACATCACTAGCCGAGGTCGTGTACAGATAGATCAAACACAAACATCACGAGCCTTGGTCGTCATTGAATATTAGTTTCTATCAGTACGCTACCGGAGTTAGTCACGAGTCTCATAATATCTGTTACAAAGTAGTTTATATATTGAAATTTAACTTTTAAAATTTAATTTTTAAATTATAGAAGATAGTAGTGTTGGGTTATCTGTGTTTCCATGTTTTAAACTTTATCATACCAAAGTTAATTATTAATATTATGTTCGACTTTATATTATATAATAGTAATTTCGTTGTATTAAAAAATATTAGGTATATGAATATTATAATATAATATTTAAAAAATAAGTTATAATTATAAATTTTTATATTTTAGAAAGTAAGATGATATAACTGAACATAATAAATAACTTCTAATTCTTCCAAATGACTTCTAATTACTTAGCATTCCGTACTTCAATGTCAACTACTCAATAATGCCCTCCTTTCACACTTGTTTTATATATATATATATATATATATATATATATATATATATATATATATATATATATATATATATATTAGGTGTACAAATAAGTTTCCGCAGTTTTTTATAAAAAATTAGGAATTTATTGTAAAGGAAAAGTACATTACGTTTTATTCAAAGTATTTTCCATCATTTGCCACTACTTTTCCCCATCTTTCTGGCAACATTCGGATACCCCGTCGAAAAAACTCTTCATCTTTTGACGCTATCCACAAATCTACCCAATTTTTGGTGTCTTCATATGATGTGAAGCGCTGCTCAGACAGACCATGTGCCATCGACCGGAACAGGTGATAATCAGAAGGGGCTAAGTCTGGTGAATACGGCGGGTGGGGTAAAACTTCCCAGTTGAGTGTTTCCAAGTATGTTTTTACCGGCGCCGCAACATGTGGACGAGCATTATCGTGTAAAAGAATAATTTTGTCGTGTCTGGAGTAGTAATGGGCGCGTTTTTCCTTAAGTGCCCGACTCAATCTCATCAATTGTGTTCGGTAGAGAGCTCCAGTAATGGTTTCGCTTGGTTTCAGCAATTCATAATACACGACACCAAGCTGATCCCACCAAATACACAGCATGAGTTTTTTTCCATGAATATTCGGCTTAGATGTCGATGTTGATGGTTCGCCGGGCTTAACCCATGACTTTCTCTTCTTTGGATTATCGTAGTGAATCCATTTTTCGTCACCAGTGACTATACGATGCAAAAAACTCTTTTTTTATTCCTGGCAAGCAGCATTTCACTCATGCATAATCGGCGTTCAACGTCTCTCGGCTTTAGTTCATATGGAACCCAATTTCCTTGTTTTTGAATCATTCCTAACGATTTTAAACGATGTGAAATTGCTTGTTGAGTCACTTGTAGAGTAAGTGCAAGTTCTTTTTGCGTTTGGGATGAATCTTCCTCCAATAGTACTTCTAATTCCATGTCTTCGTACACTTTCGGCCTTCCACTGCGTTCTTTGTCTTTAACGTCAAACTCACCGTTCTTAAACTTTTGAAACCATTCCTGACAACTTCTCTCACTTAAAGCAGCTTCACCATATGCTTCTAGAAGCAATCGATGCGCCTCAGCTGCAGATTTTTTCACATTAAAGAAGTAAATCAAAAGTTCCCGCAAATGATGCTTATTCGGAATAAAACTTGACATTTTTGCACGAAAAAAATTACGTGATGCTGATACGGAATCACTAGTACTTTAAGGTTATGGTGTTGCCAGATGACTAAACTTGGGATATTACGTTTTACATCTGACAATTTCTCCATAACCTTCTGGTGGGGCCATCTTTTGACAAACCGCGGAAACTTATTTGTACACCTAATATATATATATATATATATATATATATATATATATATATATATATATATATATATATATATATATATATATATATATATATATATATATATATATATATATATATGTATTTCTTTTTTGATTGACTACCGATATTTATTCCAGTAAGTCCTACAACATATCATTTTACACAACTTTATTAGTTACTTACCATTAGTTCTGTGATGGTGTTAATATCTGCCAAGTAGCCAGATGGTAACTGAACAGTCAGAAGAGAGAGTCCGCTCTCTGTTTCATTTCCTTGTGGAACAAATCTGTTACAACATGAAAACTTAATAATTAGTTTATGGTAATTTTTCTCTTTAATAATTATTTATATAAAATTAAATTTGCTTTGGTATACCTAAATTAATTTTCGTATGGCTTCTATTGTTAGAAGCATTTGTTAAAAGCAAATCTATTTTTTCCTGGATGTATTAACCGAGTTTACCATAAAAAATCGAGATGTTCGAATATATTTTCCAACAGATGTTCAGCAAGTACATATATATACACTGAAATTGAACGAAAAGTCTTTTAAGTACTGTGTTTTTTTATACCAGAATCAGGCAAACGAGAAAGCGTGTCACTGTCCGATAAGTAATCACTGTCGCCCATGGACACTTACAACATCAAACACATCGCAAACACATTGCCAGCACTCGAGAAAATTGTGAGCTCATATCGTTTTAAATTTCTATGTAGCCCTTATATCCAATATATTTTTGAATTTCACTGAATAATTTATTAATCGTCTGTTTTTAAAAGATTGTCGGTTATGCTGCAGCTGATATTTTTCCCCCAGTTAAGTTTTCATCTCTTTGCAAGCATTTTAACGAGCGAACTCCTGTTCGAAATGAACGAACACTACTCCTGTTTTCATTACTTCAACTGTATGTTGTAAGAAGTTCTACGACGAGTTCGAGTAAGTCAGAAGTGCTGGCTTTTGAAAACCATCAAGCAAAAGAAAGTTGCTTATTTAGCACACCGTTTAAGCATTGTAGATATGACCTCCTGCAACTCATAATGATGGAAAAAGTTCCCGGAAAAAGGTAAGTTCGTAGAAAAAAGTTGTGGTTGAGGAACATCCGAGTGTGAACCGAAATAGCGAGTGCTTCCAAATTTTTTAGCCTCGCTATCTTCCAATCTTCACTAGTTGGAGAGGCACCTTAAGAAGAAGAAGTATGTTGTACGCGATTATAATTTTGGCTCTTTGTAAGCAATTACAATTTTGGTTCATTCTCAATGTAAGTAAATATGATATATTATGTATCTTACCCGACGCATATAGAGAGTTGGAGGCGGTGCTTGGTGGAGACATGGTCGACGCGCGGGTCGAGCGTGTAGCGCGGCCACGGCGCGGTCACGTTGGTGGAGCCGCGTGCCGCCAGTCCCACCAACGCCACACCGCGGCCCGCATTCCACGCGGTGGCTTCGCGAGCGCCGCGCACCTGACCCCACACACACACACACACACACACATATATATATATATATATATATATATATATATATATATATATATATATATATATATATATATATATATATATATATATATATATATATATATATATATATATATATATATATATATATATATATATATATTATTACGAATTACGCAGTATTACGAATACTGATTCGATTCTATTCGAAGATGTTAATGCTGGTAGCCTATTGGCTTTAACAGCTTTATCGCATTCAGGGCTCGCGGGCTGGAAGCCCGCGGGCAAGTAAAATATAATTGGGAATCTGCGCAAATCGCAGACTCCATCGGCCTGACGCCGTGTCGGAGGTACACATATGTGTGTGTGCTGATTTTAAACTCGTCATGATTCTACGTTAAACATGTAGGGGAGGATTGAACTTTAGTAACTATAGTCCCTATTAGTCCCATAGACCCTAAGGTCTAGGGGGTGAGAACCGACCGGGTACGTGAGAGAATCTCGTGTAAGCGGCCGGTGTAGAAGTGTTCCCTACTCTACATGCTCGGCTAGAGCCGGGGTGCGTGTAAGTGTTGGTGTCGTGAGTGGATCCGAACGACGCTGTTTCGTCGTCCGGATCGTGTAACACGTTACGCGATTTAAACGCGCGCCCGAAAAGACGACGGTCTTTTCGGGCGCGCGTTTAAATCGGGTGAATAATTTACCGATTGTACCACCAGTGGATTCGGATGGGATTCGGATCTCTCAAAATGTTTCTTAGAGTGTTTTAAAGTGTTGTTTGACGCTCGGCAAGTTAAGGTCGCAGTGGAGGTCGATATTGCGCTGGAACCACTGAGCACCGGTGGCTCGACGAATGAAGCGATTTTGTATCACTTGAAGTTTATTTATTTTTCTTTTATGCACGTGCGCGAAGGCGACACTTGCGTAGGAAATGATTGGCCGGACGCATGTTTTGTAAAGAAGCAGCTTGTGTCTGAGGGACAGTTTGCTGCGGGCGTTAATTAAAGTGTGAAAACGACCTAAGACGAAGGCCGCTTTGGATCGAGCGTTTTGAATGTGTTTAGTAAAATTCAGGTGATTACGAATACTTCAAATGCGTCTTCTACTATGAGTTAAGGATGTGAATAATGGAAGGAAAGAAAAAAAGCAATGGAAATAGAAGAAAAAAATAATGGCAGGGCAATTAATTTATTTGAAAATATTTTTTAATCTCCCTTTGTCATTCGTGTTGATTTATCAAGTCTCGTTCATGGTTATAGTATAACTGATGTTGAGTATATTGCACGCAACGGTTGTACTTACGAGCTGCGTTTGTATGATGAGCGCATTGTCGTCGTCAATGTTGAACTGCCTCGGCTCCTCCACGCCGGTCACGTTCACCGACACCCGCATCTTCTTCGACGTTTTTATCGCTTCAGCGAACTGAGCCAACGAATCCAACTGAAAACGCGACACATAAGGTTTCAAATATTTTCCACAAAATAAGTTCCATCCACATCACCTGGATGGCTGGCCGTCAACCACTGTACGGTTTAGTCACAGTTTTCTGCCACGAACTGTGGGAAATGTGGAAAAATTTACCACCTGCGGTGTTCCCAGTTGATTATGACATGGGGCATTCAAGAAAAGTGTGTGTGTGTTCGTTAAAAGCCGGCAACACGTTGGCGACGCCTCCAGCGGTGCGGATGTTTATGGGCGGCGGTGAAGATCTTAGGTTGTGGGTTCGATTCTGCCATAAGGCTATTGATGTGCTCTATTAACTTCTTAAAAACGATTCACTTCAGATTAGAAGTCCTCTCTAAAAGAATATCAAAACATTTCACTCAGCAGTGGACTGTTATGTTTTTATTCTTTTCCAATACACAGTTTTGAGGGAGGCCGATGTCGCTGATCATTAACCTCCGTGAAATCGTCATGGACATAATAATAAAATGAAATATAATTAAAACCATTGTTAAAGTTAAACTACGTTTTTTTTTAAAGTGAGTTTCCTCATAGATTTCCTTCTGTGCAAGCGATGTATTTATTGTAAAAGTGCATACGTTAGAACATATACGTTTTAAAAAACAAAGCTAATTGTTTTAAAAAAGCAAAACCACTATGCAGGACCAGCTAGCTATCTTTGGCGGAAATTTTGTGTTGCAGAAGTCTATCGGCGGCGTGGATTGCTCTAAATTACGCGACACGCTTGCTCGTTTGACTTCTCATCTCATACAAATATAATCTGATGGTAATTTAATGAATTTTTACTTCATTACATTTATTATGTATGATTCCTTCTTTAACTAACGGTTATTATGTGTATTTGGCCTTGTGGATTTCGGATTTTATTTGACTTAGTCTAAATACATATATATTGTCACGCCTGTCTCCCGTAGGGGTAGGCAGAGACCACAGATCTCCATCTGCTACGATCTCGGCATACTTTCCTTGCTTGCTCCACACTCATTATTCTCCTCATGCAACCCCGCCGGTTAAGGGTACTCTTGACTTGGCCTTTTTTAAAACCTTCGGCAATTTGGTCAAGATATGTTTTCCGTGGTCTCCCCCTACCGACTTAGTCTAAATGCATTAAGTTAATATTACTGTTATTATGTAACAGCTAAATTTAGTTTCCAGATATTTGGATATTATTTATGTGTGCGGTGTGAACGAAACAGACACAATGATTCACTGACGGCACTATTGGTGAGCCTCCTTAAATTACGACTGGACTGAATTTTTAAAGAACTCTGAAGGCTAACATGAGTTACCTACTTCTACAGTCGTTTACAGGGTTAGGATAGGTATAGATCTAACTATTACATACTATGTGGACAGTCAAAAGTTTTACTTAGCTAAGATCCGCGACAAGCAAAACAATAACAGAAAATTAATAACTTAACGAAAATCGGCCATCAACTCAACACCCACCAACCACTATACACAACACCAAACACACACTATCACTTTTCCACCTTGTAAAAAACACGTGTTTCGCCCCAACACGAGGTATCTTCATCCAGCAGGAAAACACACATTATTAATTTTCTGTTATTGTTTTGCTTGTCGTGGATCTTAGCTAAGTAAAACTTTTGACCGTCCACATAGTGATGGATTTCCGCAAAGTGATGCCTGACTCCATTAATAATGTTACATACTAATATGACAGTTTATGCTTCTGACATTTATCACAGGATATAGACGAATCGGTTATAAAGTTGTAGTATTTTAAGTCAACATAATTAGTGAATTGTACCACATCAGGATCTTGGTCTTGTGGGCTGTAGTCTTGCAATAAATATTTTGCAACAGGCACCGCCTGATCCAATCTTCGCATGGCGATCATGGCCCGGAGACCCCACGCCGCCGTCGCCGCCTCCAAACTGTTGCCTCGCAACCACGGATTCCTCCACTCCGAACCGTGCAACTTTCGTGACCAGAATAGTGTCGAACCTATGACAAGATACGAAAAAAGTGACACATGTCATTTAATGATTTTCCACTATTACATTTTTACGTAGCATGGCGTCTACCTATAAGGCCCCTTTCCTAATTAGTCAAGGCCCTAGTTTCGCATCTACCTACCATTGGAGTATTTATATAAAGATGGACGGTCAAAACTGCTAAAATCCGCAAAATACAAAGAAAGTATAAAATTATGTGTTTAACAAACGCACAAATGTGTCGATCTTGTCATAGCTAAAAGTGAATTTTGTCCACCATACGTAGCCAGCGTATTCTCTCTTATTTTGGCCACATCGTGAACAAGGGCGATGAAAGTTTGGAAAAATCCTTATTGTAGTTGTTAATACGGTAGAAAAATGGTCGAAAGGTTAAATCGTAAATGGAAATTGTCATTAAAAGAAAACCACCAAGTTCCACCACATAATTAACGGAGCGATGGATAGATGCTGGGAGAAACATGAGGGAGCGACAACAGAGAGGGAGAGAAAGAGAGTGTTAACAAAAGAAATGGAAATTATAGAATTAATAGTCCAATTTTACCTCCCTCTTTTCTTTTCTTAATTAAGCAAAACTCACCCGTAGAGTTGACGTATTTATCCATAAGCGTGAGCGCCTGTTCAGCCTGCGGGTGTCGTGCCAACGCCAGTGCGCTACCCATCACCGCCAGCGAGTACGCGTCCAGCGACGGCGACAGGCCGCCTGCTACGTGCTCCACTGCCTTGCTTATCGTATCTTTGAACAGGATTTCACTGCCCTGTGAAAGTAAAAGTACAGCCAACACTTTTTAATATTTTAAGTCCCTGAATATATGTTCAAATGTATGACGAATTTTATAACATATAACAAAACGGGGACTTCCACACCTCGCTCAGCATATTTTTGCGGGGTGTGGGAACGAGTCTCGGGGACCAAAGACCCACTGCATGAACAGCAATTCAGAAGACGGCACCCGGTCTTTGCGGATGTCCTTCTAACGTTGATCAACATTCGCAACGTGTCCAGGTACTCGTGTAGGAGATCTAGCAGCCTCTGCAGCCTCCTTATTTGGACTCAAGGAGACGACGCGAAGTATGCGCTGTCGTCGGCATATAGCGCCAGCATGACGTCAGACTCCTACACTCAGAGGCGACCTTACAAAGTGAAGATGTCATTCGTATACGCGGCGTACAGTACAAGCGACAAACAGCTGCCCTGGGGGACCGCGGCTTCAACAAGAGAAGGAAAACAAATACAATATACAGTGAACTAAGAAACTAAAAATAGATTTTCTTCCGCATAGCAACAGTATCTTTTTGGACAAATAAATGAAATTACTGCAAAACAATTATTAAAATACAGCTCAATATTCAAATTACATATTTATGTGAATTTTAGATAATTCTACATAATTTATTTTACACAAATTATAATTATTATATATAAACCAACTACATAATCTGCCAACAGATGGCGCCAAAATACACATTTAAAATAAATTTTGTCTATTGCATAAAATAATTAAATAATGACATTAGTTCTAATATTTGACCGACATTGGTTTTGAATTATTTTTGGAGGTCCAGGGAAGGTTTAAAAGGAGAATTAAAAATATTAGGAATATAGTAAAAGCAACAATAATAATAAAACCTAATTCATATCGAGCATTTTTTTATTGATTACCATTTCTTTTTGTTCCTGTTAAGTTTTGACCACAAGTTGAAACATTCTGCAATTATCGTTCAGCTTTTTTATTTATTGATTCTGAGGCGGTAGAAAGTTTGCCGGGTCAACTAGTATGTTATAAATATCAAAAGACGCCTGAGGTAGTACCTTAGTCTCTAATAGTGCGACGAGCGCGTGTGCGGTTAGTGGTAGCGGCGCCTGTGCGTGCGGGTCGTTGCGTAGTTGCGGCGGCGAGGTGGGCCAGCTGCCGTCCGGGAGCTGCGCCCGCACCAGCCAGCGCGCCGCCGCCGCGCCCGTAGGTGCCGCGGACACGTGCCGCGCCGCCCGCGACAGCCAACGTGCTGACACCGCTGTCATACTGCATAGACATATACAAAATGGCGCCTGATGTTTGTTAATGTCTCAAAAACTTCCGACTTTGTAACTAGCCATCTCCGTAGTCTACCGTCACCCCTTAAGCTACGAAGGCAGAACGTACGCTGGGAGACCACCGTTACGTACTTCGGAGACCGCATAGACCGCGCTGCGGGTAACCGCACAAGTAAAATATGTGATTATTCAGGCAAAAGTCACGCAGCAAAAATCTATAAAATCCAATCGGTGGTTATCGATCCTTGGGAGTAGATTGTGTCGAGGCTGTATTGATGATGATGATGAGGAGTAGAGTATTGCAGTCCGCATTACTTTTCCCCGTGAGCTAGAATTGAAGTAAAACACAATTTTATTTATATAAGTATAAACTAATTTTTCATGATTATAATTATCTATAAATTTATATTAATTTTGTTTTTTTTATGTGTTTTATTTATAAGTGTGAACGATCGATGGAAATATAAACGCTTGATACTCATATTTTTACATAGTAAGAATTTTAAGTACTAAAAACACAAAATGTCATTTCTCAGACTCATTATACTGTATAAATACCTGTAAGTACTGTAAGTACTGGTATATAAATACCTGCGAGCTATATATACATATAAATATGTATTTAGCGTGATGCAAAATTGAATCCATGACGCTTTCCGAAAAGCGAACACGTTCACTGTGTTATTTGGTTTGTCGGAAATATATAAAAAATTCAGAATTATAAGATACTGTTTGGTCTGTAAATTACTAACAAAACATCGCCTTCGGCTTCCTGGTCCAGCTCCTGTGCGAAGGAGCCGTCAGGGCGGCGGAAAGCCATCAGTCGTTGATAGCCAGCCGCCGCTTGCGCGCGAGCCTCCTTCGTTATCGACACATCGTCTTGGTTCGTTGCCTAAAAATCAAAGCATCAATCAATAAAAACAAGATAAGAGGGACGGTCTTACACATAGCTCGCATAGCGATATGTAAGGTTTATGGACATCTGCGGTATGTTCATTATTTGATCTACCCATTGCGTCGGAATTCGGTCACGAGGTCTTTACGTTACATCTTTCCTCTCTAACAGAATATTACAGTCTAGGCTTTCGGGCCCTTTCTTTGCTACACGGCCATAATATTTAAGGGCGTGACAAGTGAATTAGGAAGAAAATCTTTTACGGAGGCGCTGAGGATTTATTTATTTATTAGGGGACACCACAAAAATAATACATTTGGAAATAAATTGTATAAGTTTAAGAAATAATTCCACTTCTCTATAAACTATATAGAAAAGTTAAGACAAAAACAAACACGATACAAAACAAACTATTAATTAAATTAATAGTAACATACTGTATAATATTAATTAAACAAAAAATAAAACTTAATAAGCTTTTCGTGCTATTAGCAGTCTCATAACCATATTTTTTTTTCTTTATGTGCTAAGTCAATGGTTAAAACAGTCTTTTTGAATTGACGACGTTAATATAATATCTCAATAAAGAGAGTTATATGCTCTAGATAGCCTAAATATAGAGGAGAACCGTTTTGAATTAGTTCTGGTGAAGGGTGTGTGTAATAGACCAGAAGATGGATGGGAAAATAGTATTATACTTTTATCGATATTGAAATGTTCGGCCACCTGTAAGTAGTCGAGTATGAGGCAGGCGGCGGCGAGCGGCCGCGCTGCGTGTGGTGGATCAGCGGCAGGTACGGGGGGGTTCCTCACAGCGGGCAGCGCCGGCGCCAGCACGTCGCCCGCGGCCAGCAGCGAGCCGCCAGTGTATCGCCAGCCCGCGTTTGAGCCGAGGCTCACGTTAGCGCGCGCCGCGCCTTGACGAGCGTCCAGGACTGACCACGACCAGATGTCTTCTTCGTAACCGTCCTGCAAATAAAGCAGCAATAGCTCAGTCAGGAAGGATCGGGCTCTGAACTCGTTACTTCGTATATTCCACTGGCTCAATTGGAATAGTTAACAAAAATTCGGCACTTTCCGTTAACCGGGCACAATCAAAAATCGTCAAATAATGTAGAATTGCGCCAAATGTCCTACAACCTAACCTAACATTTTGTTTTGCCCAGGTAAAAAAACCTAATCTAAACTAATAAATCTCATCATTTTCAAAACATAAATTAAGATGGAAGAGAAAAAGGAAAACGTGATTCGTTTTGAATGAATTGAGAGAATAGAGCACATGACATCAAACCCTTCCCTTATGGTTGTAATAAATTTGGCGGAATTCTAAATTATTTGGCGATTTTTCGCTTGGGCCCGGCTACCGAAAAAGTACCAAAAATGTTGTAATATGAAAAACATTGTAAGTCTTCTTTTTAATGAAAATAAGATGAACTATGAACACAGATGTAAGTACTATGAAGATGTGTATTATTAGTAGCGTTCAGCAATAACTATCTGTACAAATTTGTCAAAAATGGCA
The DNA here is from genome assembly GCA_031353405.1 of Baronia brevicornis. Taxonomy (NCBI): domain Eukaryota; kingdom Metazoa; phylum Arthropoda; class Insecta; order Lepidoptera; family Papilionidae; genus Baronia; species Baronia brevicornis. Next base: position 19,524 of record JASFAT010004543.1, read on the forward strand.
ATCCCAATCGAATCGTAATTCCAGTGGAATCTGTACTGAAATACAAATTTAGTTTATGCGTATGTAATGTATATATCGTATATATCTTACCTTTAAATGTGGCTGGAAGATACTGCATGCGATTCTCTTTCTATCGTATACAAAATAATATCGTTTCATTGAAATATAAACTAATTTAAAACAATAAAAATGATATTGCGATCGTATTGATTTAATATAGGTACATAGATAGTTTAATCGAACACTATCTTTTATATATGCTGCGATTTCATTGCATAAAAAAAATAGTAATGCCCAACCTGCACCAGCACAGTGCGGAACAGGGAGGCCGACAGTCCGCTGCCCCCCGCCTCCACGATGACAGGCGCGGCGCCCGTGCGCACCGCGCTCACCAAGAATGCCGTGCTGCCGGACCCTCCCGCTGGAATACGTACGCGATTTCGACGGAACAGCTCGATCTCTGCGATATAATACAACTATTTTATATGTTGTTTGAATTTTTGCGTAATTTTAATTTTTGTTTTATTATTGGTTGAGAAAGGCATGCTTGGATGTTTTGGCCATATAGAGAGGATGGATGAAAGACGACTGATAAAAGGAAATTACGTTGCGGATGTAGATGGAAAAGTCAGTAGGGGAAGACCCAGGAAAACATAACTTGACCAAATTGACGAAGTGTTTAGGAAAGACCAGATCAAGAGTACTATAACGTGCCTGCCGTTCTGCTTACGGCGACACTCGGGATCTTTGTCTATTAATGTATCACTACAGTACCCTTAACCGGCGGGCTTGCATGAGGAGCGTGATAAGTGTAGAGGAAGCAACGAAAGTATGCCGAGATTGTAGCATATATCTGTGGTCTATCACTAATGCGCTGGAAGATGTCTTCAAAACATTGGACTGGAAAGGACGTGACATAAACGTAAACGGTGAGCACATCTCACACTTGCGCTTTGCCGATGATATCGTGATCTTGGCAGAATCTAGGTGGCGCGCCTTGGGTGAGGCCTATGTCCAGCAGTGGACTGCCGCGGGCTAATATTGATATTGATCCCTACGGGAAACAGGCGTACACTATGTATGTTTGTACAATGTGTGCTCGGTAACAGTATGAAAACGAACTCAATAAACTATTTTTTTATTTTTCAATGTAATCTCCCATATCCTCGATACACTTATTGACCTGGACATTAACTTTTTAATACCCTGTAAAAAATATACTTCCTCCTTGTCAGAAAAATATTTATTAAGCGCCGCTAATTAAATAAAATTAATTTTTGTGATTATTTAATAAATACGATGGTCATAAAATGGTATTCGCGGCTTTTAATAAAAACGGGTTGGCAAAGGGCAACGTATTGAGTAACAATTTTTATGCACAAATATTATAAAAAAAACTTACTTTTAGATGATTCCACATTGTTTTCCAGAGGTTCAAATTCGAAGTATTGGTCGGAGTTATGGAAAGTGACCTCTACAGTAACATCAACTGTCAGACTGCTCTTCAGGATTATAATAGCAGCAATCATCTCGCCGCGTTGCAAACTTTCGGGCAGCTCTGCACTAATGGAGAGAGGTACGCTGGTCACGAAGGATTGGGGCTTCGCTAGCCCCAGCCCCAACGATGGATGTACGGAGAACGCGCCAACCGACCACTTGCCAGTTGACATGGGGGACCATATTTCTTTAGTGCCTTTGCCGTCATTGCTGTTGAAATTTCATTACCATTTATTGAATATTTAATCTTCAGACTTAAGAAATAAAATCATATTATTAAAATTATTCAAAACATGATTAGTTATGTAAACTTCATTCGATAAACTCGTTAGATTGATAATTAACGAGTTAATTGGTTCAGTGGCGATGTTTCCGCCTACTAACCCCACTGCAGGATTTCCTGTATATTATAAACACATAAATACCAAGGATAGAACACCTAGATTCTAATCTCAATATCTGTTCTGACACGCGATTCGACAATGTTATTTTTTAAATTAATAGGTTTTTTTAATTCGAAAGGTACAATTGGACTGTAAATTGACAAGACAAAATTGAACATTAAATAATTAAATGTTTGTTCAGTTTTCTCGGTAGAGAGTAAGGGCAAACAAAACTGATATTTTATGTAACTAATTGGAACGTGTAGGTAAAACTGCTGTAAGAGGTTATTCACTGACCCGAGTGTGAGGTTGGCAACCATCCACGTGGCGTGCGGAGTGAGCGTGAGGTAGAAGCGCGGGGAGGGTGGCGGCGGCAATCGGCTGAACGCGTACGGGCCAGCGAGTGGCGGCCTGGTGCCTGTCTCCGGCATCTCAGAGTTTGACACTGCGACGTATAAGAGCGACATGATGAGTATATTCGTCTTCGCCCGGTCCCCAAGAATATAAGCTACTGGCCCGACTACGATCATTCTCCCTCTTCCAGATAGACGAAGCGATGTTAAAACATACATACATACATATCGTCACGCCTTTATTCCGTGGGAGCAGGCAGAAATCACAGATCTCCATCTGCTACGTTCTCGGCATACTTTCCTTGCTTCCTTCACACTCATCATTCTCAACATGCAAACTCCCCGGTCCTAAAAATTTCAGTAATTTGGTCAAGGTTTCCTTGGTCTTCCCCTGCTAACCCTTCCATCTACATCCGCAACATAAATTTCTTTTATCGTCGTCTTTCATCCATCCTCTAGGTACGCCCACACCATCTAAACATCCCTTTCTCAAGTTTTGTCACGACACCGTCTTTTACTCCACATCGCTCTCTTATATCTTCATTTGTTATTCTATCATTTAACGTTACCTCACACATACTGTTAAAACACAGTACGCCTAAAAAGCCGCTGGCAACAGTGGCACCAATGGCCAGGGTGTTATAATGCCTTTGAGAAGCCGTTTGCTTTGCCGTTGTGCGGAGTGTGGAAGACTCGTTTTGCTTGCTTTGCTATTCATCATTATTGTCAACAACAGTTCACTGCTAAACATGCCTCGTCTCAGTTAGAAGGATTACAGGTTAGGAACAGTAGTTTCTCGAAGACATCTAATATACAATATAATTAACTTGATGTAGTGATTAAATAATAAATATTTTATGTATTAATAAATATTATAAGACAGATTATAATTCACTTACTATTTGTTTTTTACTGAAATTGATTAATGGTACAAAATTATTTGATTTCAACGTAAGATTTATGCAAGGAGTAAAATTATATTTAAAAATATACAATTTAAGCTGGGGAGACTTAACCACTTACTTAGATTGCGTTAGCAGAAACAGACATCTTTTAATGTCTGTTTCCATTTATTGAAAAGTATAATATACGTTTGTATAAGGTAATAAGTATAAAAAAGTAAAATAATATGTGTGACCATTCAAAACGTGAATATAGGTATTTTATTGCTTCGTAATGTACATTACATTACGAAAGGTATGCGATATAGGCAGATCTTATTATTTTAAATGTGAATGATATCCAAAGTACGAGAAAATTACATGTATTAGGTAAACAGTAAATAGTTCTTTTAGTACACAAGGAAATCAACCACAGAGTAAGGAAGGAAACGACGCATCAATTCTAGAGTGTTTTAGAATATACAAATAATCAGTATTAAGAATGTATTAAGTTACCTTTGGAGTCATCTTCGAATACTACGCCGTCTGTCAATATCACCAAACCAGCATTCTGAAGCAAAGGTTTCATATAAAACTTTGCCTGCATTACAAAAGCAAACATCAAACAAGATCGAGATAAGTTGTAATTTTATCATTATCTCCAGTTCGCTCCTTGTAGGCCTCCATCGTGCTCATCAATCTTTCCGAAGTTATAAAGGCACGTGGGACAATAACCCATTACACGCACAAAAAGTATTCAATTAATTACTTGAATAACTAAATAGTGTAACACTCTGAAGACGATGTAATAAATAATCGATAATATGTATAATTCTCGGAATATCTATGTGAGTAATAAAAAGCGTTAATAGAATATTTATTTCTTGAAACTCACCTGGAAAACGTCACCTGTAGTACGTCCACCCAAGTCTATGCCTAGTCCTGGTAAATGCTCTTCATTTTTGAATACTGAATGTTTTAATCCGTTGAAACTTTCCACCTCGCGTTCAATCTGCAGTAATAAATATTTATAATAGTGTATACAGTTTTCTACACCATTATTTCGAAAAGTAGTACTTGTTACTACTATGTAGTATATGTCGGAAAATGTCCCTAATATCAGAAGTAAAACCAAAAGAATAGGTTTTAATTAAATTTTATTAATTAACTCGTGAGATTCCCACTGAGACAGTGGTCCGTACACCCACCCGTAGAAAATATGTGCCGATAATATGTCGTAGAGAATAAAAGGATTCTCTTGAAACGTGGTGGAGGCATGGTGATGGTAATATCCGGTTCAATTTCTGCTAGCACATGATATTTCCGTCTCTTTTTAACATTAGAAATCACTGCCGCCGTCATATACATATGCATATGATCTTATTAGAAGTGGAAAGGAAAGTAAAAATACTATTTCTAAAGAAAATAAACTTTATTATATTATGAACAATAAAAATACTTTGCTATAATAGTCTAGATAACACCGTCTATCGTTTGCCTAAGTAATATTAACTAAACCCCCTGCCCACGGAGTCGCGGGTTCGATCCCCGCATATATGATAATATATGTATGGCCTACAGATATTTATTCCGAATCTGGTAACCCCACCAATCCGCATTGAACAAGCGTGATGGGATAATGTTCGTTCTATGGACAGTCAAAAGTTTTACTTAGCTAAGATCCGCGACAAGCAAAACAATAACAGAAAATTAATAATGTGTGTTTTCCGTTGGGTTTAGTGGATTTATTTGGAACTTAAACCAAAAACTTACCGAAAATCGGCCATCAACTCTCCACCCACCAACCACTACACACAACGCCAAACACACACTATCACTTTTCCATCTTGTACACGACACGTGTTTCGCCCCAACACGAGGCATCTTCAGGTATAGCAGACTCTACGGAAGACAACCGAAAAGTTTTCGGTTGTCTTCCGTAGAGTCTGCTCCGAGTCCGATTTTCGGTAAGTTTTTGGTTTAAGTTCCAAATAAATCCACTAAACCCAACGGAAAAACACACATTATTAATTTTCTGTTATTGTTTTGCTTGTCGCGGATCTTAGCTAAGTAAAACTTTTGACTGTCCATATAGTGATGGATTTCCGCAAAGTGACGCCTGACTCCATTAATAATGTTCGTTCCTCCAAAATGGGAAGGGCCGTGCTCAGCTGTGGGACCTATATGGGTTGTCAAAAAAAAATTATCTAATAGATGTTTAAACCATACGAAATTGACTGAATAATCTTTGACCCTTGTGTTCAAATTACACGGCGTTACACTGAACTGGTTTTACGTGGAACTTTTTCGCTTTTACGGCTCTGAGCCTGTGAAACAGTTTTTATCTTGACATCACGTGTACATTTGTTGCGTAATTAAATTTAAATAAATAAATGAAGTAGTATAAATTATATCCATGATGATACAAAACAGTATTAATAAAATGCTTACGATGTGCAGGTCTAGGCCGTCCCCAAGATTGGTGGAGAGACGTGCTGTGCTTGCAAGAGTGTCGGCTCCGAATAGAGCCACGTGCGCGCCCCCTGTGCCCACTACTTGCAACTCTACCAACCCGTTGGGACGGTACCCACCCGACGATGGTGCCATCGACACCGACACCTGCACCACAAGTAATTATTTACTATAAAATGATTTCATGATGCAGCGCTGTCAATACAAATAACGGATAAAATAAAACACATGGAAGAAAGTAACAAAACAGAAAATAACATAAAATTAAATTAACAACAAAAAATTAAATTGCAGCGTGAAAAATAAAAAAGTTTAAATTTTAAGGAGTTAAATATATTTAAATAAAAAAACTGTGAAATAATTTATTTTACACAAACTTAGCCAATTTCATAATAACATTCATTTAACCCGTGGAAAAAAAATCAATAATAATATACTGTATGTTCAATATAATAGTTATCAGACAAATCTTTTTTAATCACCCTTTTTGTTTCTTTATTAACAATTTACAGGCGTAAGCTTGAAAATATTGTTTTATATCAATCCATTACTAGATTTAATTTATTTTGATCTAAAATTAATATTTATACAAAGTACTCAGACTGTTTGAATTATTATATTCCTTATGTAAAACGTTTTAGCCGTTCGCTGTACAGGAATATGCGAACATTGCAAGGAAATCTGTATGCTAAAGAATACTTTCAAGAGCATCTGAAGTCTATCAATTGGGATCAGAGCTTCATACGTGAGTAAAATTTTTTTTTTCTCAATCTTTATTTCGTCTTTCCTTTACTGCAATACAAAAAATCGATCTTGCTCACACATTAGCGGTCCAAACGGTGCGGTTCCTGCACTCCACTATTTGAATTTGTATATGTCGGTGTATTAGAATTAATATCATTATTTAATTATTTTGTGCAATAGACAAAACTTATTTTATACGTATTGTGGCGCCATCTGTTGGGACATGTTGTAAGAATAATGTTGGTTTATATATAATAATTGTAATTTGTGTAAAATAAATTATGTAAAATTCATATGAATATGTATTTTGAATAATAAGCTGTATTTTAAGAATTGTTTTGCAGTAATTTCATTTGTTTGTTAAAAAAGGTGTAGCTTAAGCAAATTTATTTTTAGATTCTTTGTTCGTTGTTTATTGTCTTTCGCTTTCAAACAGTCGGGACGAAATTAATTTTAACTTGCACCGAAATATACATACACATAGAAAGGACAGCATAGAAAGGAATATAAAGGCATAGCTTAGAAAGGAAATAGAAAGGAAAGGGCCTCCCTTACATAAAATGTACAGGTGAGCGGCATTCAGTAACCGATATGGCGACGTCCATATTACTATCAATTACCTCGTTTTGCAGCATGTTGCCGTGTGGAGAGTACACTGCAGCCGCCAGCAAAGGGTTGTCGGCGTCGATGCGTGGATACCAGGTCAGCAGGAGGCAGCCAGGGGCCATGCTTGCTGACACCAACACCGATATATCTACGCTACGCCGAGCTGGACTTAACTAAAAATTAAGTATTTTTTTGTGATAGGTAGCCACATGTAGCATTCCTGAATTTAGAAGCAATGGGTTCATACCCAGTGGAAACTAAAATAAGTTTTACACATAAATGTACATTTTCGGCTAGAGAATCAATAACTTAGAGAAAAGACAAATTAGAAAAAAATAATATAGTAAATATTACTTTAGTAGAGTTGACGTAGAGAGTTCACGTAGGTATTCATTAAAATACAAAACCTGCAATTTAAACGAAGGCAAGAAAAACTCGTTTTGCCGAACATTCCTATGTTCATTGGTTTTTAAAAGATAACATATAAACACAAACCTCTAAAGTTTTAGCGATAAGGATATCTCCGCGTCCAATAACAACGTAGTGTACTAGATCCATAGGCTCAGTGGCTGAGATGCGCGCGCGCATTTCGTCGCCAACAGATGTACCACGGGTGAGCACTTCCACTGTCAGAAACTGTCTGCCAGAAGATACGCTGCTTTGTACGTTGACGACTCTTTCCGTCACTTCCTTGTACTTTATCTGACAACATAAATGAAACGTGTAAGCAACACTTTCGATGGGCAGGACATGTCGTGAGAATGGCTGATTTTAGACAATCTAAAGTCATGACTAACTAGACACCCCAGTAGAAAAGACCACACAGTAGACTCAGGAAACGCTGGAAGGACTGCTTATAGATAGGAACTGACTATCCTAAGGAGATGACTGGAGAAAAATTGTGGATCCACAAGACCCACACCGGGTTGTAGCGACAAAGAAAGTAAGTAAATAATATATATATATATATATATATATATATATATATATATATATATATATATATATATATATATATATATATATATATATATATATATATCTATATATATATATATATATATATATATATATATATATATATATATATATATATATATATATATATATATATATATATATATATATATATATATATATATATAATACCGTAACAATAACCAAGTCTTACCACTAAATTCATAGTAGAATTAACATGCGGCATATCAGGTGTTACAGTGTACGTCGCCAAGCCTTTGCGGAAGGCGATAGTTGTTTTGTTAGAAGGGGCTCCATCATCCCACAGTCGCTCCACCATCACCTCGCCATCTGAGTCCATTATATGGCCAGTCGAATTTACCACCTCGATCTGCGCAAAATTAGTAACTTTTATTATTTATTAATTTATAGTAATGGTATTATGCTTAACATACGTCATGTCATACGGGTATTGTGCATGGCGTCAGGATGAATTTTCTATTATGCGATACATATAATGATGAAATATTATATTATCTACGATAGATAAATTAGACTATGCTCATCTGTAACACCGTAGGAATTGCAGAAGCGTTGTCGACTTTTAAAATATGTGTAGGCTTGTTTACAATATCACACCGGTTCGGAAATTTTGACAAGTAGTTCCACAAACTGGTGGTGCATGGGAAGAAATTGAGTGGAAGTTTCAGTTGTAGTGATAAGTTTCAGCCACGCTGCAGACGAATATTTAGCCAAAAATGGCATATTAATACCATGAATGGGCCAGTTCACCCGGGGAAGTACCATATACTCCCGCAGAAAATCGGCGTCTGAGTGATAGCTTACCGCACTTCGTCCGGTGAGCGGTAGAGCTCCGCAGGCCCTCCGTCCTCCCATAATGATACTTTCCTTAAAGGCCGGCAACGCTTCTGCACGACTATGGCGCTGCAGATGTTTACGGGCAGCGTTGATTGCTTTCCATCGAGTGACACGTCTGCTTCTTTGCCTTCCTTACCCATAAAAAAGTAAAAACGTACTATACTGGATCGCCACTTATCCCAGGGAATGAAAATTTTCTTTTTGGCGCGTTATGAGGTACTGAAATTTATCGACACGTATTATTCCTTACACTTCTTCGGACATAAAAGAAACTTTTGAGTTAAAATATCCCTCCCTCAATGCTAAAGAATTTAGCCGTTTGGTGAAATCTTGGTTATCGATGATTCGAAATATGGGACGCGATTCATTTTGTTTTATTCTTTTATTAGATGGTTAAATAATATACCTGAACATTGTAAGGCAATTCTGGCTTAAAATATTGAGGTGCCGTCACTTTAAGTCTATAAGGAGTTCTCAATAGTAAAATTCTTGATGAAATGTTCTGTCGTATTAATGTGTCTTGCTCCTCTAGAACAGCCTCGACAATTAAAGGTCTTGCTGCGTCTTCTGCGAGGTCTAGGTCGGTTTTCAGATCATAAACTACATCTGCTTGCCCGTTGAAATCGATTACTTTACGGGCCGGCGTTGAAAAGACTGGTTGAAGTAGTCCCGAAAAAAATACGGCATAAGCGGAGATGGTCAATTCTCCTTGCACAGGTTGACCATTGAAATGTCTGTAAATAAATATTAACAGCGACGTTTATAGCATAAATTTTAAATTAAAAAAATTGTCTTATTTCCTCAACAAAACATGTCTCATATCAGACTGATTTTCATTTATATTTTTATAAAGATTATCCACGGTTCACAGATCCATCCGAACCATGGACTCTCGCAATTTATCAGTCTTAATACTAATATAATTTTATTGTTCAGTTTTAGAAACGTGTTTAACGTTTCTATAACTGAACACTAATAACAATTATGCATAAATACGAAGTTTATTTTTTTTTTACATGTTTTTTTATTGCTTGAGTAATTAGATTTTACATTTATTACTTTGAATCAAATAAATCGGTATTGCCGTGAAAAATTACATTAACTTGAAATATGACGTATACAAATAACAAGGTTTACAAAGAGTCTAACGGTCTTGATTAGGAGCACTGCGGGCAACATAATCAAATTGACAACACTTTCAGCTATGATAATTTGTTTTCGATGAACTACGACAGCTAAGCAAAATTATAAAAATAACATAAAATTATTTATACTTACTTTATTTTATTAATATACAAATGTAATTATAATAAAAAATTCATATTATATCTTTATTGATTTCAATGTTGTTTTATCAAATATTATTATATAATGTTATACATATAAATAATATTATGAAATGAAGTGTATATATATATATATATATATATATATATATATATATATATATATATATATATATATATATATATTACATATATTTATGCATTTTCACTATTTTTATCTGTCTGTCTATTTGTTTATTTCAATAACAACAATAAAATGGAAATCATACTCACTATATAATAGTGGAGCCCCCGGTAAAGGTTACAGCGAACATTTTCTCTTTGAAATTATTCGTTTTTAAAATTGAAAACTACACAGTGATGATCGTGCATCTGTTACAAGCTGGCATTAATGTTTTCACAGTGAATTATCAAATTATTACGATATATTTTAATCGACTTGGCTATAACGACTACAACCAGAATTACTAGCCTTAATATGAAGTACTGGCCACTTTTCTGAAATATATAGTATTATCGTCGACGTTTATTATGTTAAAATTTATTTATGATGATAAATTTTCTCGTTTTTTGTTTTCTCGTTACAGGTATATATCATTTATATAGAGAATATTCGAGAACAAACTACAAACTTCTCATACGAAAAATCATACAACAAATTTCTTGGCTAACCTGAGTCGTAGATTACTAGACCCCACTTCTAAGATATAATGTATATAATAAACCACTAAGAAACCACTTTATTGAAAAAACACATTTACGCACTTAAATCAGCAATATATGCATGTTTATAAGTGAAAGGTGTGAGTGTATTTATGAAATATTGAGTACATACCTAGCGGTTACATTGATGTTGAATCGACCGTCCGTAAACAGAATTTCATTTGGCATCCGCATTTCCATCTGGAATTTCGGTAGTACGTAGTCAGCCACTAGTATGCGTCGCGAGTACGTCTGTCCTCTCGCTACCACCTGAAATATAATAGATTTACATGTTATTTTGTAAGAATCCATTATGAATATATAATATAATGTTGAAATATCCGATTCATATACGCAATAGCGAATATGATCCATAACATAAGTGCGTCTAAGTTAGTAAAATGTGTATATGTACACTTTTATTGTTATCATGATGGTGTTAATATAACTATTTCACAAAATATTTAAATATAATTTTAATTGTGTAAAAATAATAAATATGAAGAATTGAAAAAGAAAGCGATATGGTTGCCTTCACGCTACAATTCTGGTTATGTATTTGGTTTCAACATTTTTTTGCTGCCAATATAAAAAAGACACATGAACTACAAAAATATATTTATCTATTTACTATTATCTTTAATTGATGATTTTGTTTTTTTTTTACCTGTATAGTCCATTCCCCGAGAGCAGGTTGGTCAGCTAAAACCAGTTCATCGGCGAATACTCCCCGATCTAGGGGCATCGCTGCCCACTCGCGGATTGGTGAGCCGCCTGCATCCAAAACGCTGACATCCACCGTAGTGGTCAATGGAAGTAGGTATCTGAATTCAAAGACATTAATTATATATATCTTGCATTTAATATTTTATATACAACTCGCAGGAAATGCTTTTTTGTTATATAATTTCAAATGAATCGGATATTTATATTTTATATTTATTATTATATTTATTTAATTTTATCATTTTCATCACAATCAGCCTACAAAAGTCTACTGCTGGAGATAAATATCCTATAAGTCGTGACACTTAGCCCAATCTTTAGTCGCACGTGTATTGTATTCAATGTCCGTTAATCGCCTTGTACAGATTGTCGTCGTCGAACTCTTAGAATCGTCGACTCGGTTTTGGTCGAGCAAATTTTCAACACAATTTGAGGACAATGAACATTTTATAAGTTCCAAAGATTGATGAGTCAATTTTATTTACGATTGCGTCTAGCGATTGTTAAATAATTATTTAAAAAGAAGACATGGTATTGCACAATTAAATATTCGAATACTAACGCATCTTTATATTATATTTAAATTTCAAACCGGTTTTCAAATGTGAGAGCCTCGTTATAATTTGCAATTTCATAACGAAAGTAACAGTAAATATGACCAGTTTATATCCGATTGCATGTTTGAGTGTAATGATTTACGATAACTTTCTTATTATCAATGAGGGATATAAAAAATACATCAACTGTCTGTTTTTAGTAGTAAAAACCATGGATGTATTACTTCTGCGTTATTCACTCTCGTTCGTATGTACCTACTTACATATACAACATAATGTTGGGTAAACACTACACAGTTGAAACATTGCATAACGTAATCTCATCATAGTTCTTCGGACAGTGGTACAAAAGGTCAACAACCCCATTACAGTTGTGCTCGGGCTTATCCGTGCAATCTCATTTTACCGGTGTTGATATAGAAATCGAATCTCATTGAAATTCTATCACAATTTTGACAATACAATAATAACACATTGTTTATCTTTTCTTTTTAAATATATTATTAGCGAAACGATGGGATTTTTCTTATGTGTTCTGTAGTGATACATTGATAAATGTATCAATAAAACTTAAAATAATTATATAACTTCTTATTTGAATATATTACAACGTTTTATTATATTACTTCTTTTTAAATTGGTAATTTTAAAATTTAAAATAACAAATAAATAAATTGTTTTATAAAAACAAAAAGATTAGTTCTACTGACGTCTTTCAATAGACATGGCACTTTTTTTTGTCATTACATTTAATTTTTTATCGAAGATAAAAACCCCCTAAGGATCCCGTGTGTCGCCGTAAACAGTTCACAGTATCGATGACTTTTATATAATTTTAGTGAATTCTTAAACTACTTTACTTCACTTTTCCATATACGTATGTACGTTGTAGGTTAATTAATTAAATGCTTCTTGTTGCACTTGAAATATTAACGAAATTACATCATTTCAATATTAAGTTTGTAAAATGAAATTTTATATTTTATAGGTTTTGTAAGAAGGCTTTTAAAACACACAGCTATAATAAAGAAAAAAACTTACCATATGTTAACAAGTATGCTTAATATTAAAAAAAATACATAAAATAAGGCAATTAAAAAATAAGGAATACATCGAAAGCTACGCATGCGTTACCATATTGTCAAAAACTTAAATGTTAATGGGCGGAGCATGTAAGCAAGACTGACAGATGAGCGACGGACAAAAAGGTGACTTCATGTAGAGGCCCAAATGGAAAATGACACAGAGGAAGACCACTCATGAAATGGGCGGACGATAGGTATAAGTAAAACGAACTGGATGAAAATAGCTCAAAATAGAGATGAATGGGCTTCTTTGATGGAGGCTTTCACCTGCAGAGGGGTTCTTGCAGACTAATTAACGTCTGAATTAAGCACAAAAAAACTTTATTAAATAAAAAAATTCTTAAACTATAAATCTTGATAGTAAATAGGAATAGATTAAACTAAATAAGTTATTTTTTGTAATGCTCTTGCAAGGAATAAAAGGCTTTTTTATTTTTTTTTTAATTAAAACGAATATATGACTGAGATCGAATTATTCATAATTTATTAACGGTACGCCAGCTTTCACAATAATATTAACTGTAGGTGAATTAAATATATTTTTATATTTTTAATTCTAACCAAATTCGCTAGTACTTAAATAACCAAAATCAAAAAAACATAATAACAATAAATATATATATATATATATATATATGTAAATAAAATAACTTAAAATTATCATATGAGTATAATACTCACTTGTCCAATACGATCGCTCTGAAGTAGATCGTATCACCAGGTTGGTAAACGCGTTTGTCTGTTTGTACAAAAACACAGAAGCTCCGCGGCTGATATATGAGCTGTGATGACGATGCAAACTGTGGTCCAGATGTCGAACGTGCAACTAACTTGTACTGCCCAGGCCCGGGATCACCGATCTATGGAATATATGTATGTATTTGACAATCCAAATAGCGCAGCGGCTGAAGTGTTGGGTTTGATTTCCACACCAGGATAAACGTTTGTATGGCCTATTAGTATTTATTCTAGGTCTGAATTCAATTCCATTATTATTATAAGTATTTTACTAGTGTATGGTTGATGTGTAAAGTGTTTTATTTATTTATTAAATATTATATTTTAAGGAATATGTAAGGAAGCGCAAAAACACGTGACTTCACCTGCGCGTGGTGCATCCTTCTAAAAATATATGGAGACTGTGAGTATTAAATTATGATGTTTTAATTAACCTTAAACGATCGTTATTACAAGTGTTGAATATGGCAAATTTGGCGATTATGTCGGGATAACAAGCCTTGTTTAAAGTATAACTAGGTTATTCAGATTCAGACATTAAAAATAGAGAAAATTAGCTATAACTTACGTCAAGGTCAACAATCCTGGAGGTGGCAGCTTGTATTTGAACTTCTTTTCCTTGGCTGAACTGTTCTCCGTTGACTCGCTCCACTGCTACATACAGATTGTAGGCGCGGGAGCCTCCTGCGATGGAGACTCTGTATGAACTATAGGGCCGAAGCACTCGCGGCCCAACTACAGACAGGCTGTCAAACCAAATATTGTTATTGTTACGGATTATAGCTTGTAATATATATGGAGGAATCTCAAATTATTTCAACATGTGCTGACATACTCAAATTATTTAAATACGCATTGGTAGAAGTGTAACATCTTCAATATGATTAAGTACCTATTGAAAGTCGTTTAAGCATAGAACATAAAATTCAACAGCAATTAATTACCTTCACGTGATACTTTTGTTTGTTATTTTAATAAATAATATTTGTTATTTTCGATGCCGTAATCTATGTATGCGATAAATAAAACCGGAATACACATACATAGAGCTCAGTCATAACGAATAAGAAAAATATAATATAGAAGTAAAAATATATGTAGGTAATAGTTTCATTTTAATAAATATATATTAATAATTATTGATAACATTTTTGCTCTGCTATCATCATATTTTTTTTTTGTTTATTGATTGTTATTACAATATCTAAATATATGGCCGCGATAATGTATGTTTCTTTCTATATATCACTTATCTGTATAAAAAGTAAATCAATTGATAAAAAACATAAACTGTGCTCGTAACGGTTGTGTTATACTACACATTACAATAATAATTGTCTACTAAATACTTCGTCCTTTGTTATCTTATTGTGTTGCCATCTCATAAACTACGTAAATGACTAGTTTTCCTTATGGGTGTAAAGGCACAGGTGACAAAGATGTGAGATCAATTCGTTGGATGTGAAAAATAAGATTTGCTATTCTAAAATAAGTGTCATTTTCTTTTTTTATGTAATCAATAATTCACAAGGGAAAAAAAGGATCATAGACTCGTTTCGAATAATTAGATGTGTCAGTAATAATACAGGTTCTCGTACGACGTTTTGTCCAAATTTTTATATGCAAGAATTGAACGCGCAACAATTGACTCAATGGTAATATCTTTCGGTCTGATTCCTTCTGTTCTAGTGTCATTTTATCGGTTTAAAACCTAAATAAATAAAATTTCATGCAGATATTTAGTACTGATATTAGTAAAGGTACAACTATATATTAATATATTGTATAAAAACTTACCATTGTGTTAAACCACTTGTGATTAGGACGATGAAGCAGATATCTAATACTCTGTTTTGTTTCATTATACTGCAAGGAAATATTCTTAAATGTTATTACATTCTATTCATTTAAATAGATACATTTTTTATTGTACACCTAAAACAAAATTATACAATTATTGATTGTAATATTGTTTCTTTATTGATTGTAATAAGGGCTGTCCTATAGCTAATAGCGATTTCTTAAAGACAACTGTTGGATGTCGGTTACGGTGTTGAAAAAAAAAGATAATATGGTGTGATCTGGTGACACATATATGAGTCACATTTATATTATCGTTCAGTACAGCTAATTTTAATTTCACGGTGACTCTTCCATGATTTTACACTTATATAAGTTAATTGTACTTTGAGAGAAATTATAGAATAATTAAATTTTACAAATACAATATAATGAGATCTATAGTGTATAACATTTCTCATTCATTCATTCATTATTTCATTTGCTTTAATGGCTTTCATAAGTAGAACATTTCTACTCTTGACATTTTTTGACAGAGATAAATTGATTTTGTTAGCATCTCCATATCTATATAATAGTTCAATTTCTGTTTTTTGGATTCCTTAACGGATGTTAATTAATAAAATTACATGTCGTCAATATTTCTTTTAGTGTACCATTGTGCTCCTGCGAAAACAAACATCACAATATATATACATATATATATATATATATATATATATATATATATATATATATATATATATATATATATATATATATATATATATATATATATATTAATTTATCTTTTTTTCACAGTCTGAATGTTCCACTGCTAGGCATGGACCTTCACTACCTACCACGCATGTTCAACGAGAATTAATACCTGTAGGCCATACATATATTTATCCCGATGTAGGGAATCGAACACGCGACACATGTCTCGAAGTTATGCGGTATGCGGAAGGCAAAGGCGGTAGCTTTCCTACTGAGCCAATTAGGTAGTCAAAAATTCTCATTAGCATGTTACTTAACGCTAGCATTCACGTAAGCGAAAGCAATATGTTAGATATCCTTTTGTAATGTAAATGATTACTATTTTATATAGACATGGTGTCGTGGGCGGGCAATGAAATAATGTGTCTATTGAATTCACATGTTTACCGTGTATATACATATGTAGATAGTGAGCTCACCGTCCTTGTGTGACAGGTACAGCTTCTCTGACTCATAATATAAATATTACTTATTGTAAAACAATACAGCCTTCATTCATGTCTTTTTTTTATTTCCCCAATAAAAAATAATGATAAGTTTTAATAAACGTTATATAGTAATCACGATTAAAATGTAATAACGAATTAAATATATAAATTTCTTTTTCCCAAAAACTTTCTCCAAAGCTCACGTTGTATTAGTTTACACATCGTTCGTAATGTTCTAAGTGGAGAGTTGTAAATTAAAGCTTAATTCAAACGCACAAAACATTTTATTTTACTTACACTATACTCATTCGCAATTTATCGTCCCACTATGCTATTATGTTCTATTTACTACTAATACGGCGACGCAATATAAAAAGTTGCGTTGGCAGTTCGAAAATATCTACTTCGATCGTCGTATACTGTAAATGTTTACTTGAAACTTATACTATATCACAGATTTCGCGTGCACATAGTCGTGCGAGGGGCTATAAAGCGGCGTTCTCAGGCCCCGCAGTGCAATGTAACTAGTTCGAGCGTGAAGCAGCGTCCGCGCACGTCGCAATCCGCTGGTGGGGGCGCCATGAAGCCTTGCAAAAATCCCTCCACGCTTTACTTACATAGTCAATGCTGCACCCACACTATATCCAGCGGATTGTTTCGACAGGCAGTAAACAGGAAACACTGCCCACATAAAACAATGATTTGGTTAGAATCCGTGCGGCTTGCGTAAACTTCCAGGTACAATATAGACGTACTCACATATATTTAAATTTGATGACCAAAATATTGAGTTAAAATAAGAAAACTAGCAAGAGTTTAATTTTACAAGAATTTTGAAACTCTTTTATTAGTTGGAATGATTTCCAAAAGAAACAACTTTTATTGGATATATTTTTCTTAGGAAAAATTATTTGATTGTAGTCAAATGGTAGAATCGAACCTTCGATTTTAGATTGAAAGTACAAAACCCAGTCTTAAATAGGTATAAGAAAATGGGCTGTAGCTTTTGCCAGTTGGTTTTTAATAAATGATTGTTCTATGAGTGCAGACGTTTGTTTATTCAATTGATTTGTATGTCGTCCTACTTACGTTACACGAATACGTGAAAACTTTCGTGTGTCTGTCTATGTGTCTGTAAATATTTATGTACATCTCTAACCACAAAATCTTGGTTTTGATTTCAAAACTGTTTTTATTCTTTTACAGCAATTTGGTTACTGCTGGTAATTCATAGTTAATTTAAATAACTGAAGTTTGAAACTCTTCTGCCTAAAACCTTTTTAATATATTTATTTCGAAAACATATTATATTAAGATAAAATAATGTAAGAAAATTATCATCTGTTTTCGTCAGTCATAATTGGTTCTTTCGTGTTAATTCAACTTTATTTAAATATAAAGATATAACATGTTTGTTATGCTTTTATAAAAGTGAATTAAAATATTTACTCTCTTCAAAATTAACCTTAAATTGTTTTTTACATGTACAGTTGTTTATGAAGTAACTATGACCTTTATAATACCCGAGAAGATATGCAGATCGCAATGTGAGAAACCTGTTTGGAATATATAAGTCTAGCGTCAACATCGGCAGGTTCTCCCACACGTCATCTCTGACGGAACTTGTGTGTTTTGCTAAACAGGTTCTTAACTTTTACCAAGAATTAATGCTACTTTTTATGATGTAAAACAATATTAATTACTTCTTTTTGTATCGCCTTTTTCTTCCACTGTAATGGTATATTAAAAATATAAATGTTTACATTGTCAGTATACTAATGAATACGAAAAATATTTTAAAGTATAAAAATAATAAATTTCATCCTGACAATAGTTAAAATATATATATGTGTGTGTGCGTGTGTGTGTCACATACATGTGTAATCTCTTATTATTTTATTTATAACCGCTTTTACCATGGGGAGTTGTAAAATAATTCTAGCCGCTGAATATTTGACAACAGCTTAACTCGCCACACAGAAAAGCTCTAACCCTACCATCTGGTTGAGTAGCGATCTATTAAAGTACAGTGCGTTTTTTCCGATACTTTTTTCGAAGCATTACCAAGCTGTTGAACCAGCTACCTGCAACGTGCAAATCTATTTCCTAACGGATATGATCATGCGATTTTCAAAAAGCAAGTTTAAGTATTGATTGTTCCGGTAAGGAGACGTTTCTGCACTACCTGTGGTGTTGCTGTTATCTTTTGGCAGCTTTGATTGCTTTTCATTAAGTGATATGTTTGCTGGTTTGCTTTCCTATATGATTACTCAATCATATTTAAAAATATCATTAAAAAAAACTATCAGTAATATTTTAATAATTATATTTAATTTATTATTTATTTTATACATAAAGAAAATAAAAAAAATATTAAGTTTATTCAGCTAAAAAATTATCAATAGGACACACGTTGGTAGTAAGAACAGTATCAGGTTCTGTCAAAGTTTTGGATATAGAGTTGTCAACAGAATGCAGCTGTGAAGCCAGCATAGCATTATCTGCCAGTGCAGCGGCTAGCGCACGTTCGAGCTTAGCCATACTAGCGCGTTCTGCTTCTAACGCAGTTTTGGCTTCCGCCAAAGCTTTGACATCAGTGTCAATAATAGAATTCATCTCTAGTTTTCCATTACTATATTCTGATAATCGTATCTGTAATTCGGCGACCAAGGATCCAAGGCGAGCTATTTCCACTGAAAAGTGAAAAAACAAAAATTTAAATTATACGATTAAATTTTATTACGAATGACAAACTATGTATGTGAAAAAGTTGAATGCTATATACGACGTATTTTTTTTATATTTAATTTTTGTGCAAAACAAAAAAAAAACTCCCGTTAATTTATAGTTATCTCATTGATCGAGTAAGTTTTTACTTATAGAGCTAAGTGTAATCGAATTACTTGTTTAATTTTGAAAAAGAAGACTAAGAATGTTTTTAAAAGTACTAGAAATGGTGTAAACCTTTTCAACTAAGCTAATGGTGCTTAGGCTTGGAAAAGGTTCACATCAATAGAAGATATTAACTCACGACCTCAGGAATAAAAAAAGCCGAATGAATCAACCTGCTCAGCTTTAGTTCTGTGGTTAAAAGTCATCAATAAGTATAGCGACTTCATCCATATCTTTAAAAATACAGAAGAACATCGTTTTAAGCGTGAAGACAGATAACATATTGCAAATTTAACACGTTGACGGACAGTAGGAACAAGCGAAGTTCGAAAATTGACACTATATGTTTTTGTGATTTTTAGAATGTTAGAAGTATAGTTTTACTCTTTCTGCTTAAATAAACTTAATTTTGATTAATTTAGTACCTTTAATTAGGTTGCGGCTATAACAGCAAAAATTTAAAAACGTAAATGACAGGTTTAATGGTTCAAACAAGCAATTTTTGTATGCAACAAAGTATTTTTGGGAGTTTTACACGAAATGTTAGTTCTTAATCAAACAAAAATAAATAAATGACAAAAAAATTTATTATAATTTTATAATTATTATACATTATTTTCGCACTACTCCCTTCACAACCACGTGCATACTGAATCTGCAACTCGTATAACAGGTGAAATATGAACTTCAACCTAAAAAGATGTTTTCAAAACACGACACTATGCTTCTACGTATACGCCAGTAAGTGCACATTTGTGCTGCTATAGCCGTAGTGTCTAAAAACGACCGTTTCGTTTTGGACGGCTATAGCAGTCATGCCACATTGTGAACTTCGCTTTGACGGCTATAGCCGCAATTGTCCGTCAACGTGTTAAGACCTTTTCTAACGTTTCCTGATCAAATGACTCTTTTATAAAACGCATTTTGTGTTATATTAAAGTTAAGCTTCTATACGGATGTGAGACATGGACGCTTGGACCTCGGAAAAAGTATAGAAGCATTCCAAATGTAGATAGAAGCGTTCCAAATGAGATATAGACCGATGCTCGCTATTAGCTGGACTCAAAAAGCCAAAACGAGGTTTCCGACAAGTCAAGCAAAAACGTGAACTTTTGCAGACCATCTAAGGTAGAAAACGTTTACGTGGGTATTATCATGAGACAAGACAGGTACAAATTACTGCAACTGAATAAAAATGATGGTAAAAGTCGCAGGCAAAAGACAAGTGGAGAAGGAATTATTAACTACGTAAAATCAGGGAATGCACTGAGATAGCGAGTGCTGCAGAACTGCTGCACCTCGCGAAGGAAGAGGAGAGTTGTGTTGAATAGGCTGCCAACGTCCGCATGTCGGAAAAGTACTCTTAGAAGAGGAATGTAACACAATAACTTTGTACCGTTAGCAGTGTGAAGTTCTCGGCTGGTGTGCTGCAACTCTGCGCTCGCGATCCGCCGTTCCCGCGCGTGAGCCGCGGCGGCGAGCCGAGCGCGCTCTCGCACCTCCGAGCCAGCGCCCGCGCAGCGTTCTACTCGTCTCAGTTCGTTTTCAAGACGATTCGCTTCGCTGCAATGTCGCAATGTCAAAGCATTTTTATTTATTATAAATAAATTCACACGATTAAATTTGTTTTGACGCAAGAATTGAGTTTTTAATTGATTGTAAGAATACTTTATTGATGAAAAATTTACATTATTGAAACATAGCGTTCTTAACTATGTTACAACTTAAGCATAAGTTATATTACTTTAGAGACTATGTGCACTTTTCTAAAGTTTATAAAGAAACAATAATATTATGTTGCCGAAGCAACTCACCGGTCAGCTCCAATCAATCATGACTTTAAAAGTACAAAAAAACAAGTTACTAATCTAATATTTATACTACTAGGCTATTTCATATGTTTATTTACGCAAAAATTGTTATCGCTTTAAAAATTTTACACACTACCTAAATAAGTATGTAACGATAATGTAAATTCCAACTTTGTTAGAAGTTGAATTCGATGAATCAGCCATTTTAGTTCTCTTGATTCCTTCATTTTGATTCTTATCAACCAGTAGGGCCCTCCTTGGTGGTTTTAAGGATTATGCAGTAAACTAAGTGTAAGTTAACAACATTATATCGAAATAACATTGTCACGATGTTATGGGCTTATGGGTGAAGCTAATGCTGCCAGAGTTAATGGTCGCGGGTTACATTCCCGTATTGTGATAAATACATATATGTAGAGCCAACAGATATTTATTCTGGATTAGGGTACCTCGCCAATGCGCCTTGGATATTTGTAGTGGGTTAGTATCCATTCCAACAAAAATGGACAAGTCTCTGCCTAGCAGTGTGCATATAAGGGCTGTGAAAAAAATATTAGTAGGTTCTATCATATTCTTTGAAAAAATATCTTATCTTTAAAATTCTACTTAAAAACGGTCATCATCGGAGATTGGAGATCATCTCTTTATTGACTTTTATAATAATAAAATAATAATAAATATTTTAAACACAAACTAAATATTTATTTTATCATGAAGGCTAACCTGCGTGCTTCTTTCGTTGCATCACGAACGCGACTTTCCAGCTCTACGTACTGGCGCTGTAAAGTGGAATTTGCTTGTTGTAGCGGTCGCAACCTTTGTAGTTCCCCTTCGAATGTTTCTATTTTCTCCGTCATTTCTATGCATTTCTCTTCCAGCAAAGTACGCTGACGGTCCTTATTATTATCAATATAAAATATGCTAAATTAGAAATGCATAAATTGTAGCATTATATTGACACCAATTCACCGATATTTATATAATAAACAAAATTGCAAAGTTTCTGTATGGTTAACAAATTACTGGCTTTATATAGATGAAAAACCGTTTTAAAAATATTTTTCTGTATTTGTAGACAAGAAGAATTTGTTTTTAAATAGTATATTCTAAATTAAAACAGTGATAAGCGTATATTATTAAGCGTAAATAATTAAATAACGCCACAAAAAACATTAGGTACCAAATGAAAAACAACGAAAGTTAAGTTGTTATTAGTGAGTTATAGGTTTAATATTGCAGTTATGCAAAGAAGACAATTTCTCAATCTGGTAGATTGAGAAATTGTCTTCTTTAACCTTGAAACCAACCCTAAACCGTTAAATATTCACCATAAGAATTGGTAAAAACAATATAAGACCAAAACAAGGAGATTCTATTTATTCATTGTACCTACTTAGAATGGAGAAAAAGAAAAAAAGAAACGATCGCTTTATAAAACCATTACCCGTCCCGTCAATCCACCGTTGACAAGCATGGTTGGTAAATGTTCATTCCTTCAGAAACAGACGGACTTGTGCTCCGTAGTGGGACATACCGGTGGGCTGTAGGGTCATGTTAAAAATCTTGACGTTGTGACGGAAATTTATTTAATTATATTTATACTCTTTACACTCTATGATATGTTTTAAAACCGCGTACGTTCATTTATAAGTATAGATTTATTTGGAGAGTACCGAGAGTTCGAGCTTCATTTTGGCAGTGGCTAGTTCTTCATTAACTACGGTGAGTGCGGCGGAGGCGTGTTTAGCGGCCGCGGCTGACGCAGCAGCGTTTGCACGGCACTCAGCCGTGTCACGCTTGGCCACGGCGCAGGCTGCCTCAGCGGACTCGGCTCGCGTTGCCTCCGTGCGCAAGGCCTCGCGAAGACGTGCTTCCGATGTCTTTATCGGTCAAGGTAAATAAAGATTCTTTATCTAATTAATGTTGTATTTTTATTATTTAGGCTAGGAAATTAAGTATAAGATATTTCAAATCTAAATGTATGTTTGCGTTTACGCAAAAATACCATTATGGAATACCTTTGTATGAATGAATACTACAAATATATTTAGTTAAGGTTGAATTGTAAAGAGCTTTATTAAATGTTCTTGGGAGAGATATTTAACAATTTAAATACTTTAAATTGGCGCGCTTTCGGGAAGGTCTATGTCCAGCAGTGGACTACTGATGAATAATATTTTAAATATTACGTACCGTAATTGATTGAAGATCTGCAACAATATCAGTAAACTGTTGTTCAAATAATTCAAACACCATTGAATTAACGCTCATTTTAAAAATATGGTATTAATTCCGTAGCCTAAATAAGTGTAAGTGAATAAAGTAAACGCAAATATATTAAAAACTAATTGTCTATGGTTTTAAAAAATAACTTTTTTAATTTTTTACTTTTTTAATTCATGTTATGTATTCATAATATATAGTAAGTTACTGGCCAATGAGAAAAAAATACAAAAATAATAACTCAATAATTCAATAATAAATCAATAAGGCGCGTATAGATAAGTACAAAGATAAAAATAATTTCCCAGGAAAAATAATTTGCAACCACTAACAAGATCAATCAATTCATGCTGTTTTAAATAATTGAAATACGTCAATTTTCATAGTACTTTTATACAAGGCAGCCTGCGAGGGGAATATTAAAAAAGAGGGAGCGTTGTTTTCATAGGGTGAACATTCTATATAAATGGCGGGCTATTGTTTCAGCCAGTCATTCTTATATTCAGCTTTGACCCATAGTGGTGAGTTTTCATATAATATTTTGCAAAATTCCAGTTATCGTTGTAAAGGTTTTCTCGACTGATCGAATTTCAACCGTAAATTAATATAATTTAAATCTTTTGTTTAATTTTATGTTTTACGCACTTTTCTACTTCATGCCAAATGTGCGTATAATGTGTTAAATTTTATTTTCATATATTTATACACTCCTTTGTAAAAAAAACGGATGGTTTTGATTTTTCTTTATTAATGGTAATAATGTAGTTCTAAATAAGTATTAATAGCCAAACTATGTTACTGTTACTTTAAAATAATATGACACTATAAAAGGCTGGATATGAAAAAAGTTAATTCCAAAAACTTTGGTTTTTTTAAAAAAATCCCTTTTTAGTTTACTTACTTTTCGCGGGTTTGTTGTTAAAAGGTTATCATGTGGACAGTCAGAACTTTTATTTAGCTGATATCCGCGACAAGCAAACAAAAGAATATTATCAGTCAACTAAAACTAACTTATTGATATTTTTAGTTGAATACTTTATATTTGTCGCATCACACTGCCTTATTGTGACTAAAACAGGTATCTTTGTGTCTATTATAATGGCAGAAAGAGTAATAAGAGCTCGTAAAATTTTAGCACTACTAGAAGAGGGGTGTAGTCAATGTTACGTCTCATAGCGGTTAATAAGCGGTTAATAATAAATGAGGTTCGCTAGAAATTGCCTATCGTGGATACTAGCTAACTGGAGTAGTGTACTATTATGCGATGAGGCTCAAATTTTTCTGCATGGTCACGTCACTTCGGCGAGTGTATCGTAAAAATACTTGTAGCCTTAATTTCACTATATCCATAAAAATGTCCATTTTCACACGAATTTCTGTTTACATTGACTAAAACACCGAGTAATTAAATATTAACAAAATCAAAAAAATAAATTTTCAGTAATCTAAGTTAATGACCTACTAAAAAATTAATATTATCCATAGAAAAGTCAATGACTTTAAAGTTCCCGTTTTTCTTTGCAAAGGATTTTATATACATATTTTGTTTGTTTATAGTTTTTTTTGTTTTTTATAGTAAGGTAAAGTGTGCGGTACAAACTGTAGTTTTAATGTTTCCTTAGTGCGCGAGGGCCTAGTAAGCCTGCTAATTAGTTAATGTTATTTATAGAAGCTAGATTTATATTCCGGTTGAAAACTTATTTAAAAAAAAAGTAATCCTCTAATATATTTAGTTTAAAGCTGGCGCCATATAGTTCGATTTCAGATAATTCCGTATTAAAAATCATTTACAGGTAACAAATATACGTACAAATCAAATATGAGGCTTGGGACATTAATTGGGTTGGCGCTTATGATTGCTTTGGCGATCTCAACACGTTATTGCGAAGGAGCCAGTATTCGGGGAGTGGGCATGCCGGATGATGACGACGAGTTCCGTCCCCGACGCTTCTACCACGATTATCCTTTGATTCGAAGTCGAGCTGCCCGAGCTGATGATACTTTTGACGATTACGGACATCTGAGGTTTGGACGGTCCGAAGACTGACATACACGCTTTAATCGGAAACCATGTTGTACCGTTCATAAATATAAACTAGGCGTCTTTTAAATAATATCTTTGAAGTAATATCTCATCCTACGTAATGATAAATAGTATTTGAAATGTCAATGGCTGGTATGATATTTCAAAAGAGGATTTAACAAGATTGTTCATGAATAAAGTATGTAAATAAATAATATGTTATTTTTTTTTGTATAATGACATTTATTTACGATAATTTATCAATTTTTCGTTATCGTATTCACGAATCTATTAATTTAATTTAAAAAAATCATTTTTACAGTTATAGAGCCAAGCTGCAGACGAATACTTTGTCAAGAATGGCATATTATTTGTCTGTAGCATGAATGGGCCGGCTCGCCCGGGGAAGTACCACACTCCCGCAGAAAACTGGTGTCTATGTGGTAGCTTAACTACCGCGCTTCGTACGGTGAGCGGTCTAAGTTCCGGAGGCCCAACAACCTCCTACTCCCACTCCCCTACCCCCTCCTACTTTCACTCCCCTTCCCCCTCCCATAACCCCTGCTCCTTTGCCCTCCATTCCATAAAAAAAATTCAAGTGTATCTTAATTTTCCTTTAAGCCACTTAAGTTTTACTATAGTCCTTTCAATCATTTTTCAATTTAGATGTGAGGCACGTTTAAAAGTAATCAAGTATGTATCATCATAAATTAATGATCACGAAATAAATATAGTATTAAAAAAAGAACACTGAGCACTTGAGTCATGTCTGAAAAGTTCTACCTAAATTCTGAGCTAAGGTTTCAAATCTCGATGAAAAGTTTTTGGGTACGTGAATATAATTTGTGTATATTCGTTGTGCCTCTAATACCTTTTATTCGAATTCTATTCTAATCGTATCAAAAGAGTTGTTCAGTTGGATATATCAATATGAACGATTTTATGCTTAAATCCTAAGGACCTTTAAA
This sequence comes from Baronia brevicornis, assembly GCA_031353405.1. NCBI lineage: Eukaryota > Metazoa > Arthropoda > Insecta > Lepidoptera > Papilionidae > Baronia > Baronia brevicornis. The sequence goes on from JASFAT010004543.1 coordinate 46,294, forward strand.
TGTGTATACGTCTTGAATAGTAAACAGTTTTAGGGTTGTTTACAAGATGTCGCTGTAATTGAATCGATTTAGATAATGTTAATGTCAGTGACACAAAAGTTCGAGGTAAAATATCAGTTCGTTTCTATACATATTTAATAAGTAGGCAAAGTAGGCTTCAATAACTATTGAAACATAGATCAAGCTTAGTATTAAGCAAAGGTTTATCGAGCAATAAGGTAATACAAGTTCGTTTATGAATTTATTTATTATAACCAATAAATACATTTTACAACAGATAATTGTTTAAATAAAATGTTAAATTATACCTTATTATAAGCTGGGTTTAGGTACAACTATAATAAAAATATTTCACTTAAAATATTAGATCACTGTTAAGACATATACTATATATGGCTTCGAACCGTAAAACTAGGCAATATATTACATTTATGATTGTGTCGTTTTTAACCGATCATTCAATTTCATTCATATGTGCAACTACATTTTAATTGTAACTCAAGATATTCAATTAAAACGTGTGGCAAAGTTGGAGACAACATATAACTTTAAATATTTATATTTTTTATACTTATTTCAATTCTAAGTATACATAAAGGTAGGTAGGTACTTATTTCAATTCTAAGTAGGTTTTGTATACATTTCGTTGTACTTCTTTAGCTCCGGTTATTATTTTGTTATTAAGGGTTGCCAAATATTTCTGTATATAATATAGTATTTTCAGCTTTTAATGTATGAATAAATATAGTATTTAACATGAAAAATATGTTATTTTGGGCAAAGATAAATTAAAAATATATGTAATTAAATACAAATTCGTGAAAATATTGATGAAATTCGTGAAAAAATAATGAAAGATACATTTCGAAAAGTATAAGTACACTATTACAGGTATTTATTATACATGTACATTTGGTAACCCCTAGTACGCTTGACTCTAAAAACGTAAAAAAATAATTCACAAAATTTTATCCGCAAATTTTATATTCACTTTTGACTTCTTATAGCGACAATTTATTATGGTAACAAAATAGCTAAGTATTATTATAAATACAATTAATTACAAATATATCTTTTCTAAAATTAGGCACGCATGATATCACTACTCTATATAAAATTAATTAATAATGAGACTAGTTAGTTCCTTCTTTATATTATTTTATTTAGTTATAATGTTATAGATGCTATGTTAGTATAATCAAAAAAATTAAAATAGTTAATTTTGAGGAAAGTGAAGGAGGAATTGTGTCAAATAATATAATAATTTTCATTGATTTCAGTGTTTATATGTAACTGTCGATACATATATATAATTTTTCCATTGAAGATGTTAAAAAATTATGAGTATTTTCTCCATTATTCAAGCAGCTTGTCTTTTCTGAATAATCTATTAATTGACTGCGTTCTTTAAATGATGTCCCTTTTTTGCGAGTTGCCAAGAAGAGCCTGTAAAGAAATAATTATATTAAATATTAAGTTTTTATTGAGTTCCATATTAGTCATTAAACATTCATAAAATACAAACTACCGGAAAAGTTTTTTTTTTCAAATTCGATTTCAATTAATTAATTTTCGAAATTTTCTATACCTGATTCGTATAGTTCTTGTTTTGCAACACAGATTCTATTACAACCCATTAAAAAAATATATTAAAAGAATTATTATATTTAATATAACAAACATAATTGAATAAAATCCTTCTGGAACTATTCAAGTAAGAACTAAGCCTGACATAAATATTCTAATAATATCCTGACATAAGTAATTTTTTATACCTTATTGACGAAGTTAACAATAGCTGTGGCCGGTTGCTCAGGCTCTAGTTCGGCGAACACGTGGCACTGATTGTCGGCGCCTGAAGAGGTGCGCGCCACAAAAGCGAATATGCGTCTGAAATATTTTCACTAATGGTTATTTATTATTCTTAATGGGTCGGTGAAGGCTAAATTTTCCATACGAAAATTATTTGTAATTTGAGTATATTTCCATAATATGCTGTTATTCAGATTAAGACTGTATTTATCTAAGTTCCTGCGTAATTTGTTATTGCAAAATACATACCTAAATCGAAATATGAGCCCAATTTTCATAGACATTGCCAAAGAAAACGCTTCTGCAATGCCTATAGGCGGCAATAATTTTCTATCAAGTGGGTCACTTGATGCTTTCTCATTGCCTTCCTATTCCATAAAAAATGCATATTTTAAATGACAAGTTTTTTAATTATTTGTTTTACATAAGAAAAAGCAATATTTATAATGTATTATCTGTCTTATTGCAGCAACATAGTTTATATAGTCAAGTTCAAAAAAAGGAATTACAAAAATTTTAATTTTTCATTCATTATTTTTTATATTACAGAACGTACCTACACAAATTAAAATGGCATGGAGCTAAATCGAGACAGAAGACATCACAGCTCTAATTGCACGTTAGACAGAAATGCAATATTTTGCCCGATTTTCATACTAGCCCTTGCTTAGCAATTATAAGTGGCCGTCGCCAACCTCGTAAGGCTTAAGTGCAAGGTAAAAACGTCTTTATATAAAAATAGAAAATAAATTCGAGCGTTATTTCAGGAGTTGACTCACTTCTCAGATTGTTTCCCGTTGTCGAGGTAGGTGTAACGACGCTCGTCAGGGTCGATACCCGCGTACGAAATTCCCGCGGCTGGATAGTGACGTCGGAAGAATAACTTGCGCGCCGCGTCTGTTAGTGTGATTCCACCTCCGAATACTTTGAAGTGAACAACGTGCGCCGGATTCTAAAACAAAAATTAAAAATAATTTTGTCTGCAATAGAATAATATTGAGTGTTGCCAAATCGCTATATTTCTCAGCAAAATGTCGTGAATTTTCATGTGATTTTACGTTATTTACTTAGGTTTAATGTTTTATATATAATAATTCATGTATAGCGATTGCGACAAATATAGTACAATAAAATTAAACTTTCTAAATCTACAGACATGAATGGCTAGAGTTACAAAGAATATATCACGGTTGTAAATCTGTTTAGGATTTTCATCTGGCCTATGATTTAACATAGATTGTCTCTGTATTTCACTCACGTAAATATTGCGTATGGAAGGATATAACCATGTTAATTTGTATTGTTAGATATTTGAGCCATCTGTGGACCTGCCACTACTGGACTTTTCATCTGATTGGAAGAGTGGTACAACTCAAGAATCAATCACAGCCGTAATTTGCAGGCTGCCGCTGTGTTCTTGCTACCGCACATTAGATTGGCAATTTGGGATGGATTGTAAATCTTTTTTGTCTCCTACATATCCTAGGAAAATATGACTTCCATCGAAGGATAGTGACTATAACGCCACCGAAAGGTATCACAGATGTGTAGGCCTCGTTATACTCAAGTAATCTAGGGACAGCTCTGGAAGGAATAGATGGAAAAAGCAGAAGTGAAGAAAACAGTAATTAAATTTATTTCCACATTCTGATTTACCTTCTTTTGTAGTATGTTATGTACAGCTCGCCTGACCGCTGCAGGTCCAGTTAGAGCTTCAGTATTCTCGGAACCTAGCAGTAGCACATGGCACGCGGCTCCCGTCGCTAGTAGTGCACGTGCTGCGCTCGCGCTGCCACCCGTCCAAGGATCTCTGAACGTATAACCGCTTATATCAATCCAAGAGTACATCAACACATGCGAAGTTGTGAAGCTTTCAAGGACAATGGTCGCAGTTTCGATTTCCGCTCATAGATAAATATATTTATAGCCTATAGGTGTTTATGTCGAATAATAGCTGTCCCGCCAGTCCGCCTTGGACAAGCGTAATGGGCTGATATTCATACCTTAAGTGGAGATGAGCTTGTGCCCAGGAGAGAGACATACATATATGAGCTATAAAAATTGTATTGCTGATGTTGATTATTTTGATATAGTTTTTAATATAAATATAAATGATATGGTTTAATTTATACCAACATTGCACACTCGAATAGTTCTTTAATAATAAAAAAAATGAACAAATTCATATTGAACTTGAATGAATTTTATAAATTCAACCCCTGTGTTATTAAGTGATTCGATAGAGGTGGCTAAATTCATTTTCCATCTATGTATACGAATAGAAACGTGGAGGTGCGTACCCAAGAACATGTCTCAAAGACTAGTGTTACGGATAGGCGGCGTTGATTGCTTCCCATTTGGCGACATGCTTGCTCGTTTGTCCTCTTTTCCTTTGAAAGAATACTTGTAGGTATATACTTTTGTCCCGATGCGAGAATCGGACCCCACGATCGCTGACGCAAGAAGTGGTAGCATGGCCAATGGCCGAAACGCCTAATTATTTGGTCGTTCCGTAATCTTTGCCGTTCTTTAATTAACAGTAAGTCACGTACGTACCTGTCTGGCAGCCTTAATGGTACGGGCAGGGCGAGCGGCGTGACCGTGTGCTGGTAGACGAGGGCGGAGAGCGAGCTGAACACGGGCTCGTCGGTGCAGCCGCGTAGCCGCACGCCACGCGCCGCGGGCTCCACGAGGAAGTGACGCACGCCCCCCACGCCGCCCGCACGCACCGCCAGACCGAACGCGCCCGGGAATGAATTCGAATCACGTACTATGAACGCTCCTTCTTCCAGTGGCTGTAGCGCTGCGATCGCTGCCAACGTAACAAAACATATTTGAAGATGAATTAAATATCTCGCAGACTTTTCCCACCAAAATACATCATTTTTATAATCTTATACAGCTTTATTTAATAATGATTATCAGTTATAATATATTGTTTAATAATGGTGGCATATTATACAATATAGTTCGAATAAGGTATATAAGTGAAGTGGTATGAAATAAATGCGTGTATCGCGACTTTTTAAGTTAACTGAGAAACTCCATAGGTTTTGGTAGAATATCAAAATATCAATTACCACCATTTTATCAAGACGTAACGTGGCAAGCTGACGAAGTACGTTTCAAAAGATTTGATATTATTGTATTTTTTTATTCTGCATTAAACCGCCTGTACTTATTTAATCCTGCATATCTTTTCGATCTAACCATCTTTCTGCTTTAACTGCTAGATCGTTTCTAAAGAAAATATAATTATTACTAAAAAAAATGACTAGGAGAACATAAACGAGTGAGGGCAGTTACCGTCGTCGCGCGAAATGTTGGGCTTGTACCAGTAGTGGCTGGTGTCGCGTGCGAACCGCACCCGGTCGGGAGCCACGTGGTGGGGCTCGGAACCGCCCACGCTCGAGCGTCGCGACCCACCGCCGCTGCCGTTGTACGTGCGGTACTCCGACTCGGGGCTGCTTTCGCGCTCTTTCCTGTGAAGACAATGTATAACTCTTAATATATTACTAGAAAGTTAGAGTAGTATATAATCACTGAATTTTACATTACAATTATATATATTAAATAAAATATAATGGTTTACGTAGAAAAGTTCCAGATATCTTTTTATGTCATGGGATAAGAAGGCAAACGAGCAAGCGTATCACCTGATGGTAAGTAATTTACACCACCCATAGACATCCGTAACATCAGAGGTATCACAGTTGCCGACCTTTAAGATATGAGTATTCAGACTGATATTCAGCTGGACCCTACCAGCGCTTTCACATACTGTCTTAATAATTTATTGGCTAATGGTTAAACATTTACGTTTTGTTGAGTTGATCTTTGAAAAATATGCTTTGAGTTTTGAAATAAATGTATCCACCATATTTTTGACGGTCTCTTAATTTCCCACTTACAATAGATAGATTTGTGAGTAGTAATAACAAAAGAGGATATCTCCCTCTGTCCCCTTTATTTCCTATCCAATGCTCTAATCATACTATAGGTCTCTTAAAATCAGGCAAAGTATCTGCAATGTCTTTAGTGTTATACCTGCAATACCAAATGCATTGCAGATGGATTGCCTGCATGGGTGCCCGGTGATTATATGCCAGCAGGTGACGTGCATACTCATTTGCCTGCAATTTTCTATTAAGAGACGGACGAAGATTCAAAGCATATTTGAAAATGTAACACCAAGCCCAATACAAGCAAAATAATTTTTACAGCCGTCTTGAATGGCACAAAACTTTTTTAGTTTGTTTATAGTATAATAGATTGTTATCAAAAATGAATAAAAAAGACTTTAATAATAGAAGAGAAAAGATAAAAGAAATTTAATAGTAATTTAATCGCTTTACCTGGTTACTGGCGGCGAGCGCGGCGGTCGCGCGTTCACGGAGGGTGTGGGCGTGGGCGGGTATGGCGTCCGCGGGTGCGTGGGAAATGCCGGTGTCCCAGCGCGGGATTCGTTCCGAGACTCTGCACGGGAGTCTGTGCGCGACTCAGCACGGGATTCCACGCGTGACCAACTCTCCAAATGTTCACGTCCCTACAATAATAAATAACAAATGCATCCACTCGTATTTTTTATGGAACAGATAATTAAACAAGTATGCGTATAGTTATCTGATGTTAAACAACCACCACCACTCATGAACATCTACTACATTGACGTAGAAACAGTATTAATTACCAAAGTGCCATTATTTGAGGATTCCGCAAGGGACAGCAAGCCAGGCACAGGCGTACTTGTTGGCGTAGTGTTTGTGCTCCATTCTCGCATCGTCATTTTTTCATACATAATTTTTTTGGATGATGATCTGCAATAGAACCGAATAATAATCAAAATATATCAAGTCACTAACTATATAGATTTATTTTAAGGTGAAATAACGAGATTAGGGTTTTTGTGTAATTTGTAATTAATATTTTGCTCTAGAAAATAAAAGGAATATTCGGATATGAGCTGATCATAGATATGATTATTAATGGAGTCAGGTGTTACTTTGTGGAAATCCACCACTATGTGGACAGTCAAAAGTTTTACTTAGCTAAGATCCGCGACAAGCAATACAATAACAGAAAATTAATAATGTGTGTTTTTCTGCTGGATGAAGTGGATTTATTTGGAACTTAAACCAAAAACTTACCGAAAATCGGCCATTAATTCTCCACCCACTAACCACTATACACAACACCAAACACACATTACCACTTTTCTATCTTGTAAACGACACGTGTTTCGCCCCAACGCGAGGCATCTTCAGGTATAGTAGACTCTACGGACGACCACCGAAAACCGACACATAGATATGATCTTCAGCAAGGGCAATTCTGCCACGAATTTAATAACAATAATTATTTGAACTATATACTTTATTCTATTAAACTATAATTCTTTATTCTATTAAAATTCTTAATTTTGAAAGATTTTACTTCTTTGTCTAACATTTAGAGGATACACCAGGAACGCCATCTTTATAACCAGATATTAATATTTCAAGTGCTAAGAATTAGTTTGATAACTGCATACAGAGATCCCTTCATAATAAAAATTAATAGTTAACTTTACTATGTCGCTCTACACTTGTATTGTGCTCTAGCTTGCTTTGTTAGATTATATTAAAAAATAAAGTTCCTTGCTTTGATTTTTGGAAACCATGAACAGCTCATTGTCGGTCTTCAATTTTATATATCCAGTTTGTAGTTCATGTTCTATACCTGATCAGAGATCCTGAGTAATTAAAACAACATTTCTTTAAATATAATCTAGCAAACATCTGTCATCGTTACGTCAGACTGATTCTTTGGAATGTACAGTCAACCCATTTTACCGATCCACATAGACTTTTTATTTTTAAGCATAAGGTATTACTGCCTATAGTGTGTCACGTTTCGACTCAATACATTAAGATAGAGGTCCTACTTATTGATGATTCCCGTAAGTATCTAATCTTTTCTTAATATCATATATATAGAGATACAAATTTAAACAGTTTAAGTAGAGAAACAAAATAAATGTACCTGTCTGGTGCTTGAGGGCTAATGCTGTCAGTTCTGAGCGCGGTCCGTGTATTTACATGTAGAGGAACAGTGAAATCGTCGTCATCATCGGCAAAGGCTGTCGTATCACTTGTATACCCATCCACGCTGAAATCGAAAGAAATATATTTTAAGGGTATAAGTATAATTAACCTAGTAAGTTATGGGTTCATCAAATTATAACTTGTTGAACAATTGTATGTTAGATTGAATATGAACAATTGAAGCAAACCACTATGCGTTACATCCGATATATTCACTCCTACTCGTGGATATCTCTAACACTAATATATTGTTGGCTTTAATAAAAAGGTATAATAGGTTTGTTTCTTCGAAATGCCATAGGATGGAAATGGTTTTATAGAGCCGTTGATAAACAGCTACAATTGATAGAGAATAGCACATAGCTTTTCAGGATACCAGCGTCCACAAGCTTGAAGTATAAGCTTAAGTCCTCTACCCAGTATCCAAATTATTTATATTTTTAATAATATGGTGCGAATTATACTTAAGTTTATAAAAAATATTATTAATAATGTTAAAACATAAAGATAAACGCCATTTTATGTGTGTATCAATACTTATTCATTTCAAAGAAATCTGAATTGAAAGTAAGACGTTTTTTATTTAAAATCGCCTAGAAACAAAGTATACTGAAAGTGCAGTTTTTTACAATTTTCCAAAAAAAACCCGTTCTAGAATTTTATTTTAATGTCTTACAATAGAATTTCTATTACAATTGTTATGAAGACATATGAAACTGATCGAAGTGACAGTGAAAGAAGTGAGTCCGACATATTGGATTTAGTCTTGGCTGAACGGAACCTACGGAAAAAAAATTATTGCAAGTTTCATGATAACAACTTCGTTAACTGACAATTGTTACAACTCCACTGGTAAATTTATCTCCTTAATAGCAATAGAATACTTCAATAACTTACCGATGACTTGCAGAGCGACGGGCATGTCGGGAAGAAGTAGTATCCCACTCGAGCGGAAGTCGAGCGACCCTTTCCCTTGCTTCTTTCCTGTCCCGCAACTTCTGCTGCTGTCTCTGCAACCACGTTAGCCCTGAACTTGATTCAACACTACTTTCAGATCTTCGAGGTTCCCGTGCTCTTGAAGATTCATGCCAGCCCGACGTGCTATTTGATCGCCATGTTCCGTTCTCAGGAATCGTCTTTCGCGCACTACTTGGCGGCCGTTCTAGCCATTCTGCATCACCGTTGAGCCATCTGGTAGCAAAATTTATAATGTTATATACTGCTTCTTTTAAAAACAATGTTACACTATTATTATTATTATTATTAAAACCACTATTACCGTAAAATCTTGTAAGGATCTATTCCATTTACACAATATTATTTTATATTTATCATCCATCGCTGTTAAAGGGTATTTAAGCCAAGTGAATTGGCCATAATTTGTCGTCACAATATCATATCTGCATATTATAGGTTTTGTTTCTTTTACTCGTATATTCAGTCAAATACTTCAAGTCAATACATTGACATAATGTTTTAACTAAACTAAAAAAAACTATTAAAAATGCTCATTTCTATGAATTTCATTTAACCATTTAGTATTACATTTTTAATATAATGTATTTTTGGAAACTATGATAAACCGGTCAGCATTACCTAACACACGATTTATCTCCTACCCATATTATCTATTGATGATCAGAAAATATTTCTCACCACTTGCTTATCCTCCTTGTACGGATCGAGAGATTATTACAAAAGTAGAACAGTTTAAAAGAAATACAATTAAAATACGGATAGAATTCACATGTTTGTGTTTCTTCGCTTGTAACTATATTATTTTAATGGTTTCGTTTCAAGTTAGGGTATGAGCCATACCGCATTATGCGGAAAAATCTGAGACCTTGGGCCCCTCCATTAACAATCTTCCTCCAGCTGTTTACGATGATATTAAAACGAACGGATGGGTGCTACTGGCGATGGTGAACACAAGATCAACACCAGTCAATACGACAGAAGTGTTTCATCCAGTCACGGAGGTAAAATTCGTGGCGGCCGTTCATAAACTTCGCTCGAAGAATGCCGCTCCAGAGCCTGACGGTATCCCAGGGCGTGTCTTATTTGTTGCGTTGGGGGAGATGGGAGAGCGAATGAAGATGTTTTTCTTCGTTTGCCTAAAACAAGGTAGGTAACAAACCGGGAAGTTTTCCAAGTTTGAGGGATTGTTCTTCTCCGGAAGGAAGGGCTGAGATGCCATCGGCATATCGTCCTATTGTTCTGCTTGACTAGATGAGTAAGCTCTTCGAGTGTATACTCGCTAGCCGCATTGTGCAGTGCATGAAACCAGGGTTGCATGACGCACAGTTTGGCTTCCATCGGCGAAATGGGAGAAAAACGTAAACCCTCCCAAATGAAGATGGGCTCATAAAGGTTGCGCTGTCGGGGTTAAGGATATGAGCCAAGCGTCCTCGTGACCCGATTGAAATGACGTGTAGAAACACCCAAAAAGTTTTAGTCGGTAGAAGTAATCCGAAATAACCCTGGCTCCTGGATCCAAGGCTGAAGAGTATCCATAAAGAATTTCTCTTGGGTTAAAAAAGATCTATATCATGATAGGTTTGGTATAAAAATTAATGTCATGACTGCTTGAAAACATATTGCCAGAAAGAAAATTATAGCTCGGTAATAAAGTGACACAATTTGATAGTACATATACCGCCATGTCAATTAAAGTATTTTTTCCAACATCACTTCAATAAATATATTATATCATCTCGAGATGTGTTTGCTGTGGAATGCTTCTCTCTAAATTAAAGTGTACAAATACATACAAACATACATATATATGTAATAGGTCGGGGCAAAAGTATTTTCGTATTGTTCATACAAAGGAAAATATTTTTTTAGGTATAATTTTTTATTTATTTATAATATGTATGTGCTGTTTTGATCGATGACTTGTTGCCATCTTGTGGGCAATCATTCCTGTAGAAATTTTGAGATTTTTAATTAAAAAAATTTGGCTGGTAGTGTTCATAGTGTTCTTTTGAGGTTAGCTTTATGCTGCCTAAAGAGTTCTGCAATGACCGAAACAGGTGGAAATCTGATGGAGCAAGGTCAGGGCTATACGGAGGATGCATCAACACATCCCAGCCAAGCTCTCTCAATTTTTGCTGCGTGGCTATAGATGAGTGCGGTCTGGCGTTGTCATGGTACCCAAATGCCAAGTTTTTTCTTGTACCCAGACTTTCGTAGCTACTAATATATAGATCTTGCTCCACTTTCTCAAAAATTGCACTGATTTTATCTGTGAAAGGGCGTCCAGAGCGAACCTCATCTTTCACACTAAAATTTACAGACTTGAAACGCTTCAACCACATTTGTGCTACTCTTATTGACACCGCATTAGGTCCGTAACCCGCACAAATTTTATTCGCGGCGTTCATCGCATTTTTAACTTTTTTGTAATAAAACTATAAAATGTACCGAATTTCTTCGTCACATACGTTCATTTTGCTTCCTTGAAAAACAATTGAAAAATGGCGGGAACTAGTTTTTTTTTATTTATTGCATCTTAATGTGCATGTGACATTCATTAATTGGTATTAAATCCAGCCAGTCACATTCAGTACAGACGGGATTCCGGGACCCCGAATACCGGAATCCCGGACGATTTTTGTCCGTTATTAAAAACCGGTATTTTTGTAAAAATACCGGTATTTTGGTATTACATTACTTGATAAAAATAAATAATATCTACTCATTTCAGAACAATATTTTTTGGAATTTATATATTATTTGTTAACAAGTCAATATAACAACTGAGATAAGTAAAAATTTAACTAGTAAATTTTTTATCAATAATACCGGTTTCAATACCGGTATCCTGATATTTCTAATTTTAAATATCAAATAATGGTATTCAGATTTTAGTTCGGTATTGTAAGGCCTACCACCAAGGTTCTTAGACAAAAAAAAATCATTTTTCTTTGTTACTCTCTTAACGTGGCATTGCAATGCATGCCTGTACAGCTAGTAAATTATAATATAATGTAAATGTGACATAGGTCGCGGCAGGCCTCAGAGGGCGTCGTGGTGTCGCAGTCTCGCGGTCCGCTCGCCACCGTTTATGGCCCCATTTATCTCGAAATAGCAACTTGTTTGGGCCGCGGACGTAACCACATGCCATCTAACCAAATCAATTTCAAAATGGCAAGCTTAAATTTCAATACATACGCATGTATTTCATTTCATAGTTTACAATTGATTACATACGTTCACAAAATTTTTATTAAAATGTAGTATTGTTCATAAAATGTAGTATTTGTATTAAAAATAAATAAAATAAAAATAACTTTTAAATGAATCTCATAAATAAAATGAATAATACTAATAAAGTAATTGCCACTATTAACTGAGATATTTAATAGTCGTGTAAGAATATTCATTAGAAAATTATATAAATATTTTATTTACGATAAATAACATTATTTTTCTACAACACATTACACTAAATTTTTTTAATTCGTTTATTTACTTCCTATAAAATTCATATTTAAAATTCAATTTGAGCAGACTGGCCACCCACTAGCAGTAAATTTGCACAGTTTATTCCTAATAGGAGCTATTTTTCATTGTATATGATATATTGATAAATGTATCACTAATGTATTAAAACTGTTTAATTAAATATAATAAAACTTATTTCTATTCGTAATTTTAAAATTTAAAATATAAAGAATTTGTTTTATATAAAAACAATATTTGATCGACCGACGCCTTTTGAATAACATGTCACCTTTCATAACATAAATAATTAACATTGAATATAACATGTAAAGTGATTCATTAATAAATTAACTTTACTTTGAAGACTTTCACTATATCGAAGATAAAACCCCCTAAAAATCCCGTGTCGTCGTATCAGCACGGCTGGCACGTTAATAATATTTATGTAGTTTGTTAAGTATCAAGACTACATAATGCAGTCTGTTACAAGTCACGCTCGTTAAAATAGTACTGATCAACAAACTCGGTGATTTCACTGAAATCTTTGTTAGCTATCATTCACCAGACGCCGCATAAATAATTCGCACTAGACAATTTACAGTACGGCATGTGTACCAGTTATCGTTACGAATTGGGGGTCGGATACTTAGCAGCCGGCCCAGGCATAACCGTCTACTGAATTGAATTATACTTCTGTTTAAAAAATAACAATAATCGTACTGGTTTAAGACTATTTAGCATTACAGCTAATATTCTTGTTTTCTTAATGTCAAAAATCAAAATATGCATTCCACGTACAAATAATGACTTATTGTTATGTAAATGGAATGTTTAACACGTCTTTAAATTCCAGCCAGGATCTCTTTTGATTACTTATTCACACGATTGGCGCCATTTCGATGGAACAGTTTTGCTATCTTAACTAAAACGATCTCGTAATACATAACGATGGTCGTGTGACATATTTAACGTTCAAAAACTGATTTTGACTGAGACAATTGACGTATCGGTGAGCATTATTACAATAACATGATTAACAAGTGAAATGGATAACATTGGAATATCATTGGTGAACGAGTTCTTTGACGGCTTCGATGAGGTCATATAATGGTACGAGAATTTATTTATAAAAATTATATCCATTCATTTTCACGACATTATTAATTACGTTGTTTTTCTTAATGTGAAAGGTTTAAAACACACTCTGAGTTATTGACTGTTCACAGTATGAGAAGGTATAGGGCATAGTTCAAAACAGTGTTAGTTTACCGATTACCAGACTTCACACACTTTCGAAAATATTTTTAGAATGTAAGTTTCCGCACAATGTTTTTATACACAGCTGAGTATGTAATAAAACCACGTTTAAAAAATCTTAAAGGCGTGCAAACTTAACTTCAACGAAAATATAACCAAAATAAATAAAGAACATATAAAAGAGACAATAAAGAATTATAAATTTTAACCTAAATTGAACGAAAATCTTTTTAAATGTACGCTCTCCATAAAGGAGTGTTAAGACATTTGAGAAGATAAGTCTTACATATATGTTTGTAATTAATATAAATGTTTACAAAGTTTATTATACATATTGAATAATTTCAATGTTTAGCTCATTTCTTTATTTCTTCATCGCTTTCAAATATTTGAAAAATCCCTTAATGACCACACTTACCCACATAAATATATATAATATTTTATTTATTTTAATAGCTTTTATTGTTGTTAGATATAAAAGCTAACTAAGATAAATTAGCCGTACTATACGGTACGGTTTACTAACTTATCTTAGTCCAAAATAACGAATTTATTAATTTATTTCTCTTAGGTTACCTTTATGTTAGTTTTTATTGATTTTTTCGAATATTAACTATATAAAAATTATTACAAATTGTCATTCATATTGGATTTACTTTTCTTATTATTTATTGTTATTATTTGAAAAAACTTGATATATTAGTTGACGCATTAGCAATAGTCATGATACTACATATAAGTTAATATAAAACAGTATTAAACAATTCTATATTCGTATATTGTTATGTTTTTCATATTCAAAATCTTGTTTTATACTATTATATGTATATTATATAACATATTTTAGAGGTTCATTTTAGGAATCGTACTGTTTATGGTTAGAAGAAAGAGTAATATACTATGACCAATGAAAAGTTTGTACAACAACAATAAAAACTAACAAGTGAACAATAAGTGTGTGGTCTATTTTAAGCGGCTACACATGTTCTTGATGAGGTAATAACAGTACTTTGTTCCTTGTTACTGCTCATACACTTGAATACCGCCATTATCGACGACAGCTATTCCGTTGGCCGACAAAAACGTACATAAAACAAAGACGCCTAAGAAGTCTATTGGTTTTATCAAAGGGATTGATTGGCCTTGGTTACATTTTTGTTGTTTTAATGTTGATATATTTATGTAGTTATTTCCTACGTATTTTTCTGCTTTGTTTAACGTAATGAATATTCAATTAACTCCCACGATCAATCCCACAAACATAGTAATCTATCATTCCTTTAAAGAACAAGTTTCTTTTTTATAACAAAGCAATGGTATTTCCTTATTATTTATTTATTTACGCTAAAAATTTAAATTAAAAAATAAGGAAGTGGTATTTAAAATAGCGCAGTGCCTTCAGGAATCCGTTTAATTGGTCCGGAACTTTTATTTCAGCAAAGAAATGATCCTAAACACACGTCAAGACTATGTAAGGACTTTTTAAAAGGAAAAGAACAAGAATGTCATCGAAGAACAACAAGTTTATAACATGAGTTTCAATACAAACTCATGTTATGACCTCCGCAGTCCCCAGACTTAAACTGAACATACAAGTGAAAATGTTGTCTTACATCTCAGGAAGACTTGTGGAGAAAATTGCAAGACGAATAGCAGAAGATAACCAACGCAACATTGGAAAAACTAGAAACTAAAAAACCGCAGTATGTATAATGTCTAAAATATTGTTAATAAATAGTTCAAATGATTATAAAGTAGTTTCACTCATTCAAACTTTTGCAAAATGTATTTTACTGGGTGACCAAATAATTTTGAGCGGTAGTAAAAAATATGAAACAGTTCGAATCTAAGTGAAGCCAGACGCTGTGGATAATAAAATGAGCTCCGGTGTAATGGGCACATTGGTTATGGTACATTTTATTGCCCTTCTTCATTGACAGCGAAGTGGATCGAGCAGAACGTGGTTAAATAAATTAAATTAAATTAGTGAAGCGGGTGCAATATTACGGCAGGGTTTATTGACCACATATTAATAACCAATCGTGTTAAAATATATTTGTACCGTAAAATGAATGAACAAAATAATTCATTCATTCAAGGCCCCAAAACCATATGGTATGGAGATACATTTCCGATAGTGTTCCATTAAAACTTGCACATATAGAAATGTATGTTTGAATACAAAAAAAAACTTGTTTTAATAAATTCTACATAATATGTGTGTACATTGCATGGTCATCAGTAATGAACGGTCAAGACAACAATTTCTGTCCATCTATTCATTTGCATATTTCAAACCTTTTATGTACATATAGATACTAATGATTTATATTTCTTTGCAATCTGGACGATCCGCCAATCCTCGGTCTGCCGTGCCAATGGATCGTTGGCTAGGGGCGAGCCTAGTCGTAAGCGTGCCGATCGTCTCGGGGTCGGGCTCCCCCGGGGACTATGGTGCCTTACCTCAGCATGCAGGGCTCTGCTGAGGCTGGCCTCCATCCTCCCTTGCGGCTCGTGGGATTCACTAAGACGAATTTAATATACCTAATTTGTCGAAAATACGGCGACGTGGTTCGCCACCCGTCACGTCCTGATTCTCACGAGGGCGAAAAGCGACCATGCTTAATGCGAATGGAGCTCTGTGGTCTCTGCCAACCCCTGCAGGGGATAGGCGTGAATATTTAAAAAAAAAATCTGGACGATTTTTTAATGATACGGTTTTATTGAAATTTTTAAAATTTGTATACCCTAAAATATTTGCATTAAAATTTAAATAATATATATATTGTTAATAATTTGTAAACAGTGGTGGGTTAACAGTTAGGTTATAAATGTCAACAAAATACAAGGCGGCCGTGTAGGCGCGGAGCGTGGCCTCCACACCTACATACGGTAGTACAAGGAACACATGTTTACATTTGCCACCAGATTCCCTTTTTAATTACACTAATTTATTACACTAAATGTTACTAACAGAGCCCTTCATGATGATATATCCTGACATGAATTGTTGTCTATTTTAGTTTGTATCCTAAATAAATACAATCAAACGTGTGGTTTCCGTTTATGTTCTAGCGAGAAATCCTATTCAGTAAACAATACGGTGAATGCAACAGAAACAACCGAAACTGTTTGTGAATTTCAAAAAACCTGCTAAATAATCATTAATTGTTTTTTTTATTATTAAGCAATTTTATAGAGAATAATTTTGTCGATTAGTAACTTCGTAATCAAAAACTTAAGCCTAATATAAAAATACAACTAGTAAAAAATACTATCGCGTGATATAAACTTTATGAAAAGTATCAACGTTTTGTCTAGATATACTATAGATACAATCACATTTTAAACATTGCTGTAAATAATAATTTAAGAATTAAATTATTGTTGTTACATATGTACATAATTACATCCGAAAACCTTACCTTTCATTCCGCTGGGGCGAAGGTGGTCGTGGAGTAGGTGTTGTTGTGGTGACAACTTCTTCTTGGGTGAATTTGCGAAGGGTGGACGGTGATAGTGGGGTACGGGGTGATGGAGGGTCCGGTGTAACAGTGCGTTCATCGTCGTCATCTTCAATAGGACGATACGCACGGTCGGAGCCCAGCGCGCGACGCACTAGCTCTGGACTGGCTAGGCGATTCGAGGTGCGCAGCATGCCGGGGCGCAGGCCGGGTGCGCCGTAGGTGAACGGTGCGGAATCGGCGCGCGCGTGGTACGGTATGTCGGGCGCGCGCTCGGAGTGCGAGTGCGGCGGCGGCGGCGGATCGGGCAGCGCGCTCACCGTGCGCAGCATGTCGCCTAGCAACGCGTCCAGCTCGTCGGGGGGACTGGGCGCAGCGCGGCGCCCCGCCGACGAGATGCCCGAGTCCATGGAAGCGCTAAGCGGAGACGACGAGCCTCCGCCCGCACGCACTACCGTCGCGTAGATCGAGCCGTCTAGGGGACCGAAAGTATGCGCAGCCTCCGTCCCCTCCCCCGCCTCCCCGCCGGACCCCGAGCCCTCTGCGCTGCCGTTGTTATCACCTGCACCGATAGCAATACGTCAATTAATTAAAACCACTCGACCACTTAATACAACTTTCGACCTGCCTATAGAAACACTTAGATAACTTGTTCGTCCCAGTTCTATTCGTCGTGTTGTTTGATGCAACATTTAAAGTAACAATTTAATTGATAGCTTTTAGATTGGATCTGTTTTGCTTCATAAAAGCAAATTGGTATACTCTCGCTAAATTAACACCTACGTGAGCCAGCACAAGATACCAAGTTTCATGAGGACCGAAACCAATTAGCATTAGTTGCATGTCGTGTCGTGTCATGTCGTGTAATTATTATCGTATTCACACATATAGGTGGATCGGCAGGGAAGTGGACTTTTCATTTACTGTATATTTTATACGTTCGCGTAGTTTGTGTAGCCCGTGTATCAAGTGGACGCGCTCATCAATTGCGCACCGGTCACATCCATAAAAGGACTAAGTTCGCTTCCCGTTACCTGCATCCCAGTTGTCACCGTTGTTTGCTGGAATGTGAGAGAACGACCTTTTTATCCAGAAAATAGCGCACGCAATGATTTCATTAACTTCATGCTACATGCGATAAAAAGTTAGATCCTTTACATTTTAGAGTGAAGCGGACGCTGAATGTGTACGAATTGTGGGAATCAATTTAGGTATTCTGAATAAAGTTCTCTTTCTTTCATTATTGCAATATACATATAGTGTATATTACTTTTTGTTCTTAAAATAATACATATTTAACATTGAGTTTTTTCTCAAACCTTCGTACGTCCGTAACTTTTTTCATTTTCCATCTTTCATTCTGTCTTACACAAGCGTGGTGGTTTTATATTTATTCCTCTAGAAATAAGGAGGCTTCGTGCTCAGCAGTAGGACATACATATAATATATAGACCGTGTAAAAAATATATAATATATATTCGATGGTTATCAGAATAGAAAAGATGCACCCCATTTTTCTCTTGGACTTCGTACAAAGGTATAGTTATAGGAGCTAACCAGTATTTATCCTACATCAACCCGCTATACTGCGTCACCCTTCATTTGCAAGGGAGGCCAATGCCCAGCGGGGAACTGTTGAATATGTCTTTATAAAGTTTTATAAAGTTATTTACTTTTCAATTATAATGTTAGTAAAACTCAGACAAATAGTTTAAATATTTTCAACCTTCATTAAAATTCATGATTATTGCAATCACGTAAACGTACCTCATTAATGTCAGCCTCACTCGTAAACTACACATTTCGAAAGTTTCTTGGGAACTTAACACATCATATGTATATCTTCCTTTTAAAATATTTTGTCGAGCAGGGTATAAACAACATTCACGATTATAAGGTACGTAAACACTGCATGCAAATAAGGAAGAATGACTACTGTACGACACTTATTTACATAATGAGCACTTATTATTCGCAGGTGAGTGAAACGTTTCATATTTAATTCCTATTTGTATGAAATTTACATAAAATCTATTCAAACCCGTAACTTCCTAACACAATATGTGACGAAGTGGTTACGAAACTGAACGAAAACTGAGGTTGTCAATAACGCAATTAGCGTAAAGATATCAGCGTCGGCGTCTGGTGACCATCGCGTGGTTAAGGAAGAGGTTATTTCTGTGATGTCAACGAAAATAACGCGGTGCGGCACCGGTGAAACTACGTTACGAAATGCGAGCCGCCGCAGGAAGAGGATACGGCCTGCGACACCGACAGCCCTGCTTCAGACGAATCTCACGCGACATCTGCCACTGATCTGATCTGTGTCAAACTGAATAACAGCGCTGCTTTCACTAAGAATTTGTTTTGTATTCATTAGATTATGTTTAAAATAGCAAAATTATGATTTTATTTTGATAATTCTACGATGGTTAAACATGAAAAATTTATATAGTCTACCAGTTTTAGAAAATATTTTTTAAAATTATTACAATAGACCACTAGCAAAGTTCAAACAAGCAACATAATGCTGGAAAACCTAATTATAAATAAGTATACGAGTGACATGTAGCTATTTATCCTATAGAGGTCACAGTTTGTGTGAGTTGGTACAGAAGAAAGTAAACTAGCCCACATTTACCACGAACCATTAAAAATATCAACGCACAAATGAACGAACAATAGAATCGGTTAGTTAACAGTTGTATGCAGTGTTGAATATTTACGGGACATAAAATATATATTTTAAAAGCAAGTAATACTCAATATTACTGGAATTCGCAGACCAATCAAACTAAACCTCTACTAACAAAAGACGCCAGGTGCCTCAGTCTAATGGTGAAATCGTATCTGCGTTCTTTAGGTTGACGGATATCGTCCAACTAATTATATATACGTGTATGCAACATCAAATTTTGATTTTTACTAAGTTTTGACTGAGAAAGCCAATACTTTGACAGTTGACCTTGACAGCAATTTTAAAATATGTGATATTTTTTGGAACAAGAAATAGGTAAAAATCGGGAAGAAACCTATAATGTAGAAATAAAAAATGAAAAACATAAAAATAATAATATCCGAACAAAGAAATCTATTCAAAAATACTGTTCTGTAACTTGAGTACCTGAAAGTTCCAAACAGTAATAATATCAAACTGATATTAAAGTAATGTTTATTATTTAAGGCACATCCTACAAGCACCATTAGGTTATTAAAGTTCCGAAACGTAGACAATTGACATCATAGTAATTTATCAGCGGTCGGCTTTGTTAACTAATGAAGATGAGCGTGACTGAAGTAGAGACGCGTCGGAACGGAACACGAGTATGTCACGCGAGATACATTTCGTAACAAATCTACAAAACACGATACTTTATTCGGTGATAATGTAGGTTCCGTACATTGTTTCGCAGAATTTAGTCAGTTAATCCCACGAGATGATAGAACGAAATCAGAGCAGAGTATTACAAAAAGTTTATACTTCCGTCTTAATAATATAGCGTTCGAATTCATTCAGATTCGGAATTTAGACCTGTAGGCTATACAAATGCGAGAATTAATACGCGACCACTGTGTTTTCCACCGAGCAAATTTGGTTGTTCCCTTTTAGTTTATTTTATTAAAAAAGATTTATTCATGTATCTTCTTCCAGGAGTGCCACTCCGACTTGCGAAGGTTGGCAGCCAATTCAGCACAACTTTCCTCCTCCTTCTTTTATTCATGTACATTGAGGTTTAATACAAAAAAGGGATATCTCAATGTTTTCATTTGTATCTAATGTTATTATTGTTATAGTGTGAAATAGAATTTCGAACAAGCTGAGAGACGATATGAAGGTGAGCGGTGAGTCCGTGATGTCATCGAGTCGTTCCACCTTGTGTTTCTACGAACCTCTAAGCTTCACATTATTATTATTCTCCTTCGATGTTATCCTCGCTATCTTCGTTCCTTCGCCGACGTTAGTTTCAAATTGCAACCTGTTTTAGTCGTTTACCTTTTTCTCCATATTAAAATTATGACTCGGATACTAGAGACACGACTTTGCATATTTTAGAGTTATTGCCGTTTATATTTTAAATAGAGCTTGTTTTTTTGTGAAATGGGAACTTGCAAATATTAATTAGTTCTTTTTTTTTATGAAAGAAATATTTTTTGTTACAGCCAATTTCTGCGACTTAGTTACTACAAAAAAAAGTATATTAATGTAGAAAAAAGAAATAATACATTGTACGTAAGCCATGATACAAAAACATTTATGTGAAGTGAAAGACAATTATCGCTATCAGTTACCTATATTTTGGGTCGCTGCGCCAACAAAGTTAGTTAGTTAGTTATATTTAATGATGAATGATTAAAGAATACCATTCTCAGTTCCAAACGTCACCGAATGAATGGAAAAGTAATGCTTTTAAAATCATATTTATGTCACTGTCCACCACAATAACACGTTCACTACAAGGGAACCTGCGATATTGACTGTCGTGAAGTTGTGAATAAATACCAGAAAACTTGATCCTAAACTCCGAGTGAGTGCATCTCGTGAAAAATATAAGATAATTCGTGCGAAGTTGTTATCGTTCAATTCTTATCAATGGTTGAAAGTGGCACAGATTGATACTTTTTAAGTTATGTATATTTTTAAGAAAACTTGCAGTAACGAGTTTACAGCATTATCAGTGTTGCAAGATTTGCTCATATGTTTATTGAACACGGTCTACAGTTGCCGTTTGAACTTATTAATTTTGTTCATCCACGCACGACGTGCAGGACAAATGAATTAAGATCTGTATGTGATGTGTGAAGCAATTAATATGTATACACAAATTATTTTTGTTAATTACTTTAAAGCTGTAAGTAAAAGTTGTAAGCTGTATATACTACAACATCTACAAATTAATGATCAGTAAACGAACAACATATTCATAGTTATAAACAGAAAGTAAGCAGTTTATTTAAAAATTCACATATATGACGCATTTATGTATAGAAAGATATCTATAGAAATTAATTTTTTGGTTAAATGAAAGCTTTTATGATTTATTTTAATTTAAAAATAATATTACATTTTTCTAAAGTAGGCACCTAAACAGTACTACCACGTAGTGTATTTTGACAAAACCTTATGGTAGATTCTTACTTAATAAATATTTTTTCAAGATAATTTATTTATTACAATAAGGAAACTTTTATGATTTACCTCAATTCAAATTTATTTTAAACTTATTAAAACTCGGGATCTATGCAAGGGTGTAGTTTGTTGTTGAGACCCTGTAACAGATTCTTACCGATAAATATTTTTTCAAGGTTTTATTATGTTAGTGCCCAAACCGGTTGTACGACAAACAGTGATTTAAAGCCTTTGATTAAGTTAATAGATTTTCTAATATTGATAACCGACTTTAATTTTAGGGGAACACTCAATGAGACAAGGTTTTATTTTAACGAGCATATGTATTATACAAATACCATGAGAGAATATTTTATAAAGATTTAAAAAAGAAGGCATACAATTACTAATCAATGAAAAATATTTTCGTATGGTGCTCACATTATAACAACACACAAACACAGTGATGAATGAAGTAATTCGACCTAATGGCTTTAGTGACGCGATTGTCATGTGGATATTAAAGTGGTGACGGTGAGCGTGTCGAAGGGGGAAATGAATACGGCCGAAGGGCTCCGATGTCCATGACGAGTCCACGCAGGGACATCCATAAGCGATTCACCACGCCGGTCAATTAGAGTCAAACGGCATTACGGCGCCGCTCGCAAATGATAATAACACAGACGAAGAAGCCTTCGCGGATACCGCATCAGGCGTTATTGTAAAACTTATTTGGAACATCTACTTTTCTAAACCTATTTGTTTTTAAATCATTAACACTTTTTAACCCCCTAGTAACACACACACATACACACACACACTTATCTACAGGTTTCTATAGATAAGTGTGTGTGACTATTTTTTTAGATACTGTGCGATAACGTAAGATATTTAACAGTGTTTAATTAAAAGTTAACAAATCTGGCAATAAAGTTATTGCTAGAAGAATATTGCACTATTATATAAAACTTACCTCCTTCCAGTTATTTCAATGCAGTTATTATAAATATTACACATCTTCTCTCACACAGTTTAATACTAGGCCGTCAATAGTAACGGTTTCTCCGGTCATACATAATTAAATATCTTCCGCAAGCAGTGTGAGTCCGGGCGGAGCAGCCGGCACGACTGGGCGGGCGGCAGTGTCTCTGACTAAAATAACCTGCACCTGCAGCGCCGACCCGCGAGATAAACCGCGACCTGCCCGCTAATCGGTGCTTTGTCTACTATCAACGTGACACAATTCCTTCATTTTGCACCTTCTTTTTTAACAGTTGAATCTGATGTAACATGTTGGAAGTTAGTGGTAGTATTTTTTATTTAATTCTCGCGCTTTCTTCAACATTACATTTCGTGTAAATCCCCAAATATGTAGGATGAAAAATCGCTTAAATAATTCCTTACATATCATTATTAAGTATATAGCCGTTAAAGCCAATACAGTACTGTAGATGATTGGGCGACAAAATTAATTATAATCACTTTATTTGCTTGTCTGCCTCATTTTATCTTAGAAAAAAACTGCCTATAACTAAAGCTAATATGCCTATTACTTTAAAAAGAATAATAAACAGTATAGCTGAGGTGTTGAATTATTAAGTTTTATTAATACGAATTACTAATGTGTCAACATTCTGTTACATACATATCGACTCCTTTGTCAATTATTCTACTACCGTTTCAAAAACACTATTTAAGATTTTATTTTATTTTTTAACATTACGCAGCAGTTTACTGATGGTCATAGACTTCCCTAAGACACGTCACCTAGCCGCATAGGCGACCTTTGTCTCCACACATCCAGTTTCTGCCAGCCGCCTTGTCCATATCGTCGCTCCATCTGGCCAGGAGCCCTACCACAATTAACGACTTACCAAGACACAATTGTCACTCCAAATTTTCTATTCAATGAAATATAGGTATTAATTCCAAATTATTCTAGAGATTCATACCTATATTTCATATGAAACTACACATTCAATCTTAAAAATTCATAAGTCAATGTAAAGTTAGTATTAAATTTTCTAAACCTTAGTATCTTGAAAGTAAAAAACATTTTTGCAAGGCGCTACCTGTGGACTCCCTATTCCTGGTAATGCTACATCAGTAGTCCATAACCACATGTGCTTGCCTTAACAAGTACTCTCAGCTCGCCATTAACGGAAATAGACTGAAAATTACGGATGTCGGCGTAATAAAATGCTACTTCAACTACTTGAGGTTTAAACTGACCGCAACATTTTAATCATATTATAATATACCTACACATTTATATATATATATATATATATATATATATATACATATATATAAATATAAATATATATATATATATATATATATATATATATATATATATATATATATATATATATGTGGGATATGGCTCAAAACAATAATTTTAGTTGGAAACACTTTTATTTAACTTTTTCTTAACACACGACACATTCTATATTCTTTCTTTTTACACTGACTCCTTTGACACTTCTTTTTTTTAAACTATACTATTCTATACCATAGACTATATCATAGACAAACTAGAAAAATAACTAAAGTAAACACCAACCAGATATATATATATATATATATATATATATATATATATATAACATATTTCACGATTGAAATGCTCAGAGCGAAGTTTGGTAAGTTTTTGGTTTGGTGAGTTTCGTGTTACTATTTATGTGATTTGTATGTATATAACTATAGAATACAATAAATAAAGGAAAGCCTATTATTATGGGGGTATGAGTAGGGAGTACTTTTGTTAATAAACACCAATTGAACTATTGTTGACCATTAAAATAATAAGGTCTAATAAATAGATTTTAATGTAAATTTGTATCATGCTATTATAAAAAATATGTTTTATACCAATTACGCAATACGAGAAGTATATTTAAAAGGGGTTCGGTAAGTAAAGCCTTGATTCCTTTTGACTTATGTACGTAGATATATTAACAAATTATATCGACTTTATCCTTCCGGCAGAAAAGATTTTTTCGCTTGAAACAATTTCCAACTTATTAAACAATGAACTTACCAGTGTCGTCATCGGTGAGCGTGGACAAGGGCCTCAGATGTTCTAAAGAGTCTGCACGAGCAAGCGCGTCTGGCGCGGCTCGTAATGGGGCAGCAGGCGTTGGCGCGGGAGCTGCGCCACCACCGCCATCACCACGCAGGAAGACCAGCTCCACTGCTCCGTCCGTTGGGAACGACGGATCTGGTAATTAAAATACTTTATATGCTTGTACTTGTGGACGTCGAGAACTGACACGCTTGATGATTTTGAAAGATAATTTTTTTGATTATTCACAGTACTCATAACATTCACGATACATAAATCACACGCGACGCCATCTATTGGTGAAAAATAAAACCTAAAATGTAATATTAACATAACGTTTGGAAGGGCTAAATCCTGACTTCTCAAATTCTTAGACATTGTGCAGTGGAATATGAGAGATGATCATTATTTGGTATTCATTTTATTACGCTTGTATAGTTCACACTACTAAGGGAGCAAAATCGGCGGTTCACCTTTTACATGTATATGATCTATCGGACTATATAACAGACTGGATTGTGATACCAGAATGGTGGCGTATAATGAACGTAAAAATAATGTAAGCCTAAATAGCTAACCCATCAATCTAATTTTTAATGACAGGAGGATAGGAAGGCAAACGAGGAAGTGTGTCACCTAATGGAAAACGGTCAACGCCGCATATAAACATCCGCAACACCATACACTAGCGTTGCGAAAAATGCTTATAATAGATAGAGTTGAGATAAATGAAAATGTATTTGTTATGATCGGAGTTTCAAATAAGTTTTTGAACAAGCTATTTATACTGAAAGAGTGTAGATACTGGACAATAATTTGAAAAATTACAATAGTGACAGAGATTGTAATCAAAGATATATGCATTGTTGATATGTATATGGACAAAGAACTATGGAGAGTCATGCTGAAGGTACCATGCGCTGCGTGGTCAAGCTGTTGCTTGGTGAAGGAGAGCGTGTGGTCGGCGACGGCGCATGTGTGGAACTGACACGCGAACACCAGATGTCGCTGGGTGTGATGAGCGTGCGTGTGCGTAGCCGGGCGTCGATACGCGCGCACCAGCACGTCACCACGCAGCGCAAGCCGGCCTACACCGACAGTCCAGCCGCCACCGTTCACCATGTACAGGCCTGCTCACAACAAAAAAAATTTAGAAAAAAGTATTTTGGCATTTTTTTTTATAATACCAAAATTCTTGATAATCATTACAACTAAACTAATAATTATTGTGTTAGGGAATGGTTCAAGCCAATAGTCCATCTCAAAATACGAACTCACAACCTAAACTTGTAAGATCCTTATCCACACGAGCCGTGAACTAATTAACACAAACTGTGGTACTTGTCCTTGTTCTGGTCCATAAGTATAAAACTAACATTAAGTTTAAGTTGTTCATTTCTAGAAACGCAAGTGACGTAATTTGAAATGTCGGTTAAGGAACCACGGGAAATACGGAAACTGTTGTTTATAAATTTAAATATGAATTACTCGTTTGCTCTGCGGCATTTTAAAAGCTGTATAAGCTTAATATCTGGAATACAGTACCGAGGCCGACTATACTTATACTGTTTTCATAACTGTATGTACACTACACGTAGTGGCAACACTTACGTATATATACATATATTGGTGTGACTTTATACTTTATAAATCCTGAGTTGTAGAAAAGCTATTGAAAAATCCAAATTATTCCTTGATTTATTAATTGACCTCTCCGTGTAAGAAACATTCAAGGTCAAGGTTTTTCAAACATTTTATCATCGTTTTGCTATAACAAGAAGTGCAAATGCAATTAAGACTTTCGAATGTCAACTTCGCCTGCAATGAAAATTAAACCTTTACTAAAAACTATTCATATCGAAAAAAAAGAGAAGCGTCATAGGACGCTTGGTAGATGTGAAACATTGACGACAGCTCGATCAGGTGAAACGCCTGCTCGTTTGCCTTTTCATTCTATAAAGAAACTTTTAATAAAACTATAAAGAACATTCTTTAACCATAAAAATAAAACATAAATTTGTGTGAGTTTAGGGCAATACGACAGAAGTGGAACTTTCTACAAAGATAAAAACAATATTGCATTTTAATATATCGATTAAAACTGAAAATATACACCATAAACAGATGATTGGCCTTTAATTTTGTTGCAGATACGTCAGAATCATAATAAAATATATAAGGTGTTATAAAATTACGTTTTACATAAATGAACGTAGCTTACCAGAGGTGTACACGCAAACGAAGTTCTCGTAAATTTTAAGAAAGGCTATGGTGGGCGTCGCGGGGGAGGCGAGCGAGCCGGCCACGCTCACGTGCGTCAGGTGCAGCGGCGCTGCGTTCACGCGGATCTGACCGGCCAGGAGACCCGCGAAAGTGTCGATATATCTGAGTACAAATTATGTATTTATTCAGGGCCGTCTTTACCCGGGGGTTCAAGGGGTGCAGCCGCACCCGGGCGCGGGGTCCTAGGGGGCGCCGAATGCTAGAAATTGGAAATTTTATCGAAATATATAATATTAATACGAGTATATATTAAAATGTTGACTTTTGTTTGTGCATTTTCTTTGAAAATACAGAGTTTTAAGAAATTAATAAATAAAAGATTAAAATTATTGCATTTTTTTACAACAGCAGGGGCGCGGGCTGATTACCCGCACCCCGGCGCGGAATATGCTTAAGACAGCTGTATTTGTTAATAGCAAATCTTGAAACCTTTAATGAATATATAATAATGAATTACAGATTCGAAAATTGTAGGAATGAAGGACTCTTATTTAATATTTAATATTTCATCCTCTCTTTACCTCTTATTTAATATTTCATCAGAATTTACCAAAGGATTTTTGTATATCATACTACATCATCACCATCAATGAGGTTGTAATAGAAAACCGCTGGACACTGGCTTTTCTCAAATCTGAGTGTAGCCGTAATTCACTAAAATAGCGCAATACAAATTGTTACTACTGTCCGTCTATTGAAATATGGTCTCATAGCCGTCTCGAATGACACCCATAGCAATAATGCCGAGGCTCCAATTTGTGCCTGAACCCCACAGCAAAAATATCTATCTGCAATATAGCAGTACTTCACATTTTAGAAATGAATTAAATACACAGTTTTACTACGCCAACTAAATGTCAGTAACAACATTGTGCGCTGTAAACAAATCTTCTTAAAACAAGTAGCTTCTTTGAACTAGAAATTTAGGAAAATCAACACAATTTTTTACGTTGTGTTCAGCACTTGACGTAGTCAACAGATGTAGCAATTTCTATTTTTCCCAGTCCAAGGTTCAATTGGTTAGTTAACATTCTTTCTAGTCTTCTATTTCGTTTTTCGTTTAATTTTTATCCGTATATATGTAAGTATAAAAACTCATAAATTACCTCTTGTTCGAAGGTAAGTGGAACGCAGGAACCCGATCGTCCAAGTATCTCCGCATGGCGTACCGGTCGAGAGCGTGCTCAGGAGCGCCACATATCGCCGAGTAGTGCATGTATGCAGCCACCAAAACTCCTAATCGTTCTCGATCACCCCTAAATACAAGCACATTGGTTTAAATTTCACTTATCATTAGTTGAAATCTTATACTTTTTAGTTAAAGATAATTTTTTATAATTAATGAGATTTTCGCAAAGAAATGTCTATCTATTTAATTAAGTATAGGTATGACATTTGAATTCCAATCATGCGAAGAAAATTTATAAATAAGCTGAGATAATATTTACAAGTAGGTACATTATTTAATATGTTATTTAATCTTAGGCTCTTATTTGGTTATTAATAACAACAATAAATATTAAATATAAAGCGATACTAATATCGCATCTTTATATAGAAATCAAGCCCTAGGTAATCAGGAAATAATACTTTACATTTGCTAACATGAACTATTATAATTTTGCGTAAAAATTCAACGCGGTAGGTCCGTTTAAGGTTGAAAGTGTTGCGTTATGCAAATTCATAAGCTGATCGATGTGGGTGAGTTCTGGTCATGTAAACAGTAAATGTTCGCGCAAACAGTTGCTGATGGCGACACCGCCGTGGGAACCGTCGAACTGTTTGTATGTCGGATGTTTACCGAACATTTGACATTTGCTTTCCTCAGAAGAATGAATATCTAATTATTTATTATATATACATTAAAGATTTCTCTTCCATCTTGAACTAAATATTTTAATAACACAATTTCAATACTGACCCAGCTATGACGAGGTCTTCCGAAAAAACCTCTGAGGTGTCAGATGTGTGTGTGGGTGAATAATACTCCCGTCCTATGTATCCCTTGCGCAATAAAATGGCTTTCTTCTATCGGTATGTACTGACGCCATAAACTACAAGACACTAAACCGCAAAAACGGGATCCACTGGGGTATTCTCAAATAAGTAAGTAAGTACCATGCGAGCAGAATGGCGACGTTTTTGGGATGCGCTGCGAGCCAACTTTCGATGTGCTTGCACGCTGCGCACAGACGCTCCAGCGGGGGCGCGAGGTGCCCGGGCCAGCCGAGCGAGCGCACGCGTCCGAACACGCTGCGAGCCGCGCGACTATCGCCACCGTCACTGCCGCCACCACCCTCACCACCGCTCACCTCAAACACCTGGAATTATTAAACGTTATATGATTGTATTAGTCAACTTCTACACGTTTCCTTTTTAGGAGGATTTGACACTATTTTGTTTATGGTATAGGCAACGATAGTAAAATCTGTCTCTGCCAACCCTACGGGGGATAAGCGTGATTATATTAAAAAAAAATAAAAAAACGATAGTAAAATAGTTCTACTACACCAAACGAGTATATTCTGTGAAGATTTGATTTAGTATGAGACATGAAAATTACAAATTGTTGCAATCCAATCCCATCAAATCATCATGGGAAAAGTTGCTGTAAAAAGACGGGTTGATCGGAGAAAGAACCTTGGCTACACTGTATCAGGAACTGGACAAGGACAGTGAGTGTTGATTCGTAAAAACAGAAATATTCACGCTGAATTGGCTGCCAACCTTCGCTAGTCGGAAAGATGTTATAAGAAGACACTAGAAGAAAAAATAGCAAATTGTAGACGTATTCTATTTTACCTTATAGGAGACAGGCGTGACGATATGTATGTATGAACATACATTAAAACATATTTTTAATTTACTATATTTGCTATGAATATTTCCATAAAAAAATTAGGTAGTAGATACAGATTACTGCAGTGTAAGTACAGATGACACAGTCGCTTTTAATCATCCAACCGATCCCAAAAACTCGGCACACGCTAACGATTTAGCTCCAGTTTAATTTCACTGCAAATTGCTTGCGGTCGAATTGATCGTATCTGCAATTGGGTGACAAGAGCCATTTTACAGAGCAAATTAATCGCAATGCAACTTTAATTAAATAACAATTTTCTTCTTTAATTAAAGCGAAAATTAAATTTTTGTACCCATGTAGCTTATAATAATTGTAGGTCGGTCATGGACCTTTCTGGGAATATCTGCGCTTGACTCCATTTACGTTTGTAAAATATAAACATAGGTAGTTGCATTGCTGGATGCCCCGCCCGCCTGCTCCACCGATCTGCCAAGGCCAAGCGTTGTGGGTTAATCACAACTGCTTTTAGAAAATTTGAAAGTAGGAATAGGTCATCATGCTATTTTTAATCACCACATAAAAAATACATACCATGAAGTGCTCGCCATGTTTATTGGTCAGCATATGTGCAGCCTGTGTCTCTGCATGGGTGTCGCGCTCGGGTAGATGTAAAGCCAGCATGCGCTCTGCCACGTAGCACAAGTCAAGCCGGCCAGACGCACTACCACTGTTGGCGCCTGTTGAGCCTCCAGGATAACTAACTGATCGTGGACCGCCCTAAATATAAAATAAATTAAATCATTAATACTAAAATTGAAAAAATCGGAACGATAGCCACGCCCATAGGGACAACAACGATAACCACATAATAACGTGTCAAACAACATCGTCATCAATACAGCTGGAAAAGTTCACTGCTGGACATTTGTCTCCCTCAGAAACTATGCTAGCGGGTTCGGGATCACAGATTAGATTTTATAAGTCAGTTAGAGGTATTATGACACCCACGAGGAGAAATGAGGAGGCAGTATTCCATGACAGGAACTCATACCATTTAGTATATTAGTTAATATCCTAATAGAATAAATATATACTATATATAATATAATATATACTATATATAATAATATATGTTATGAGTATTATTGAGATACGATATTATTATACGATGTAATTACTCATGATGTATTTTTTTTGGAACTGTAATGTTACGAAAAGTTGTAGGTTGTAGACTATAGTGCATCCTTTCATACGAGTTCCGTACCATTTTAAGAATATTGACATTATTATGTCAAAGTTGAAAGAAATAGAAATTCAAGATTTCTCTGAATAATTCTCTATATATAAAATAGTGCAAATAACCTGACGTAATAAAGACCGCGTACAATGAAATATAACTAATGGTTATAATGATTCTATTAACATGAAAATGGCGGAAACTATGCGTAGGGAATGGTAGGCTTTTGAAATCTCAAACAGTAAACAGAGTAAAGTTGAGATTAGTTTTAGTACATTTATGTCAGATCAAACACATAAAATTGTAGGCGGTGCGACATAACTCTGTGAAAGTGACACTAGTGGTGCGTAGGCGCAGAGCATACGCACTGCGACGCCACAGTCTATACCTTCGATGTGTATAATCCGATTATGGTAGTTTGCTCAACATAGATCTCTTAAACACATTCTACCTTAGTTAAATTAAAACCTTTGTTATACATATATTTAAACTCTTTCCACTTTATAAAATAGTTCTAACGTTAGTAATAAAATACATAATTAATCAAAGATTAATCAAATGAATGCAGAAAATAAAAAAAAAACTTTACATTAATTATATGCAAATATACAAAAAGTATCATTTCAATTATTTTAATTGCATTTTCTCTTTAAGAATAAAATTCAAAAATAAGGAATAAATTTATTGTTCCTTTATACTCTGCTCTATTTGATTACACAATTTTTCACCGCACTTAATAGAAGCGATCTCGGTTTAATAGTAGCTATTTCTATTTTAATGTTTATTAATTAAATTACATTATAATAAACATGTAGCTCTGGAGAGGGTTATGCTCGGATTTTCGCAGGTGGATATGATTGTGAAAACAAAATGAGTAAAGAAATCAGCCAGACAAACAGTTACCGACGTAGCCTTTCGAATTAGCAAACAAATTGGTAATGGACTGGTGGACGAAAACTGGAGTGGAAATCGCGCCTTAGTAATTATGGTTATGGACAATCCTGGGTTAGATAGAGCAATGCAAGGCAGCTGGCAGAAATTGGATGCCTATAATCAAAGATCGGGCTAGGTGGAGCGATTTGGAAGAGGCCTAAGTCTAGTAGTCGATGACCGCAGACTAATGGTAACCATAATAATATCGACGAAAAAAAGCGGTCACGTAGTAAATGACACAGAAGTCAAAAAAATTATTTCATATTCGAATCAGAAAAAAATAATGCATCGAATGATCTAAGTCTCAAAGCTCTACGAACAAAGAAAATTTTGTACAACGTGGAAACTGACCCTTTTTGGAGTGATCAATTGATGGATACAATTTTTCTAGAAATCTTAAAAGTTTTTTGGCTCCAGTGGTAAGTTTTTATTTTGCCGTTTACTACTTTTTACCTAACTTGCGTCGATATATGTATGTACAAGTTATATAACCTAACTTTTTTGTTAAAATATGCCAATAACCAAATTATTACAATATCACTTTGTTTTTTAAATGATGAAAAACATAATCAGATCAGTTGACACCTAGGTGAAATGTAGAGTAGAATGATTAACCAAAAAGATACGAATGTACATAACGTTGCCGTGGCACAATTCAATATGAATTTGGGTCATTGACAACTTTGTATACGTAATTATTTATTAACTTAATACGAGACACGTGTACAAGCACCATTAGTATCGTCTTAACGCGTTATTATCTTGCACCGTATTTCTTATTAACGCGGAACATTTATTACTTGGGTCGCAACCGCGCGAATATTAATTGCATGTAAAAGAATTAAATAAATCATTAGTAAGGTTCCGGTCTCAAATAAATCAGACTGTATGTAGGCTTTAATTCAACCACAAATTATTAAACTTACTTCATGTCTAGACATGAGTTGATTTGTTGTTGTGAAAAATCGCTTTTCTCTTTCAATATTCCCCCAACTAACTTAAAGTATGAGCATCTACACGATACTATAATCTTTTTATGGAATAGATAAGTGAACGACCCAGCTAGTCAATACTAAAGGGACGGCAGATACTTTACCTACCTTTGGGTAAGGATGTAAGTAAGGGGAGGAAGGAAATAAAAGAAGAAGGGATTGGCCCTCTGCATTCCTGAACGTTTCGTACCAAGCGCGGTAAAACTGTAAAATGCTACCATTAACACGCGTTGTAGTTACCTGATTGAGGGGTGGCTCATGTTGCTATGGCTCTACTACTATGAACTACTTAGTATAAAGTTTACTATAAACATTTAACCGTAAAATTCAACATATTAAAATTCGCACACGTAAAAGTGAATGTCGCATTTTTTAATACTCACATTATCTCTGCTATATGCTACAGCCCCGGGAGTGGCTGGGGCGCTTACTGCTCGTGTCTGAAACAATTATGTTCTAGTAAATAAAATTTTAATTAGAAACGAAAAAAAGTTGGACATATAAGATATGTAAGAACATTTTTTATTTACACACATAACACCGCACATTACGTTATCTCTAAAGGAAATTTATAAGCATATTTTCAATCATTCATTGTACATTTAGTATCAAATAAGAATGAGTACAAGTAAGCTAATATATTTATTAATTGTTTTAACTTACTCTATATAAAGTCAAACTTATGTATTTATTAAATAATTAACCAAATGTCACTTCAAAAAGGGTTTTTTGAATAACCATACATTTTAATATTTTCGTTTGGAAAACATTTAAAGTTTTGGTGAATTAGGGATCGCAGATTGTCATGAGTTCCGTGTAGTGTAAACTTATGAAGAGTGTAGACTTAAGAGTAACTTATTATCAATATATAAGTAGCTTGAAGTACATTAGCGTTTTCATACAAAACGAAAAATGAACATAAAGGACTAGATCCCTAATAAACATATAACTTTAATGTGAAAGTAAAAGCTTTTAAAAAATATGAGGGGTGATTAAAACTATACTGGATGTGTCAAAAATATAATAAAGGCTGATTAAGCCCGTTCTTGTTGTAAAGGAGCGCCTGCAACTATCGCGATCGGATGTTAGGACAGGGCTCAAAAGTGTTGATAAATGAGCGCCTTAGGCGAGGTGCGGCTTAAGTGATTACTGCAGCTTTCGTTGGAGCTCAACTGCTTAAACGCTCTTAGCTGCATCACCTTAATAACTAAAATATTTTAACTTTTATACTTTAACTTTTAACAAATGTACACGTATAGAGATTTTACACGTCAATATATTTTTTTTGTAAATTCACAAAAAAGTATTAATTTTTATTTTGAATTCGCAACTGTATATTAAATATTTTATTTACCTTATTATAACTCAATTATCAACTCAACGCTTATGTATTTTTTATTATTTAAATACGTTTACATAAATACTTTTTATTTTACATGGTAACAATAACATAATTATTACCATGTAATGATAATATTTACTGATTAAGAACGTACAATTTTATCCCAGGGGAATATAAAAATATGAAATAATTTTTGTACTTTTATTATTTTCTCTATGTTAATAAATAAATTTTATATAAGTATTTCTTTCACTAATTTTACACTAGGAGGAGGAGGAGTGTGTTGCATTTATGTGTTGAAAACTAATTATTGTATTTAAAACACGCTTTTGGTTCCAACCGCCATCAGTCAAAACTTCAATTTTTTTGATGACCTATTATATTTAAAATCAATGTCCACAGGTTCGATTTCCACATCGAGATAAATATATGTATGCCTTACAGATATTTATTTCGACCCTGGATGTCGTGCAAACTGGAAGCTCTGGATAACGTGGTGGGTTAATGTCCATTTCCCCTGAAATCGGCATGTCCCGTACCCAACAATGAAACTTTAAAAAGGTCTAGTGGGAACACCTATATCAGTACTAGTGGCCGTCTAGAGGTAGAAATACCATCGTAATTCATATTTCTTTTATCTTTCTGCACAAGGAGTACATCACGTGAACAGCACCAATAAGAAATCTCACTCGTCCGTGCGAGCAATAAACATAATAAGTGCTATAAAGTTTATATTTACGTCGTGATTAGTTATTGAATCAGAAACGACAACTTGGCAGGCAATTCAGCACAATTTTGCTCCTCCTTCGCGAGGTGGAGCAGTTCTGGAGCACTCGCTATCCCGGTCCACTCCCTGATATTACGTAGCCAAGACTTTCTTTTTCGACCAACTTGTTTTTTGCCCGCGATTTTTCCCATCATAATCAGTTGCAGCAACTTGTACCTATCATGTCTCATGATATGGCTCAGGTAAGCAACTTTTCTACCTTTGAGCGTACAAAGCGTATGATTGCCTTTAATATGCAACGAAATACATGGAAAAACATAGCATTGGTCTGAAATCGGCATAATCCAATCCAGATCACAATCCGGCGAGCGCGGCGGGAATGCAGCCGCACCACTTGTACTTGTTATTTTTGTACGGCGAACTAATCGCCGCCCTCTGATTTACAGCAACCAAACTCCACTCCACACGTAAACACTGCTCTGGCTTCGATTCCAATCTAAAATTGAGTTTATGTTTTGTTTGCATTCTCGGTACTAGCCACATACCTGCTATGCTAGCAATGCATATTATAACGTTGATTCATTAAGATTTATTCCATATACGAGTATAAGACCGCGTCTTGGCAAACATAGTACAGAATAGAACGCCCCTCCAACCAGATTTTGCGTTGATCTGTCCAGAATGACTGGCAGAAACTGGATATGTCTTCTTCTTCGTGTTAGCAAACATAAAACGTTGCTAGCCCATAACTTGGTCACTGATTCCGCATCATCTGTTACCATCATAAGGTCATTTGCTGAGCAGGTGACAGGAGAGATCAGGATTTCAAATGTACCATTGTTTGTTTGGTTCTCCCACAGTCGCAGAAGCTGTTTGTGGTTGAGAAACTTCATACATGCGTGAACCTTGATGATGATGAATTGGAATAGACATTAACCCATCATGCTTGTCCAAGGCGGATTGGTAGAGACTCAAAGCACCTGTAGGTTATACATATATTTATCGCAAGGTAAGAATCGAAGCCCTAACCATTGACCGAAAGCGGTAGCTTCGCTAATAAGTCAATTAAGTTGTTTTTTTAGTACAGCTAAATTAGATCTAATGCTATAAACATAGCTGATAAGAAAGATTATTTGACAAGTTAAATTTATTAAACGAGACTCGCGTCTGAAGAAGAATTTGTCCTTGATTAATTCAAGGACAAATTATTCTTCAGACGTGCAAAACATTTTTTTCTATTGAATATAGGAAAATGAGGACAAATGTGTTGTGTGCGCATAAACTGTTTTTATTTACAATGATATCTTGTAGTTGCCGTTTCTGGAATTTCTAACAGAAAGTAAGTTAAATTTTATTAGTATCTAGAGGACATTAGGATACTGATACAATACTAGGATCCTTTTTATAATTTAGCTAAAAATGAAACTACGAAAAAGATCCTGTAGTAACTAGAAACTTAAAAATAAATGAAAATCAAACTACATTCTTGGTATTTTCCTACAATACATAATTATAAAATAATAATAAATGCTTTACATTTATAGCCTCACAATAGTATTTTATGTCATTAGATAAATCAATACTTTTGCCGATGCGGGAATTGAAGCTAGGCTATAAAATGACAGAAGCGGACTATCAATTAAAACGCCATTTGAATCGTCAAAATACTTACTTTGACGATGTGCAATAAAATGTATGGAAAATTAATAACCTAAACGTAAAATAGATATTTGTTTCCTTAGTCAGAAATAATGAATGACGAGTTTCTCCAACAAGTCAAGTAAAAACGTGAACTTTGCATACCGTCAAAGGTAGAAAAGTTGCTTTCCTAGGTCATATCATAAGACATGACAGGTA
This sequence comes from Baronia brevicornis, assembly GCA_031353405.1. Classification (NCBI taxonomy): domain Eukaryota; kingdom Metazoa; phylum Arthropoda; class Insecta; order Lepidoptera; family Papilionidae; genus Baronia; species Baronia brevicornis. Next base: position 83,707 of record JASFAT010004543.1, read on the forward strand.
TAAGTTGCTGTAACTGATCATGATGGTAAAAATCGCGGGCAAAACATAAGTTGGTCGTAAAAGAAAGTCTTGGCTACGTAATATCAGGGAGTGGACCGGGATAGCGAGTACACCAGAACTGCCGCATCTCGCGAAGGAGGAGGAAAGTTATGCTGAATTGGCTGTCAACCTTCGCTAGTAAAAGAGGCACTCTTAGAAGAAGAGTCAGAAATAAGGCCATTACAACTTATTAAATGGTTATGTTAAGCTCTCCTACTTACCCTATGAACTGGAACAAAGATAGTACAGATATTGATAAACTCTACTTTCCTTTTCGGATTCAAAATCTGCGATAAACTGTACTAAAGTAGGCAAGTGAAAGAAATGCAACAAAGAACAATCCAACATTTTAATGCATTTAAGCATTGGTTTGTGAAGAACACTTAAAAATAATTCTAAAATTGATAATCCAAATTTCACCAACCGTTGGCCACTTGGAATATGAAGCCAAGTTGTAGCATTGAGAGCGCGCGCGTGTCGTTCGCGCAGGTTCCCGCTGCAGGTAGAAGGCTGCTCGCCACAGGGCAAACGCAAGTCTATGAAGCGCGCGTGCCGCTTCTGCATCGCAAGTTCGCCGTACGCGAGGACGCATCCTTCCTCAACTTTAATGTTTGTATTAAGGCAAAGAGCCTTTTCGTATATATTTTTGAAACCACCAATATTGTTACTGTTATAGCGTTTGTTTTCTTAAAAATATTGTCCTCGCTAAGCAACACACCACTGTCATCTTGAGTTTGCAGCGTTGCATAGCACTCATACAGTATACAGAAAATTTAACGTCACCACTGGTACGCAGTTTAAAATGTTAGTACTGGTATTTGACGATAACATGATCAGACTCTACTTTGTAGACATCCATTATTCAAACGAGGAGTCAACAACTACCTCAACGAACGTCAACCGTTGTGTCATCAAGAATTATCTACCGTAGAGTCTGTTACAGTTTTTTTATCGTTTTTAATGTTTATTTTAAATTCTCTGATAAGAATTGAATAGTTTATGATAAAGTTTATTCAAGTAAGTATTAAATTTATATAGAAAACTAACTTTTAACTGCGTACAAAATTATTGAAAATGCTTGTAGCGAGTTGTTTAGGCACGGTGCAATATGACTGCAACTATAATGTTTGTGAAAGTGCACGGTGCGGTCTGTAGGATCACGTTCAGTGGGCACTGGCCGTCGAGGACCGTTGGCAGGATGCCTCGGGGCATGCGCCCCGCACTGCGGCAGCCCACACAAGACGTGCGGCGCCTTGCATACTTACTTATACACTTCACATGAGACACAATGCTTTATTACGCCACAATAATCGACTACGGGTTTATGAGGTACTATCAGCATTCGCTGTTAAATCAAGCTGTCTTTAAATTTTGGTAAACAGCTTTCATATTTTAAATTACTCGTTGAAAACTACATTCTATGGCAATGTCACTTACATTGATGTTTTTAAGTTATCATTTGTAAATTAAAATTTATCTTCATGCGTACATATGTCCTAGAAAATATTTATTGACTTCCGCCAGCTTTGTGCAGTGACACACTTTTATAGTGCATAAAATTATACCTTAACGAGCATAACCCTGACCTTACTCGTAAAAACCTTTGCCCCGAGAACCCAGCGCGGGTGAATAACCTAAGGGGTAAAGTTCATCTAAATAAAAGACAGTCTCATGTTCTCGCAGCCGAATGAGCGGCCACCGACTGTTGACACTCGTCACGTCTTTTCATCCCGATTCCTGTTCTTTATATTTTTGTTTTCTACAAACGAATTATTCACGACAGAGCCAGTTTCCAACATCACTTTTAATCTTACATGGTTGTCATTACGCATTGATTTATTCATGAAAAAATACTTGCATCATATTATGTTACGGACAAATTTATGCGAAGAATGATAATGAAAAATTGTGTCATTAATGTAATTAGTCTTAATATCTCACTGCTAATGGTACTGAGAAAACCAATAAATAATTCAGTTATAATCGAGTATTTTATAAAAATCACTTTCTTTTAAATATTGTGCTCGTTGCAAAATGCGTTAGGCATTTATCATCTGTACCTGGTAGTCACAATGTTATCTCCAATGATATAACCTTATAAACTATCACCAAATATTTCGAGAAACTGAGACGCATTTAAATAAAATAAAAACTTTATTAATATATTAAACGCAACCAACAACTAAATAATTAACATTTTAAATGGTTTTTAAACAACATTTTAAACTTTTTGTGTTGCATTAAAAAGGCACTGAGATTTATATCCGTGTAGTATGTATAAAGTGTTTGGTTTCAGTTTTCAGTGAGGCACTGGGCGGGCAGTGAATTGTATGAGCGCTGCGAGGCGACGCGGCGCCGGGAGAGGACTGGCGAAGTACCGAACTCTGCAGCGTCCCGACGTTTGGCGCGCCGGCGACGCTGCGTTGCTAAGCAACACACCACTGTCTTGTTTGCTGCGTTATACTAGCATAGCACTTACTTTTAAACTTACTGTATTTTTTCCCACTCATACAGTATACAGAAAAGTTAACGTCACCACTGGTACGCAGTTCAAAATGTCTGTACTGATATTTGAGGATAACATGATCAGACCCTACTTTGTAGACATCCATTATTCAAACGAGGAGTCAATAAATACCTCAACGGACGTCAACCGTTGTGTCATTTGCAAGAATCAAGAATTATCATCATCCGTCTATTACACCAAAAAATGTTTTGTGATGAGGCGATACGCGTTGTGTACATTGTTGAAAAGTATTGTTGTGTGTATACAACAACACTTCTACAATGATGGGTTCGCACTTTGTATGTACATAATATTGTTTTTTTTTTCGCGGATCTTAGCAAAGCTATTGACTCTCCATCTGTACTTAGGGTAGATAAGTTTATAGGGCGGTGTCCTGATTTTATTTACGCTCCTCTTGAGTAATTCGTGTACAAGACCAAAAACCAATGAGTATCATTGGTCGTGAAAGACTTTGGTGTTGAAAGACCTCTTTCACAAAAACATCGATATTTTTTGCAATATAGTGATTGTACATAATCATCGCATTGTGGTACTGATATTATATCGATAATTCAAAAATACATCAATTTTTACTACACATCGGTTGATTTTATAAATAAGGACACAAAAACCAAGCTAGATTTCGTGAACAATTATAGAACCGATGAAATAAATGTTATGGGGAAAAAATAGCCAACCAATTAAACTAGACTTTTGTATTATTCATTTCATTACAAAGTTTTTCTAGTAGTTTTACCTTTTCGATGTATCGAGTAAATTACATGGATGTAGACTGGATGAATAAAAGTTAACGATACTAAGCTTTGATTCGATATATCATTACTATATTGTACATCCACACCTATATGAAAACACATGTAAAAATATAATAGTATGAATATGTTAAAATGCTAAATCACTTCAATTAAAATTCAATCAGTTAGAATCTCGTGTCCGCATGAAGTAATTATCGCGTCATCGCAGTCGAGTAATGCCGGCGGCACGCAGACGCTTGCAGACGCTCCTTTTGCTCTTATTATGCACACCAAAGACTGACCTCTAATCTGAATCGCTGAGTAACATTCGCCGAAATTGAAAAAAAAAGTCTATCCCATCGTGCTTGAAAAATATTGTTTACATGAATTTTTAATGAAATGATCCAATAAATTGAGCTACTGCGATTTATTTTTTATTATATAATTGATGACTTATAAAAACTTACAATATAATACTACAATCGTACAATATAATAATACAATCGTAATTTTGAGTTATGTATGAAAGGCAATTTCAGATTATAATAAACTTTTAATCTTAACTTGTTTTTGTAGATTATAATAAAGTGATAGGTACACGATAACCAAGAAAAGTTGTATTTACTATATATATAAAATGCCTGATGTCTAGTAACGTGTAGTAAAAAAGTAATTTCAAGGCAACCAACGGCCATAAGAGTTCATTCATAATTTTAATACGTAGGACGCACAGACAGCGGGCGGGCGCGTCGCACTGTAGCTGTACGTATACGTTGCATTTCCGTAAACAAACACGCGTGCATGTCCGATTACAAATGATGAGTCTGATAAAAGCTAGTTACAGTCCTGGCCAAATTATTGGACGCACTGTATTTTTTTTAAGTAATGTTATGTTTCTTAAGAGTTTTTATGCAATAATGTTATATTTAACTACACAATTATATATTTATTATTAACTATAATATTATTGTTGTTTAAATATACCAGATTGGCCGAGTAATAGCACTGATATGAGCCCGATTCAAAATGTGTGGGAGCTGATGAAAGGAGAATTTGCTAAAGATGTGATTACCAACAAAACCCAGCTCCTAGAAAAGATTATTTATGTGTAGAATCATCATCCTCAAATGCATGAGACAGTACAGTCTTGCATTAATAGCATGCCGCGCAGAATTAAAGCTTTGAGAGCGGCTAAAGGTGGCTCAACTAAATATTTACTTTTGCTAACATTAATTTCACTTTTCTTTAAAACTTAATAAATTTATGCTTTTCTAAATTAATTCTGTTTTATTTATGTCAAATAAATCGGTAATTGATTGGAAAATATAAAAATTAATTTAATTAATTTAAATAATAATAAAAAGGTACAATATCACTCTGTCATTAATATTTTACATGAAATCTTGCAGTGCGTCTAATAATTTGGCCAGGGACTGTAAGCTTCTATCGAACTCAAATTAGGGAATGTTGAAATAACTCCTTTCTGGTAGCAATTTAAATGTGATCAAGATGATCGGCAAAAATAGTGGGGGTGTAAGGGAGGGCAATACGTCCCTTACTTAATTACTTACCTGTTAAAAGAGGAAAAGGAGGCAAATTCATAAACACTTCTATTTTTACCTTATTATTTATTACAAATATATAAATATAAAAGAATAATTTATACAATAATCTTTATTTTATTACACTTGATTTCGCTGATAACTACGATGTGTATATTGCACGTCGCTTCATATTTGGTAGAAACCATCAAGTAGTCAGTGGAAAAGCTTTCACTTCCAACGTTCGAACATATCAACATGGAAGGTTCTCAGCAATAACTGGTTCGCTAAGAAGCCGACAGTTAACTAAAAATCAATAGATAAACATGTCTTTGTTTAAGCTTTCACTCACGTCGATCCACTCATGCAATTATGGTATTTCAACTACTGGCAACAACTAGTATAAATTTAATATGTAGGTACTATGAGAAATTAAATGTGGCACTACTATTGCCTCTTGATGATTATGATTCTAAAACACAACACACGGTAATATGAAAGAAATTCTTCTCTAACCTGTAGAGGTTAGGTTAGCACAAGTACTTTTAGCTCAGTTGGAATTCTAGTAATATCATTGGTGGTCTTCTTTTTTAAATTAAGTATATGTAAGGGGATAAATAAAATTTTAGTTTATTTACATTATTTTAGGCTAAATATATAATTCGCAAAATATTGCAAGGAGATGTATTGCGGAAAAAAGAACTCAAATGTGAACAACAATGCTAATTATGTATAACGGAACAAGCAAAGATAACTTTAATAATAAAGGGGAAAGTAAATATTCATTTATAAAGGGTAATGTCCGAGAACACCTCTCACACAAATATTTATAACAAGACTATTTACCTAAGAAATCTATGAAATAAACAATTCTGGAACATGTGTTTCTATTTAAAGAGTGTTATCGTATAAGAAGTTACGCGGAAGAATTTCTATAAATCCATTCTGTTATAAATTTTATTGATATTAACAATTTTTTTTTAAAAATATATTATTTTTACTAAGAAAAGTTGACGAAAAATGATAAGTCAGACAAACTTAAAGGTAGGCAACGCTTCTATACTACCTATGGCGCTGCGGATGTCTATGGGCGGCGTTGTTTGATTTCCATCGGGTGACACACCTGCTCGTTTGCCTTCCTATCCCATAAAAATAAACCAAAGAGACTCGTGTCTAGTTGTTCTTATACTAACAATTCATACTAAACTACAAACTAACTACTTTAAAGATTATATAAGAATTTTTTGTTACGTTACGCGCGGGGTCACCTAAGCAGAGTTGTTGTGACCCGCACACGAGCGTCACCAACTATCGGGCAATCAGCGCCGGGGCGGGCGGCGTCCATTGTTTAAAAGTCGAATCCTATTTATGTGGACGTGGGTAACGAAGCGTCGCTCTATGCGCTGACACTTGACGCCGCCGATGTCTATCGCGATACGACGGGTGGCCGTGTCAGGATTACGTTTTAAAATGACTACTTTGGTGAATTGAATATTTTTTGTCCTAACCGTAACAACTAATAAAGCTTTTTTTTATTTAACGTAGAAACAGTTTTTATTTGATTGAAATTAGACTGTAAAAGGCTACTTATCCTTTAGTTTGCAATTTTTACAAAAATCATCAATCATTATCATAATTACAATCTACTTCTGTATATTGACTTCTCTGATAGTTGAGAATATGTAGCTATTGGTCTCTATATCATAAGTAAAAAACAATATTTGTTAAAATTATGCCATCTTTTTACAACGCTTTGGAAATGAAATCTAGATAATAGGAGTAAGTGAGATTTAATTTAGGACATAGAAAAGCCTTCGCCTTTAATCACTATTTAACCCACTTCATAGATCAAGCTTATCCTAATACCATAGAAAACAGTAAATTTGCATCTTTTATTAATGGGATCCCTATCCCAGACAAACTTTGATTACGAAATCTGAGTGAGATTGGATACTTATAGACAAAGGTCGGTTTAAGTGGCGCGCTTTGGAAGAGGCATATTTGTACATAGACAGCATAGGCGCTGTAGACTAATGACAATGACGCTGATGATAATAATAACAGTTAATTATAAAATTGTAGGATTGTGCAAACAGTCCCCAAGTATATTTTCTACATAATTATGTTATCAATGACCCGTGTGATGCGTGTATTATTGTATACTAACATGTATAATGCATTGTTAATGTCTATTAGATGACATCATCCAGTTGACTCAACACCGTGCCGTTATGACGTCAGACTTCGCTTGCAGATTTTCATATCAGTTTTATCACCTTTTTTATGGGATAGGAAGGCAAACGAGCAGACGTGTCACCTGATGGAAAGCAATCAACGGCATTGCAGAAGCGTTGCCAGCTTTAAGAAAAGTGTAAGCTTGTTTTTTGAAGGTTCCAATGTCGTACTGGGTTGAAAACACTTTCTAACGATAGTGGCAACAAAGAATGTTTGGATAGATTAATAATATGAGAGGAAATAAATTTTACTGAAATATTCCGTTTGGAATATGAAAACTAAGTAGATATCAATGTGTAATTAATGTACATTTTCGTGTGTTACAAAGTTTATATTAAAACATTAAGTAAACTTTATAACTTCTTTAAAATCTCCTCCTTAACGCGATCCATATCTTTATGAGATAAATGAACAATCAAAAAATGTACTTTAAAGTACTTTCAGTAGTCATACAAGTGAAAGACACAAAGACCAGAATATTATGAATGTTCTATATAATATATACACTATTCCTGTAACAAAAAACTGCCAATAGTCCAGAATAAAATCAGCATCGACAAACAGCCAAACATAAATATACATTTATTATATACAAACTATAAAAAACCACTAGGCCTTAAATAATTTTAACATTGGCTAAATTTGAACCACGTGAGATCATTTCTATATTTCGAATATCGACATACCTACAAGTTAAAGATGCTCAACCTCGATCACGACCCAACAAACCTTGGAAACATTGAAATTCCAAAGAGTTCGCATTAGCAGTAGTTCTCTAGAATAGATAAATATCTAACGTTACGTAATTTGCCAGATTACCCGTAGGTACTCAGCTCGCTGTTGCGAGCAATTTAGCCTTAGGTTATTTAAATGTACATTATAATATCTATGTTATTTGAAGAGTTCATATTGTTTTATACACGTAAGTTTATTCAGTTATACACGAGTGCTGGAGATCAACATTTATCACGAATAGTTTATTATTGTCATACTTTGCGAAGATTGTGAATTGCAGAAAAAAAAATGACCCTAATACTAAACATTTACACATAAATAATAATATCGAAGAATAAATCGTTATTAGTGATAAGATTGCCCTTTATACAATATTATAATTAATTAATGTGTAACTTTGTTAATGGTGTTTACAAATAACGTTTTTAGACTTCCATATTATAAGCATTCATTACATTTTAATAAAAAACTGCTTTTATTTGCATAAAGAAAAATAAAATAAAAAATCGTCCTAAATTACTGACTTTAAGGTTACAACTTAATTTTATATATTTGGCCATCCAACACAGAGGAGAAAACAATTCCAGGTTATCTCGCCGTACTATCTACCGACCGTTCCTGCGAATCCTAATTTATTCATTCTTGACTTCAAGAGCTAAAGTACAGCCTCATCTGCGTGTATACCTTTCTCTGAACGCATATTTTATTCATGAGGCTCGCGCGATTTTCTTCGATATTTAATTTCGTTTCTTCGAAAAGTATTAAGTGGCCTCATTTTATTTACATTTACGTATTGTTATATTGATTGAAGTCTCCATATATAGGTGATAAATTCGTGTTTATTAGAAAAATGTAATATAGAAAACTACAGTAGCTGTAAGATTTCGTTCTATAGTCTTATTGGTGCTGTTACTTAAATGGTGATCCTTGTGGACAATAAATATCTATAAAAACAATGTATAAAACTGTTGCTACGCTGAAATTTGTTTTCAGTTGGAGATTATATCACTTATTGCATTTTTGAATTTTCTATGATTTAACTTTCACTTTGATAACCTTGACACAATAGATAGCAGTTCTATTCATTTTAGACTTCTATAACTATTATAACAATTGTTTAATATTATAATTTTATTTCTAATTTAACCCGAAGAGAAGAGAATATTTGATTAGATAGGATAAATAAATAATTGGCTCTTATGATAACCAAAGAATTTTAATACGGTAAAATGGTCTTACATCGGTGTATAATTTTAACATATGTATTAGTATTTATTTATAATATTATTATTTATCATATCAAAATGTGAAAGTTTTATTATATGAATTTAATACTGGCTAACACGGTACCACTTCGAACCATGATTGAGTCTCGTACCTATCTGCTGTTGCCATATCATGGTTAATTAATTAATCTTGTGATATGCGATGAAAATAAACATCATAGGAAACTTATATTTCAGAAAATATTTCCATATACATAACGTATGCCACAACAAAATGAAAGCTTGTGCCAGACTCAAACATTCCTACCAAATGTAACAAATTCTAATAAGATAATAGTCGTGATACAAAAAAGAATCTTCTTATGAATGCTCCAGAATAATACAGAAGGTCAATTTTAACTGCCATAAGTTCTTAAAGTAATGAAATGACCACACAAATGCTTTCTTTCTGTGGTCATTTCTTCATGTTGACTCGTTTCTTCACGCTTGACTCTTAACGATCCTCGAGCTATACACTACGTTACACGGGAATGGTTTTCCAATAGAAAATATTCCTTAGTCTTTCAAGAAACGAAAGACCGGTTAAAGATTAGTATATTATATTAGATTAGTTTCTGTATGTGTCCTAAAGTTCTAAAATTCTATTGCTTATTCTAAATGCCGTGACTATAATAATACCCCCATAAAAGGTAGAAACCACCACAAAAATGAAAAATAATATTATTATATTGTATACGAATGATTTCATATTTATATATCTCTTAGCAAATGATTTTTATATTGAATAAAAGACAATATAATTATTTAAGTAGAAGCCCTAAATTATCTTGTTACTTAGTTTGACGACTAAATGACACAGTTGCGAAACATTCCATTTTTTTGTAATCTTCGTTGGAATCGACCCCACGATGGCTTGAATTCCGTGGATTCTTTGTCAAGCATCGTGATGGGTGTTTTTTCTGACCATTTTGTATGTTTATAATGGTAGAAACGACACATGCAATCTTTATGTGGTTATAACCCCACCATGTGACCATGCAAACCTTGTTTAACGGTTTTAGCCTCCAAATGCAATTGAACCTCCTGCAATCTATAAATGAAGCACAGGTTCTTCATTCATAGATTCAACATAATGATAAAGCTACCTATACTGATCCATAAATAATTTGTTAGTTACAATATTTCACTTTATTTATACAAATAAACATTCATTACTTTAAGAATAAACTTTGATTTCATTGTAATCACTACCAGGCAATAAACGACGCAAGGTGACTAACCCATATACATTAGCAGGGCGGAAATCCAACTGAAAGTTACTTACTGACACAATCACTTTAATAAAATTGTACGAGGGTTTATTTCTGGCGTTGTCGATTTGGAAATGGCCGTAATGACTGCGAAGGCGCTCTCTATTGTGTAAAATAGTTATTACGCATGCTCTTAAGGCTTTGTCTGAGAACGGGTGCTTTCTAGGCACTTATGAAAGTTTTACGAACATAAAAGAGTTAAATATTGCATATAAATATGGTATTACATAATAATAATTAAATATACCATTATAAAAAAAATTCAATAAGTTTGTAATTTCAAACCATTATAAGGAACTCGTACGTAAAATTATATTATCGAGGGCATGTGAAGGCTGCAAAGCCGGATTAGCTCCGGAGTAGACTACAATAAGGAACCGGAACTAACGAACTTCTAATTAACTTAAATACGTATCAAACTACCTCGCAGTTATTTATAATGTTAAGGATTAATCACGTAATGATTTAGAACATGTTAACTATTCTTAGCTTATTTATTAATTTTAATGGGCTGTAATTTCAACATAAATTTTTACATATCAACATAAGTCAATAATTTTTTTTTGCGATATTGAAAGATGAAAATCAATATTCTTGCATAATACAAATTCATTTGGTTGTACAGTACAATAAACAATATTGGTGCTTAGGCACATATTGCGATACAATTACTTGCCTACAATAGAAACACGAGGACAGCTGCCAAAGTTGATTCACCTAACACTCCAGGGTTGCCGAACGTGTAAGAACTTCAAACATTAAAACGTAAAAAACATTCCTTAGTTTTTGTGTTTTACCTTGTTAATGTATAGACAACATTATGTGTGACTATCGTTTTTTTCGGTCATCAGTTTGGCTATTATTTTAGAATTTAGTGACAATGATTATATAAATTTAGGACAATGGCAAGAATTTAGGACAATATTTTGTACTTTTACACTGATTCATAACACGCAATATAATTTTTTAAATAAATTTTGCTAATCTTAGCAAAGCAATTGTTGTCTCCATCTGAATAATGAACAGTAACGACGACTTCATCAATCATTTATTGCCATATTGGGAAGGCAGTACGGCAAGATCAGAATCAGCCATCCAGCATGTGGTGCACGTTCCTGATTTAGATTAAATATGAGCCTTTATTTTTGTTCTTAAAAGGATAATTTATTTTAGACTATTTTAGATTGAATACTTGTATATATTAAATTATACTATATTTCTTTAAATTTGATTGTACGCTTCCTGTAAATTTAAGGAAAGGTTTTAATAAAATATATCGTTTGATCACAGGCCATAATTATTTATGTTTCATTGGAAAGGTAAAAGATCGCCACCTTGCAACCTTGACTGAATTTCACCAATGGAAGAAAACGGTTCAAACATTGTTCAAATCGCGTGGGCGCTAGCCGTACTGGGAAGCAAATGATAGTTGATTTGTTTCCCTGTCCCCTTTAGATAAATCGCTGGACCCGTGTGCTAATACATCTAAAATAAAGGCTTTCCGGTGGCAGAATTATACTAACTTTAACCATTACTTTTAAAGAAGGAATATTCGATCATATTTATAAATAATAATCAAACATATTATAGGGCGAATAATTCTTGTTTGTAAGTAGTAGTTAAGTTTAGAAAACTAATCTCCAGAGAAAAATAAAGACGCCAGCGAAGTCATCCTCGGTGGGTGGTTGAATTCCCGCATCGGAATAATGTATCTATGGGTTACAGATATCTATTCCGAATCTGAACACCCCGCCAGTGCTCGTCGAACGAGTGTAGTGGATTAATGTCCGATCCTCCAGAAGTGGGGACTCCAGTGCCCAGCAGTGGAACATATATGGAGTGTGAAAAAAATAATATCAAGTTATTAATTTTAAATATATATAAATAAAAAACTAAATTTTTGAAGACCCACAACGATATTTCTTAATTATGTTTAGGTGAAACTTGGTTTAATAGTAACTTCGCACATTGTGTACGTGTAAATAATTGGTTTTCGCAAAGTAACGCTGGAATAAATTAACCTCTTAGTTAAATAACATTGTAAAGGTGAGAGTCTCTTCATTTGTCAATGTTTACTTCCAATAGTGTACTATCCACAACTATGATATTTTATTTATTTTTGGCTGCGTATATTACGTAATAAAAAGTAAAATTTACATTTGGCCAAGGACGATAATATAACAATAAGGAACGTTGTCAATTATTTTGACACCGTGATTAAAATAGACAAGTTCTGAGTCACGAATTTTGAGTTTAAACCGTACAAAATTATTTTTTATTCGTCTAAATAATTTATGAATGTTTATTGTGTCTCTTCCTCTTACCCTATATTTGTATTTTAATCTAATCATATCGAAATATTCAATTCTTTCAATATCGCCGTAACCGAATTGGCTAGGAAAAGTTAATCATAACCAGATACGTATTTTTTTTTATATCAGAAATATCTCAGTTACACACACTAGCCATTTCAAAATAATTAGTTACAATATATTCGTAGTCCATACGTTGTCTAAAAAATCTTAAGACATTTCAGGATAGAGCTGTATTCTGAAATTAAAAAAAACTCCACCTGACGAGTATATTTATTACTACTGTATCATTGCTATACTCTATAATAAGTATTAAAATCTACAATTTTAAAATATATAAGAAAAAAAATAATCTTTTTAAAGATATTTTTAGAAGACTCTTAATATCGCTAACACCATATCTTCTCCGACATTGCACACTATCAGTAAAATAATACTAGTATACGTTGTTTATGATTTAAGATGTATTGGAAAGCAAACATGCTGTTATATTAATAATAAATTTCTTTTGCACGGCTAAATGATCAACCTCATATAATATGCATAAATGTAAATCGCACGTGTTGTTAAAAGCTTTTATAAATCGAACCAAGGTGAAGTGACACTAGGTGGTCCGCGAGCGATCTTTATTTACAACTGGCCGACCACAAAGATGCATTAGCGAAACAACTTGAGCGTACCACGTGACTATAAAATATGCCCGGATAAACCTGGAGATAATGATTTACGACATGTTAATACAAATCTATAGCTACACATAATAAACAGTGTTCGTTCGTCGTGTTGCGTGTCGGAGGTACGGAGGTATTCGAGCGCCTCCAGTGCCGCTTGACGGTTTAATATGAGGACCCGTCGCGCTCGGTTTTATTGAATTAAATTTTCCGGACCACACTCAAGTTATTTGTGTCCATCATTGCAACCGCGTTATTACTTCAGCGGGGTAATGTAAATTTTTTAGGTGAAATAACTGCACCACAAAAAAAGAAAATATTTTTTTTTTGTATAAAAATAAAACTACCAATGTTTTAATATTACTAGAATTCTTGTTAACTATTCCAACTAAGCTAATAAAGCTAATAATGGTTTACATCAAGTCCAGCGGAAGATACGAACTCACGACTTTCAGATCGTAAGGCCGAGGCTAACCGACGGAGCTATTGCTGCTTCAACTTGTTTGCATAAACAATGTGCGGCGTGTACCAAATATTCTCTTTAGCATAATAATTTATATATTTAGTAGCATAAATTAGGTAGGCGTATCTTATATTATTAGATTTATTATATTTCAATATCTATCATAATATATTGGATAATCAAAATAATAATAGATAGAAAAATTATTAAAAATAAATATTTAACTATTTTCTAACAATCATTTTAAAAATTAATATCTATAAACAAAAATTAATAAAGATATGGAATTAACTGTTTTTCTTCATCTGATTTATTTATTTGAACAACACTTAAATTACAAGTCTGTTTTTAACAATTTTGTCCTTGTCACCCCGTTCATCCAGCCTAATCTTTACGATTAAATCAAGCAAGTATTTATATCAACTTGTAAGATCTAGTTCGGACTTCAGAGACGACACCCGAGTAGGCTGAACTGCGTCGTGTGATGCAAGGTAAAAGGGATAATAGGCGGACCGGAATTTCTAAACACGCGTGCTCCGACGTTAGCCTACTAAATTTGTGAAATATATTATTTTAGGTGTAAATAAAATATTTGCTGTCTCTAAGTATTGAGACAAATAACATACTATTGTAGTTCTTTAGTCTTATTAAGTAACAGTAACAGAATTTACTTCATATTGTGTTAAAGGAAAAATTAGAGAAATCATTAGATAATTCAAATTCTAAATAGATTTAATAACTATAACAAGTTTTATATTTTTTATCGACATTTATCGATAAACATCTGATGTAATATTTTTCATGCGCTGTCTTATAAACTGACCACAGATCTGAACATAATCCATTATCGTCACATCTTGACCTACTTAACGTTTCATAACTTCTGAGATTAGCTTCACTAATTAAAATAAATGAATTACATTAACGAATTATACCAAGTTTTATTTTATTTTACTTAAACCTTACTATTTGGTTGTTTTTTAGTCTAATAACCAAAAAATCAGGTTTCAAATTTCAATAATATTATTAATGAGTTACAGACAGAAGATACACATGGAATGCCCGCAGGATCTTATGTTTTTTAGTTTTATTAATTTTATGACAAGCAATTGAATTTTGCAAGTATTACATTCAGGAACATATAAATTTAATTTATGTTTGACCTAAACAATGAAAAAGTTGAATTTATTATCGGGATGGTGAAATAATTTCATCTTATCTAATTGCATACTACGTTCTTTTATCTCCAATTTTTTTAAATGATCATGTTTAAAACCTTGTCAACGAAAGCAGCAAGTGGACTATAACTTCTTGTCAATTGTATAGATAGCCTCAGTGTTTGAACCATGACCTTATTGTTTAACGGTTCTATCTCTAAAGCATTAAATTAACGGCTCTTTGATAATGTATAATGAAAATGTTAAATTTTATTAAGGGTTTTACGCTATCTTATGTCTTTATCTGATATGGAAAAGATGTTGGATCGAGACGACCAATGTCGACTGTTAACACAACAAGTTAACATTATCGCCTCATCAAATTAACCTTCCAAAGTGTTGCTAAGATTTATATTGTAATATAACTTACAATGATAACAATATAAACGCAAAAGATATTATTTTTAAGTAAAATATATTATTTTTGTTCATTTAAAATGTAACGTGTCGTGAGTGCCATTGTTAACACTTAAATAACAATGACAAACATCCAGATTCAGAATAAAATCGTGTAAACAAATATTTAGTCTGATACGAAAATAGAAGCTATTGTAGTTTCGATTTGATTGGCTTAGAAAGCGAACAATTCTCCACCATGCCGTTTGGATCGTAAAATAGTATAGTAATAGTAAGTATATCAGTTATTCTCAACCTTTTTTTAGTGCGGTACACTTTTAAAGATTCAAAGTTTGATGGCACACAAAGAGCCTGACATGTAAAAGACAATTGAGACATAAAAATCTGTTTATGGTTCTAAGAAAGAACGCGTCACAAAACAAGTAATAATTTTTTAATGGATTTAATTCCTGATACTTACTGTTAAAATAACTTGTACCTTTTCGTTTTAAATAATATTATTTTATAATTTTAACTTGTCCGTACACATATATAAGTATTTTTCTTTAATTTAAACTTAACTCATAATAAAAAAAACCTTAAAATTTTTACTATATACTTGGCATATTAAGAATTTGGCGGTACACAAAAGTGCCGCGGCATAGTGGTTGAGAATCACTGTTATATATCAACACTTCATCTGGTCACTACGGATGTATATATATTGTATATTATATACAATATATATGTAATAAGTTAATTAAGGACACATGAATTGCGTTTATGATCAATTCATCGTTATGATTGTTCTTCAGTACTTACTGTGATGGTATCATAGATGCCATTTTCATCGTTGCGAAGCGCCACGGTTGCATTAGACGTGGTGGATTGTGCTGAAGCGAGTGCCTGAACATGCGGTGGTGACAGTGGCAATGGGTCGCCATTACGAGACCACGTTCGATGAATCTGCCAACTCGTATCTGAGAATCGCGCCCGATCCTGTACAACGGAAAAAATATTATAAATATTACTTTAAGAAGGCGTTGAGAGCACAATACAGGCAGCTTAAATGGGTTTCTTTATTTGTTTAGAACAACTACGAACAATTAAAAAAACTGCTGGTGTACATGAATGGAGTGGAAATAGTGTCTTGAGGAATGCAACGTAGGACGGACCAAGCTTCATATGTCTATGAAGCGACAATCTGCGCTGGGCAGGTTGCAGAAAATGGTTGCACGTAGTCATGATTGGCCTAGGTGACGACAGGCTAAGGAAGATATTAAAACTCACCCGCAATAACCGCTGATGATGATAACAAAAATAAAATAATATTATTAAAACTAGATATGTACGTTTCTTGTACCTAAACCTTTTTTAAATCTCAATAAGTTGTTTAACAAGAAAAAAAATATTATATCCGAAACAATAATTTTACCGTCCATAGTTTCGTTTATAAATATAACATATAATAACTATCACAAACCCTTGTGCGTTGCAAATCGTATTAAATTAAAAAACTATGTGTATGTAATTAGGTATGCAATTAGCAGGTATAAGTTGTCACGAGTTATTCAGAAAACCTCACGGCTAACAAAGCTTTCAAATCCGGATTTGAATGATAATGAACATTATTCTTCTCTCACTGTATCCATCGCCGCGTTTTGACACGTTATAACGCCTTCCACACTGTTCGGAAACATCGCTAAAGTTTCACCGCTAATGACTTCTCTATTGCGAAGCGACGACTACTTCGATATTTTAGTACTCTAGACACGTCCGAGCCTTCGGAACTGCTTCTTTGTAATACAAACACTAGTCGTACAGGATATTGGCCATAAGCTATCTAAAAGGCGCTTGACACGTTACGACCAGGTAATCCAATGACACAGTTGCTATAGTCCCTCCACTAAATTCCATCTGCATTACAATACTTTTTATTATTTTTACTCCTGCAGGCTGTATTCTTATTCGGTGACCCCGATATCCCGGCATCAGATGGTAGATAGCTTGAACTAGATTACTCATGGTATTTGATACTAATCTTGTTCGAATTATAAACTTATCGAATGTTGTTAAAAGTCTTCACAAAATTCACCTTTCTACTTGGTACTGAAGTTTTTGTGTGGTTTCGCATTACAGTTAATTAGATTTTTCTTAATTTGCTAGCGAGGTACATTGAAGTATACACCTTAAATATAATTACATTAATGATATTATGTTTTATGATTCTCTTATTGGTGAAAACAGCAAATTAATTTCAATTGTTTAATGACAATATGTGTGTGGTTGGCGATAATAAGGAACATTTAGGGTGAGTGCCATCATAGTACACTACAATTAACGCTTGTTGTATATGTATGCGAATTAACAGGAAACACCGCGTGCTGGCGAGGTTGAAAGTTAAAAAAGATAAGATATTTTTTAGAAACCTTACACTTATTATTATGTATTAAAAATATTATCGGGCATGCAATCATCATCTGTAATTAAATTAAAATCAACCCTAATAATAGAAGCTATAAGGTAGACGGTAGCTTTACAGCTACCATAACTTAGGTAATGTATTACCCGATTATTATGATAACACTTGAAAATTCGTTTGGAACTTGCTTAAACAAACCTAACAGATCCCTGTTAGGTTTGTTTTCTCAGCGAAGCACGCAAAGAAAAAATGAACAAAATATCAAAATGAAAGTTTGTTTAACTCCTTTAAACAAACTTTCATTTTGTTATTTTGCCGGCGTTTGTAAAACGCTGCAGTGTTCGCGTTGAAAGACGAAGCTTTATTTGCCTGCTCCAAATTGTATGAAAATAGCAGAGAGGATTAACCAGCAGGTAGATAAGATAATAAACTACCCACGTGGTCCGGCGCATCGCATTCGGACACGAAGGCGCAGTTCAGCGCGTGGGCGCCTGCACTTAACATTTCGTTACTATTTCCGACATGCACCTACTAGTAAAACTTGCTAAAGAAATTTATAAAGCCATCTGACCGGTTAAAAAGGGGCTTGAATTTGTAGTATTGTTATGGGATATGAATTTTACTAATTATTTTCAAGATAGAAAGTGATTTTTTTTCTAATAGTCGGAAAAGAACGGAAAGAAATGGAATGACCCTTTTATGGGGTATAAAAGGGTCATTAATTTATAAAATTTAATGTATAAAATATTTTTCATTTAAACAAATTAGTATTCTATTTTAAAATATATTAAATGTTATGTTAGAAAACCTGACCTTTAAATTAAATGTAACATTCATTACAGTAGAAATGGATACAAATTAAATGAAATTAGTAGTACCACGCTCTTAAATTTTGGCAAAGCGCCTGCGAAACCAGAGCCCACTTGGGTTGTTGAATCGATTTCATTATACGACGGTTGTTACTATACAACGATTTGTAATGCACTGAGTACAGTCCTATTGCATAGAGATTACGAGAGTTTTAGTAATCAATATAAAATTAATCAATAGAACAATTACTACATAAAAAGTAGAATTAAGTCACAATCACAAGGCTGCTCCTATAGTATTAAAAGCTATTAAATGTCCACAAAGCCAAATACAAATATTTGTCAAATTAATATGTAATGTATTATAAATAATGCAAACTTTATACTTTTATAATAATTTTAATGTCGGTTAAATATTATGTGAAAGTGGTAAAATTTTAATTTATTGTCATCAGAACAAAGTGAGCGAGCAATATTTGAATGCGTGGTATTGGAATGCACTTACGATTGCTTGCTTTCTGTCCCGGAGAAATCGTAAGTCTTGGTGAGAGTAACAATTCTAATTGCTTGCCTGTTACGCTGCTGGTGTATAGGCTTCCAAATATAAAAATGCATGAGCAACGTTGGACCATAAAAGGAAGTATCGCCAATATATTCCAAAGTACTTGGTTTACCAGTACTCCTGAATTATATAGCTTAAATGTCATTAAAGTCAAGGTTATGGATAGTGTAGAGTGAATTTGATACAATTTTAGGTATAAAAATACACAATTAAAACAATGACTAAGTTTAAATGAAGATCGAAAGGATACAAGTTTAGAAAGTAAAAGTAACCAAAGTAAAAGCCTTAAACTTGAGAGCACTTAACCCGTACAATTAACAACAATAAAGCGCACAAAAAGAGAATGCGCTTTTAATTTTGCTAGCAATGTACAATATAATGCGGTGAGGCTCTTCATTTAGCTCACGAAATATTTCATAAACTTTAAATATTTATTCCGATTCTGGTAACCCCGCCAATCCGCATTGGATAAGCGTGGTGGGTTAACGTCCGTTCCTCCAGAAATGAAGAGGTTCGTGCTTAGCAGTGGGACATATAAGGGCTGTGAAAAACTTTGACCGCTGTATAGGTGACTACCTTCTGCATTATCTAATCTAATCTAACTCATTAAAATATTAGCTTTTTTGAAACATGTAAAACTTAAAATTATTATTTTAAATTTACACATGTATTTATAATAAATTAAATAAAATTAATTTAATTATATTTTAATGATCATTTTTATCTTAAAGAAACGGTACTTTAGTGTATTAAATTGAATTAGTGGTGGCTTAATATCCGTTCTTTCAGAAATGAAAAGACCCGAGCCCAGGGGTGGAACATATATGGGTAGTAATATATGTATTAAAATTGAAATATGAAAAAAAACTATACCTATACCTGTACTGCCACAGCCAAAACTTTGCAAAAAATTGTGAGGCAAAATACTATTCTTATTATACCTCAATGATTTTTCTGCGTGCATGATTTAATGGAGATATCTAAAGTACATTACATCAAACACTATTTGCTGTTACAAAACGACCACACAGATACCAGATATCAAATAAATCTTTGTAGGTCAAAATCCCATGAATGCCTTCAAGTGTGGGTGGTTACTAATTTTGTTTTTTCATTGTACCGATAGAAAGTACATGTAGTAGTAGTAAAAGAACATCGTAGGAGTGGCCTGTACATCATTATTAATTGTATTTTAACAGCAATTGTTTTCATCCTATGGATGTTATAACACGCTAATGTAGGCATGCAAAAAGCTTGGTTTCCGAAATACGAGAAATAGGTACAGGTAGGTATTCTGAGTTATACCGAGGCTGGATGCCCCGCTAATTAGCGTTGTGAGTCTCTTCTTTCCGAAATGAGGACATATATGGATCAAATTACTATGGTCTACCATGTTTATATAAGCATGCTAGATAGTAATGTGGTATAAGATTTAATATACATTATCAATACGTCTACTAAACGAAAATTACTTTAATTTAAATGGACAGCGAATGTCACAAATACAGGTCAAGGATAGAGGCCAGAGCATATTATGCTAAGGCGACGTGACGCTATCGTGCCTACATATTGTCGGCCTAGTTATCAGTATTCCATTTGAGTTTTTTTTCTTTTTACAGGAACAATAAAAAAATCGTTCATAGTTTGAAAAAAAATTATAAAGCATATTTTAGCTGTGAAAAGAGGTACTTGTTGCTATATTACCCTTATTTTTCATTAAATTTATTTCAAATGTGAAAATTTTGAAATAATGTTTTTTTGGTAAACAAAAAAGAATCTGATAGATATACGAATGCTGATTACGAGCTCGACCATATGTAGGTAAAAAATGATTGGGGTGCTATAATTAGGGGCAGAAATGAATTTAGCCTATTTTATGTCAGAAACCCTTAGAAAGCATTTAGTCCCAAATTTTTAAATCAAATTTAGTTTTATTTTACTAATTTTCTCTTGAAGTTGAGTAGAATCTAAAATACATTTGGAAATCCGGGAATCCACTCTGCACTGTTACTTCAAAACCTTCATGTAGGTATATATAAAAGCCTAAAGACCACGAACACATAAAATATCAACAAATACTTGTAAGCTATAAAAATATTTACTCTTACGCATGAATCAAACACACGCCCTTCTCTCTAACAATTACGCAGCCGCTACTGATACATTCTTGAATTTAATCCACAAATTCATCACAATAAATTTAAATAATGCACGCTTATTTTGTCACCTTCATTTTGCTTTGTAAGTAACAAGGCGAAAGGGCCGATAAAATATTTTTACGACCGTAATCGTTCATTTATTGCGATTACCATGTAGTATTGAAATGCTATTATTGATAGTGAAAACGTCTACAGCTGGTATTCACAAGAATCCTTGTATACGTTAATTTTCATGTGTACATACATAACTACGCGGCGCGGTGCGCCTCGACTCCCCTCTGATAAGATAACCTTGCCTTTTAATTTATTTTGCACGCCGTGTGGAACGTGCAGCGCACGAAACGTCATTTTGGACGCTTATCAACTCCTAGCGTTATACGGAAGCTAATACCAAGAGAACTATCAAGACGTTTTATATATATGCACAGTACGAGTATATGTATATGCTTTATATGGGTAAATGAATCACACACACACATATATATATATGTGGAACGCCCCACCAATCTGCCTTGGTCGAGCGTAGTGGGTTTAACATCCATTCCTGCAGAAACTGGAAGGCCCGTGGCCAGTAATTAGATATATATGGGTATGGGCTAAATGTTTCTTACAGTATCTCGTCGATAAGATATTGTCTTATACGCTTCTTTTAATTGTTTGGAACAAAGTACCTCATGTTCAAAAGGATCGTCCCCGCGGTAAACCCGTTTCTGTTTATCTCCGCTGAATGACAGCCTCCTCTTGAACAACTTCATGTTCGGATCGCCGGCAGCGGCGCTGTGCGAATGTCACCTCTCGCTTCACATAAGGACGACGCTCATTATTTATTATTTGCTAGCGGACGACGATAACAAAACACTCGTTCCATCGAACACGGTAACTATTAAAACAAATTTTCTTTGAACCAAAGGAAACAGTTGTAAATACTTGAGGGCAGTTTGTCGCTGTTTTGAAGCAAAACGGCGGAAACTGATTTTCACGGCATACTAGTTGCGCACGTGCGCTGTGAGACGAGTTTTGTTAATAGCGTTTTGTGCTCCACATCCGATGTGCGTTCGAACCGCGCGCCCGCCGCACACTGCCCGCGCGCCAAGCACAGATCCGACGCCGTGCCGCGCCGCGCCGCGCCGTCGACTCACCTTCACACCATAAGACCAAGTCTCACCCGCCGCCCCTACATTATTACACATCAATCAAACCGTGACACCCATTACACAATATTGTAAATGGACGAATCGCGGCGCACACGTATAGAATTCGCTAAAATATTACCAAATTATACATACCTAATACACACGAAAATGTAGACGGAATTAATATTTACATATTTGTTAACTGTTCCGCACAAGTTGTTCCGCTTCCGCAAAGTGCGCGTAAGTTATTTAGAAATATTTAGTTAAAAGAAATATGTTCAATTAGCGTGCTTTTATAATTATCAAAACGACCAAAATGGCTCAGTGGCTAAGTTACTGCGTCAGTGGTCGCGAGTTGTATTCTTGCATCGGAAAAAAAAATTTCTGGGTGTCCTGCCAATCCGCCTTGAATAAGCTTGGTGAACGTCTATTTCTTCAGAATCGGGTATCCATATAGGATGTGAAAGAAATACAAAACAGACTGTATACGTCTGTACTCAATAAACGCATCAGCAGAATCGATGTAATATAAGATTTCGTTTCTCTAAACGGGTGATTCATTTACCCATATGATCGAAACGTAAGCAGTGGAGGTAATACAGCATCCGTTGTTGCTATAAACATTGCTCTAAAATTGGACTGGTGAAACAGCTCTGCATTTAACATAAATGTCAATAACGTCGTAGAACGCATTGAGAATATAAAATGTAAATGTAATGTTAACTACATAATATCCCATCATTTGTTTGTCGTTACTTGCTTTCTTAATATCATATGAAAGGATTTATTATCAAAAAACTTTACTTAGCAATATTTTCATGCCAATACGGCATTGGAACCTTCAAAAAAGAACAATGTCTCAAATACTGGCAAATCTTCTGTAAAGCGTAAAATGGTGCAGATGTCTATGAGCGCATTGATTATTATCCATCAGGCAATATGGTAGCTCGTTTGTCTTCCTATCCCATTAAAAAAAACGTTTTACGATCAAAGGGGCAGTCACGAAACTCAATTGGACAATCGTTAAATTAGATGAAGCGATCTGCAGTGGGCAACTGGCAGACACTGGATGTGTGTAGATAAATCGAGCTGGATAGCTTGCCTCGGGGAAAGCGTGTGTTCAGTAGTAGACTGCTATACGGTGATGATGAGATTTAAGAAAATTAATTTTAGTCGTTCACACATATTTCGAATCTGGCGAGAGCAAATGTATACAGTAAATTGATTAAGAGTCAGAAAATTGGAGTGTGTGCCGGTCATTTGTTTCAGTTAGGGGTTATGTTAGCAGAGCTAACGATTTCAAATGAATACATTGACAAACAAGGCCCGTTTATTTGAACACAAGCCCAATTGTACATATAAGCACATTTGTAATAAACCGAAGAGTGAAGTAATGAATGAAAACTTATAACTGTGTAATGTGGGTTGCCGCATACATTACTCTATAGGGAAATAAGAAGTAAATAACATTAAAACGAAACCTTAGATAATATTTTATATTATAATCTTAGATTACATTTTAAAATATTTTACTCGAACATTTCATATTATTCTAATGTCTTAAACTTATTATAAAACTAACAAAGTAGATTTTAAGTACCAAATTTATTCTTTAGATTTAGATAGCAGGGTATTTATTATACATATTGCTTAGAAGATATTTGAAGGTGGGTCTCAAATATAATTGAGTGTAGTACGATCTTTTACATTAAAGTGTTTCAAAAGCCGAAATGAGAAACTGACTTGATTGCTATGAAAACTGTGGAAAAAAGAGAGTTAATGGTACTACGAATATAGTTTGGCAACCATTGGGATAGACAAATGCTGGAATGACAGCGTTACTTGTCAAATGTAGTGTGGGACAGCCCTAGCTACATTTAGTCGCAATCGGCGATGCGCAATGAGGGAGGATCCTATGTCTGGCAGTGCTTCGTATTTAAACAGATCTAATAATGTTTTCTTGACTTTTCCCGCCAACTTACATCAGTGATGCTGTGTTTTTATTTCATTTTTATAATCTTATATTATTATCAGTTATATTGTTTAATTGTGGTGGAGTATTATACATTATAGTTCGATTAAGGCATCTAAATTAAGTGATATGAAAAAATGCGTGTATGACTAAGTTGACTGAAAAAGTCCATAGGTTTTGGTAGAATAACCACCATTTTATCCAGACGTAACGTGACAAGATGACTAGACATTTTAAGAGATTGTATACTATACTTGACACTGGCATAATATAATAGTAATAACTAACTGACATCAAAGAAAAAAAAATATTTTCTTTTCTATATCTAGTAATCTTTTATATTTTTTTTAATAGTTGTTTTATAAACGCTAATGTTTCATTATAGAGTGGAAGCATAACTTTATTTCGTTTCAAACTGCTAAAAGTTGTTATCCAAGGAAGTTTTATCAAGTTATACACGAGTATTTCAGACAAAGACGCCCTAATAAAGAAATATAGACAGGCAAGTAAAAAATTTAATTACGAAATTTTAATAACGTTGCTACGACTAAAAACTTCGTCAGGTTAAATAAAACCAACAGAGCGTACGAAATTAAATAACCTCCACATTTGATATAATATTATATTTACTTTAATATTATGTAGAGACGATTGGTTTACTGAATAATTTTAATTAGTACGTTTCGACGTCGGCAACGTTGAGGGCTTATGATACTTTTAGTATTATGCTAAAAGTATCATAAGCCTTCTACGTTGTTGTTAATTAATAGTCATTAAAGCGACTTTTATACACAATGTGTACATAGTAAATATTACATAAATAGTGAGTGCAACATTAATAAACACAAAAATTTTTATCTAGTGCCTTTTGGCTTTTTCTATATTTTTGTAGGCCTCAAAATCATTTCGCTTTAAGCTGTATATCCCAACAACTCGTGAATAACTTTTCGCGCCAATTTTAAAATTCAACTTAGGAGTTCCGGAAGACTTAACGTTTCTGTAATGCTTTTGGTGTTGTGGATGTCTATGGGCGACATTGATTGCTGCGTTCCATCAGGCGACATACTTGCTAGGCAATCTATCTCTCTATCCAATAATATAAAATTTAAATCGCGGACTCCACATTCTTCTTCATTTTGGCTATATTGTCAGAAAAATCGCCAACAATTTTAAAATAATTGAGTTTACATTTGTGTGTCATATCCAAGAAAATGATAAATCAGCCTAAGCCGCCAGTAGTCCAAATGTCACCAAAATAACTACGTGCAAAATGGAGGTCCGACCAAGTTTCCAAGAAACTGTATATAACCATTGGCACATTTTGCAACCAGGCATAGAACCGAATGCGGTGGGAGAGAGTGACAAAAGAAAAAAATGGTTGAAAATTAATACCTCATTCATCTGTTTCACGTTAAGAGGCCAACGTTAAGCTTCTCGATATTGAGAATTAAATTAAAAGAGGAGAGAGAGATAATTTTACTTAAGCAGATATTATAATAATATCAATCGATAACTATATGAGCGTTTTATAAGTGTACCGGTATACGAAGGGTTTAACCTCTTTTCCCTCCCTGTATTTCCTAGGTCTTAGTATTGCTGACTTTCATGGGCGACGGTAACTTCTGCAATGGCGTATGGTACTGCGACTGTCTATGGGTGGCTTTGATTGCTTTACATCAGATGACACGACTGCTCGTTTGCCTTTCTATCTCATAAAAAACACTATCAGATGACCCGCTTGCTCGTTTTCCTTTCTCTTCAATTTCATATATATGAAATAATTATGTTTTGTTTTACAACATGTTTGTACGAAAGCAATAATCTATATCATACAGGGCGATGTTAATTCAGCAGGTAACACAGCTTCACCCTGTTGAAAGCAATATATATCAGCGAAACCACAAAAAAATCTCTTAACAATCATTTTTTTTTTGGAAAAAGAACCCTCGCCCACGCCTGTTACCTATTACCAGCTACATAATACCAATTAGTACGTGTATATTCAAATGAAAATATAAGCGTTTTTTAAATTGCTCTAATATTTGTCCAACAATCAGACAGGATGTGGACATAGAATGGGGAATGCAGCTCGATGTGCGAGCGGACTATTTGTACTCCATTTAACGCCCGGAGTCCTTGCTGGGAATTAAGTTTCCCTTGTGCAAGTTACACTAAATAAGGTTTTGTATGTCGTAATCAGTTATCCGCCATCTGAATAAGGCAAGCGCTAACCAAAACATATGCATCAATTTTGTTATATGTTTTAGAGTTTTTTTTACAAAATGTGAGATTTGCCTATAACAAAAATAAGTAAAAATAGCTGATGATCGGTAATAAAAATACGTTAAAACTTTAAAGTTAAATGTTTTATTTAAAATCATCGATCTTGGACTTTTAACACACTAAAATTAAAACGTAACCTTAGAACATCTCCCTGAGAAACGTAATAGATCAACCCATATTACCGTAATAATAATCTACTAATAGAAATTAAATAAGACCATACTGTCAATTTAACGGGCATAAATACATTATTCTTGGTTAAATATTTTTAGATTATTAAATTTTACGCAATCACAATGAATTCATCAATTAAAATAGATACCGCTTTCACAGACAAATATTTTTAATTCACCAGATACAAAAACAAACTCACTTACTACCTCCACACATCTGTTCGTGGGTGTCATTATTAAACACAAATTACATTAATTAACTTCTATACTAGAAATAAAGAAATGTAGACCATATAATATTTTTTACGATGTAGGAAAATAAATTGGGACCATCGATTCTATATGCCCAACCTTTTCTAATGCAAATTAGACACATCAATTCATCATCCATCATTACACAAAATAATTTCATAACCTAATAAGAGATTTTGTTTTCATTTTAAATATACCAAGAATAGATAAATTTATCTAATAGCGATAACAGTTACGTACGAAACTGTTAAAAGCAATATTACATAACACAACAAACACATTGAGTTTAAAGTGAATTTTATGTCATTGTTATGGCGATTAATGCGCCTGTTGGTCGAATATTCGAGAAAATCGAAGTAAGAACAGGACGTGCGCCACGCTTTGACCTGTCCCTGCTTGCGCCACTTTCTTCCACACTTATAACCATAATAGGAAGTAATAACAGCAATTTTCTACCGCTAAACAGCGTCTCATCGAGCGTATTTTGACTCGTGTCGGCGGGGTTATTCAAAAAGTTAACGATGGAAAGGTGCCACCGATGTGTTTTTATGTATTATAGATTATAATACAGTAAGTATGTTAAGTATTATGTGTTTTTTTCAAATTACAACCATAATGAATAGTACAAGATGTAAGAACCAAAGCAATTAAAATTTTACTGTCTTACAAACTTTAATATATTATTTTCACTACAAATATACGTAAATACAATAATACAATAGTACATAAAGATTAATTTCATTTGCATTGTTGTGGAGTTAAATAACTGACAGATAACTCTGTCAAGTACGACAGATATTTTTAATACACCAATATTTGTATTGACGTATCCTTGGTCACTCATTGGTTATAATTGTTTTATGAGCTGGTATATATAGGTTGAGCCTGTCTAAATAAAATGCATTTAAAAATCAAATTATTTTCCGCTCTAGATTTAAGTCTTGTATTTATAAGTTTAATACAAGACTTAAATTTAGTCTAGTCTTGTCTTTATAAGTCTTGTAGTACCAAATCAAAATTCCTTTTTTTTTATGTTTATGAAACATAAGATTATAATTTTAAAAAACGAAAGAAATTGATTTAAGACATATGAATTAGTTTTTAGGTTCCTGTGTGTATCTATTATGTCTATCGTATTGCATAGAAAAGAACTCGACATAGAATGTCTTTTGTTTGTTTACTCTACATGCGTGCGCGATAGTACGCATACTACGAAGAATATATTTAAAAATACATATATTCTGCGTAGTTGACACGCCCGGGATTCTTATTTATTCTTATTTGGGATTCTTATTTCTATAATAACATAACTTGTTTTTGTAGTCGAATCAGCTAGGAAAAATTAAAAAACATGTTCAAAAGATTCTAACAATTTTCAGATTTAGGCGCACTACCACTATTTTACATATATAAAACCTTATAATATATTACCTATTACATAACGCGGCAAATTATATGTGTGTATTATAAGTGTCGTACAAAAAAAAGAAAGTCATAAAACTTCCTGTTTCATACAATAAATATATCAATGACATATAATGAGGTATTAACGCTTTGTTAACTATACTAGTGGTTGTCGAGTGTTTAGGGTTGCCCGCCTGTCGTAATTCATTAAATTTTTTAATTTTTATTTGACCTTTTAGCACTTCTTCTCCATATGAACTTTAACTGTGCTTAGTTTCACACACCTTCGTGCGTGCACTGTGCTTTAAAAGGGTTAAAAAGCCTTTTCATCACGTATAATATACCGAAGATTACAAGCTTTTTTATTTTAAAAGAATTTATATAACAAGGTTTAGGACAACATTGCACAATTGGTTGTTACAAAACATGTTTTACACATTACGTGAATTGTTTAAATATAAAATATGATATGATAGAATATGAGGTAATTCAGGTCAATTATTAATTATATTTACCAGTGTACGACACATATGTGAAATTTTGACTATATTTTAAGAAAAAAATTATGACAACTTTTTTGCATTTCATTTAACCGTGACTGAATTGGTGAACACTTGTTAATTGAAAATCTTGTAGTTCACCCAATTTAATGCAAATAAAGAAATTATTCTTACAAACAAACCATTTCTAATATTAGTAATATGACAAAATTGCTGGTAAGTAAGTATTTAGTGATATGTGATGTTATATACCAAACCACGTAAAAAAATTACGGAGATTTCACTTACAGAGTTATATAACTGTGGTACCTCGGTACTGGCGCGGTCTGATAGCTCAATGGCAGTCGACACCTGAAACAAACATTCCTCGAGCTCCGTTAAGTAGGTCAACTGCTCCCGAGGGAGGGCTAAATAGAAGATTGCCGGAGGCTTTATTATTATAGACCTAGGACTACCGGCCAAATAATAACGTTGTATTGTTTTTCTCCGCGAAAATAAGTAATAAATATAATACGGTAATCCGCATATAATTTAAAATTTAATTCAGATTTTATATTGCTGTTATATAAATAATGTTGCACCAGTAGTAAAATACTTTTAAAATGTCGATGTTTGTTAAGGCCGCTTACATAATATATTTAGGGATATAACTTACTCTCCTTCAGACTTATAAATTTCAACTACATCCACCTACCCGCCTACCTACCTATTGTATATCTGACGGCAGCCGAAAGTTTACTTTTGAACCCATATTAATCATTTTCACTAGTTTTCCAAAAAAAACATTTAAAATGTAATTGATCGGCATGCAGAAGTTTCAGTGTTAGATTACGTTACAGTTTAAATTATTTAATTAAATTATAATTAGGTAAAAATTATTAATGAAGTAGGGATAGTTGGTAGTAAAAGTGTAGTTAATAGTCTAAAATTTTCTTTGATGTTTTTCACTAATGCTTTTTCAAAGATCTCCAGATATTTGCGAAACCCATTTTAGTGTAGTTTTCACAAATCGAAAACCGGTGTTTATCTAAAATACTGCCAAACATTCCTCAATATTTTAGGAGGGCTTAGCCAGCATTGGCAAATACAATATTATTTTAACTACTGTTAGTTAGTTAGTTAACACGTCTAATTATCAAAGGTTATTTTAGATACATTCTGACTTTTCATAAAGGAGTGCAGGGGTCCATTAACCTAGTTACCAGCTTTAACTGCTGCGATAAAATACATAATTCAATTAAGATTTTGGTATGATATAATTCAATTAAGATTTTGGTATGATATATTCGATTTAATTTCTATAGAAGACAGACGCACCAACCTCGAACTCAATAATATAAATAACGAAATAGGCAGTGCCTAATCAGAATAATATGTATTGTGGATGTTCATGAGCGTCACTGGTTGTTTATCATT
The DNA here is from genome assembly GCA_031353405.1 of Baronia brevicornis. Classification (NCBI taxonomy): domain Eukaryota; kingdom Metazoa; phylum Arthropoda; class Insecta; order Lepidoptera; family Papilionidae; genus Baronia; species Baronia brevicornis. Next base: position 114,138 of record JASFAT010004543.1, read on the forward strand.
AGGTGGTCCTTTCACGCGTTTGCTTACCTATTCCATAACAAAAAATTTTTGGGTTCTAGTAAAATAAGACAACAACACATGGGCGATCAATGTTTTACATGGTTATATAAATGACGAAATTAAATAAATTCATTCGCTTCATTCTTACGAGTACAATTGTTTTTTGTCTCTCATACTCAAATACGCAAGTCTACGATAATGGAATTTTGTCACGTACAGATGAGCGCGCGAACTAATCAAGGCAAATAAATCATTTTGACGTGAGAAGGTTATTCTTGTTTTCTGGGAAAAAATTTGAAAGATGTGATACTTCTAACATAAAAAGTACTCTTTGATATGAGTATAATACCGTAAAAGGTTTAAGAGACACTCGTCTACAGGCTACACATTATGTTACTCAATCTCAGGTGGTACGTGTCTCTTGAGTACAAAAAATGTTGTAAATGCTTTATTTTTTCATGACATTTTTGCAATTTAATAGTAAGATAGAATTTTTTTCTGTAGTAAAAATAACAGTTTCCTTCATCAGCATGTTGGGTTTCCTTAGTTATGACACACTTATGGGTTTTATATTCAAATACAAGTCATGTGTCAAACTATACTAATACTTCCGTTACCATTCGTCGCCATTTACTGGAGGATGGCTCTTAATAGTTTCGTCCGGTTTTGCATTCTCGTTCTATCCACTCTATTGATATATCCTTAAGGCAATTTATTCACTGCTTGTATTTCTCTTACCACTTCATAATAATTGAAATGTTAGTCCATCTTAAACTCACATGAGATTAATATATGTATGTTATTTCGTTTTTTTAAACATATTACATTTAATCAGTGGAGATACATTTATTTTTATCGAGCTGTGTTTTGTGCATTCGTACTTAGACATAACGTATTAGGGTTTAATTTTAACCGTTGTGTAAAATATTTTTCAATAAGTTCACAAGAAAAAGTTTTTACTCGCTCTTTGAGTTGGTTGTGGGTTCGATTCCATAGCTGAATATTTTATAGCTAGCGGGCATTTATTCTGAGTCAGGTTTAGTCTTTATCATGAAGTCCAAAAACTCTCGGTTCGCGGGTCCTGAGTCCGATGAAGTTGTAAAAGCTAAAAAAAGGCTAGTCTATCTTTCTCATTTGTATGTTGTAGAAGCACTCTCGTAGGATTCCCTGCGTTCCTACGGCAGGGGTAGAGTATAAAGCGGTTTTTTTTTTTAGTTTATAAAAGATTTTTTTTAATCAGCCCATATATGTCTCACTGCTGAGCACGAGCCTCTTCATTTCCTTCTCCAATGCGGATTGGCGAGGTTACCAGACTTGGAATAAATATTTGTAATCCATACACATATTTATTCCGATGCGGGGTGCGAACCTGCGACCACTAACTCCGCGAGCGGAGGGACTGACCCAATTGGTCGTCGGGTTAAAGAATTTACTTTTTAGTAAATAAATAAAAAAAAACAGAATATTTATCGGGTAAATAAATAAGTAAATGAGAGTAAGTAACTAAATAAAAACAGAATATTTAATAGATAAAACAAAGTGACCACTTTTCATTTAATTCATTCTCTCTTGTTCTTTGCTGTACCTTCAATTGAACCATATCACACCGATACACTCGTTTGTTGCCCGCCAACCGCTGAACAAACAATACTAAAAACAAAAGTAAGAAACAATTACGATTACTAAACAACACAAATATATGTGGAGCTTCGGTTTTTTTTTAATAAACCTCTCTTCGCCACTTGTCAGGACTGCGGGAATCGCTGAAGCATGCTACCGCAGCCCCGACTGCGCTGTTCCTATTTAGGGACCAATCTCATGGTGGAAGTGGAGATAAGGCTCCCCAACTCCTCCCTTCCTTGGGGGCAGATATGGTGCGCCACCTTGAGGTTTAGATGTCGGGCGGCGAGGCTTCCCCTTATCCGCCGCCCGAACCCTGGGTATGGGGGTTGTAGCAGAACCTGATCCTGCTGATCTTGGTGATGAGGCTCTCCTCCGCTGCCCTGTCCTCTTCCTGCGGATTGGGAAATCAGATGAGATTTCTCTCCTCTACACAGCCTCCTTTTTATCGCGTTTCTTATAACTTTAAGGTTATAACCTAACATTGTAATTATTATCAAATACATCGTTATCAACTGAGTTTCTTTTATTCAGATTTTCAAATGCATGTATTTTAAATTAATTTTATTAGAATTTTCATCAATAGAGTTTATTAGAAATATCCCCTAGTAAAGAAAACTGCAACTTTCAAGGGATACTTATATAATGGATAGTGGCTGTTGACCACAATCACTGCACATTCAAGGAATTTCAGCTGATTGCAAGTATTCTCAAACATGTGTACAAAACTTTAACATATGTTTGGAAAGATTAGAGAAAGATAACAAAGATAGTGGTGAAAAAGGAGGGTTAAAAAGGGGGGCGTCACAAAACGTGGTGGCCGCCCGCCAGACATTACTATTTGGCAGACCTATCTCGTGAAAAAAGTCTGTCATATACCTAGGCCTCAAATTCTCAAACTAAACAACGTTCGCAAAAAAATACAGATTATTTTTGGCCATTGTTCCCATAGAATGAATTTAATTATTGTAAGTATTTCGTAGTTGTAGTAGTTGAGTAAATCTTGTGAGATTAAGAAACAACACTCTGTTCCCGCTTTACAATGTCATTCAAACGTCACTACACTTCCGTTGCCTGTCTTTCATAGTTCACCTCTTCATTTATCTTGTAAGTCAAAATTTTAATTATTAGTATTGAGAAAACACAAAAGTCATGATAATTGTGATGTTACATTTGCATGATTGTGCTCTTTTAAAATTTAAGTATCACATGGAATATAAACTTTAAGATTTAATTCTCCCTTACTTTCTCAATCACTTTAATGATTCATAAAGTTATAAAACAACATTCTTTCCAGCCTATACTACCTACATTAATTATAATTTCTTAATTCAAGTTTTATTTATCTCTCTTTTAATTTTTCTTTGACAGGATTCCTGAGTGAATGATAATTATCTTTTTTTCTTTTTCAATGTAACTCGGGTAATGTAAGAAACTTGTTAACCTCAAATTGTTCTAAAGCAAAAAATGCTTTCCTTCCAGAATCTTCTATATTCTTTTGAAAGTCCGGAGAATCGAGGTCAACCCCAAAAACAGTGAAGACATTTATATTACTTCTCTAAGGGCACCAGTAGAGAATCCCACAAACGTGGCGGTTGCCCATCAGACATCACTATTTGGCAGACCTATCCCGTGGTAAAAGTTTGACATATACCTAAGCGTCACCCTCAACAAACACCTATATTTTACTAAACACATTCAAAACACTCAGTGGGATCCCAAGCGGCCTTTGTTTTGGGTCGCTTCCATTTCCCTTTAATTAACGCCCGCGGCAAACTGTCCCTCAGACACAAGCTGCTTCTTTACAAAACACGCGTCCCAACGATTGTTTGCATCAAAAAACTCTAGTTTTACAAAATCGCTTCATTCTTTATTTGCCACCGGTGCTCAGCGGTTCCAGTGTAATATCGACCTCCATTATGACTTCAACTTGCCGAGCATCAAACAACATTTAAAAACACTTTTGAAGAAATATTTCAAGAAATCCAAATCCCACTCGAATCCACTGGTGGTATAATCAGTCAATTATTTGTCAGATTTAAACGCGGCCACGAAAAGACTAAGCCCGCGTAACGTCTTACAAGATCCGGACGACGAAATTCGGATCCAACCATGTCACCAACACTTACACGCACCACGGCACTAGCCGAGCACGTAGAGTGGGGAATTCTATACCGGTCGCTTACACGAGATTCTCTCACATACCAGGTCGGTTCAAACTTAGGTCTAGTCATCCCCCACATATTTAACGATAGCGTCATGACGAAATTAAAATCAACATCGATCGAGCCGATCTGCGTTGCTGTGATTTGCGCAGATTCCCAAATATATTTTACTTACACGCGAGTTCCAAACTCACGGGCCCAGTATTCCATAAAGCTGTTAAAACACATAGGCTACCAGCATAAATATCTTCGAATGAAATTAAAATTTGAAAGTCGTATCAAAATTAATTCAGCCTTTTTCATAACTATCTCGGGTAAGATGTTCAAGAATTTGGGGCAAGAATTCGTGTATTTTAATTGATATGAAACATATATAATAAAGAAACTTGACTGAATATAATATCTTCATAAAGACGGTCATTATAAGAAAGACAATCAACATACTTTTTGACAGTGTAAATAACAATTATGTTAACACATGACATTAAATGAAGTTAAAAACATTACGTTTATCACATGCAAAAGTGGTGTAAAATGTCCAACTTGGCCCGTTACTGCCAAATATATGACACTGTATTTACTTGGCTTTATTACAGTACAGGCATAACTTAGACTGCCGAGGGCCCGTTTATTAGCAAGTCTTTAATAATATGTCGGCGTATATAAAATACGAAATAATTTATATGAAGTCTTATTTTTTAATCGTAATCTTTAAATTATCCGTTAATATACTTACCAATTATCGCGAAAGTGCATCAGGTATTATATTATCATACGCGTCAAAAAGATGAACATGGGTCACCCCGTTTCTTCTGTGGGTGTTGTACGAGGCCCTAATCCAACCAACAAGCGTTGGAACTACGGTAATACCTCTCAGTTCAAAAAAGACCAATGTCCAGTCAATTGTTACGGAAAGCCACCCCTAACGATATCCATACTTCTCTCGAGTAAATTCTCGAAGAAATTTAGAAATTTAAATGTTCACAGCTATGCTAGCTTTTTAAAAAATAACTGTCTTGCTTTATAGCAGGACAGTTATTTTTATTAAAAAGTTATTGTTTTTTAATTACATAAAAAGAGCACGGAAAATGTTACAACTGATTATAGGCCATTAATGTATGATACTCATCATACTTACAGGATCAAATTCATCTCCGTGTATAAGACGGAAGTGTAAACGAGGCTGGACGCTGTAACTGATTACTGGACATCGGTCACCGTCGCCTCGTATATTTCTCTACGCATCTAACAAATTGCGTCAAGCCTAAGCCGAGACTAAGTACGTAATGATCCCCGCATTTAACAATGGGATTTTAACAATTCTTTTTTAGTTCGTAATTAATTTCCTTGAACACAAATGACCCCGACCGTAAATTCAATTTATTTAATTAATGAGCAATGGCTTCAAAATTACTATTGAGAAAACTACTACAAAATAAATTTGGAGCTTTCGATATGGAATAAGTCCATAAATAGTGAATTCAAATTAAGCGGACTATCCTAGTAAAGCTATCATTAGGTACTATAATATGCGTGATATATACTATTACTAAAATATACGGAATCTATTACATATGTTATAGTAATGGTATGATGATAGCAAAGCTTAATAAATCGCACACATGTTGACTGATGATGCAAATTACCTGATACTGTCTGATGTTTCGCAGTGGTTACTCCCGCCCGTGGACATTCATAGAATTTTACCTACTTTTAGTTTTTTTGGTGTAGATATTACCAAATACAAAGAAGTACCAAATTTATATTTAAGCAGATGCACGCATTCATAATTTTACTGTTGCAAAATAACATTCATAGCATTACATTACACTATATACAGATACAAACCATATGAATCACATATTTATATATTCAAGCTGCAAAAATGTTTAAAGCATTCTTCTCAGAAGACCTAAAAGCGTTGAATTACATCTGACGTGGAATGAAATTTCTCCGAATCGTGGTCTATCTTTGAGAGCTATACGGTCTCCACTCCTTATATGCGAGTTATTATAAGTTTTAAGACACGAATTTTATGAAAGTACGGAAGATAAAAAGTTACAAAGACTCGTTGATTTTTCGTGCCGCAATGCCGTAAAAACGAATACCGTACCACTCCCAGTCCCAAGCCCCATTTGTCTCGGTTGGTTGACTTCACTGCGCATATCAAGATGTTTACTATATTTGTTGGATCAATTAGGATATCAAATCGTTGCATGTTTTATTATTTACTGTGCTGTGTGTGCAACTTTCCATGCCGTATAATGCTATTAAATGTATCCCCATGTAAAAATAAGAAAACCTGTTTTAATTTTTTTGTTAATTTAATTATAGGATTAATAACACATCCGCGTCACCGCGTCTTAGTAAACGTAGTGTGGGACGCCCCTGGCTACATGTTACAAAGATCAGCACAGGGCGGCTGGCAGAAATTGGATGCGTGATGCTGAAGAACAGGTTATGTGGCGCTTCTTAGAGAAGTCCAATGTCCAGCAGTATACTGCCACAGGCTGTTGATGATAATAAAAAACATATTCCTTTATGGTAATTTTCATTCAGAATACCATTCGGTTATCTTTAGTAAATACCTTTATTTAAAAACAATAACAAACCTAATTAAATTTAACTTTCGTTTTCGTTTTCATTATAATCTTTTGCTCTGTCTGTAACGTATTTAAAGATTTACCATCACGAGTATACTATTTGCTGATGCAATTTCATTGTAATTCGAGCACAAAAGGAAAAATTTAATTTTGTAAAAGTTAAACATGAAAAGTTAAAAAGTTAAAATTAATTTTAATTTTTCAGTAATAATAAAATACCTTCAGACACATGACAACATTCAGTATACTTTAAAGTGGACAGATGTATTATTGGTGTCAAGAAATTTGTTTTGAAATTATATATAACAGTGATTAAAAAATTTAAGTACCATGACATACCACTGCAAAAACTATTTAACTTGTTAATTTTATTTAAATTTTTGTGCGATATTCGGTTACCAATTACTAACCAAATATTTGAATTACTAATAAAATATTTTCAAGTAAGTATACTTTATTTGCACCACATACGAAAATGCATAACAAACTTGGAATCTTTAAACGAGCCTAAATATTTCTCAAAGTCACACTAGTTTGCCATCCTATCCATAAAAAATTCCAAACGATTGCTAAGTGAAAACATACAGTGTTATGGTGAATCCGCTTTCCCTCACTTTTTGGGTTATAAAAATAAGCAATAATATTTTAACTAACTTTTAATTAGTTTGTTGTTGGCAGTGATCATGTTACGTCATTAGTACATCCTTTCACTTATCACTTAACGTCTTCGCAACATAACACGTCTCTATATGAATGCTTAGCGAGTTTTAGTTGCATTACATTACAATCAAACAATTCACCGCGTGTTCAGATGGCCCGCCGACGGTCCTGACAAATATATTTCATCATTTCAATAGAATTGAGTGCGATAAAGTACGAGCTTACATACTTTGAGCACCGCAACCGCCGCTTTGAACGCGTTCATTCACCAAGATCACAACATATTATACGTTAATATAATGCGAGTAAAATCCCTTGTGATATGCAATTTGAGAGTATTAGTTATAAAGGCATGAGCGAACATATTTTGGGTGAAACAAACATCGCAAAAACTTAACGTTGAACTTTTTTATTTAATCCATCAGAATTTTATCAACTGAAATGATTTCTGACTGGCAACGACTTCTACCATGTCACTACCAAAGCCGAGCTTTGATTTTGCCTCAGTTCCAAAAATTACAATGCCGAAGCTCCATCTCGATGAACGTCTCAGAAGTCTACATCCAGCAGTGAACTGCCATGCATTCTTGATGATGATTATAATATTGCCTACAGCTGTTTCCCTGTATCTAAAATTATGTGCATTCGCTTTATATGTACCCATAACATAGGTATTTTCGTGTGTGGACTAACAAATGTAACTCATTAATTTTTTTTCATTTCAAATTTTACTTTTTACATAATAATTTTAGAGCTCGGTATGATTAACAATATAACGATATAAATATAATGACGTAATTCCAGCGAACCATAATTTTATCTAGCAATCACAACAATTTGCATATTTAATGTTAAGAACAAATTACTCGACACAAAAAGAGAAAATGTTTATATGTCATTACAATTACATTAGACGTATAATTTTCCACCATTTCCGTCTTTTATTATGTGGTTAATTTTAAATTGCTTTATATTCTCCAAAAGACAAAAAAAGAAAAGAACGCAGCAGTTTTCTCTTAAGGCCGTTATACTTACGCCAATCATTTTCACATTACTATTATAGATACACATATTTAATGACCTTTATATTTAAAAAACTTTGGTGTCAATTATATTGTGGGAGAAATAAAATTTATTTTATATAATCTATTTGCCACGATATCATCTACACTTATGATGTTTAATACTTTACAATTTTTCAGCAAACTTTCTTACCCATTTTTAATATTTTTACCAAATCAAATAAAATCAGTCGTATTCAAAATTATCTTGAATAAACCGACAAATAAAAATTTTTAAACAGTGTTTTGGTGACGTATTTATAAATGTAGTAATGAAGGTATTTCGATATTACAGACAGACATTAATAATAATTGATGTATTGATTCAGATGTAATTTGTTTTCAATATCAGTCATCATCTATACAGCAGTAACAGTGCACTGCTTGACATTGGCATTGCTGAAAACACAGAGAGGGCATTTGCATAATCTCCACGCTTGTGAGGCGGATTGAGGGTCAAATACATATTTTTATTAAAGTATACACGGCCTATCGCTGGTATTTGCTCACATAGTCGCTTTATACGAAACCGACGGAAAGAAATGTGGTCCTATTCTATGCTGCAACCAAATAGCAGAAATATTATCTATACATACGTATGATATATATAAAAACGAACGTATGTCTATCTCTGTGTTTGTCCTTTACACATTATTACTACACCATTCATCTGACCACCATGGAATTTGGGAATAATCGAATATACACAAAGAAATCCAGGTTGATTTCTTCTGAGATAGTAGCAATGCGCGAGGGGTAAGCCAGTACAATATAAAACAATAAATGGATTTTAAATAAATCATAAAATAAAAGAAATTTACCGTTGAAATGTGTTTCAAAAGCTTATCAAAATTTATGAAACTTGGCTCTCATTGCGACAATAACAATAACCTCAAGTATGTACATATATATATAAGTAGCTGATTGCCAGGCATTTTGTGTATACAAATTACACGACATAATATTTATTAAACTATCTATTGTAAAAGGTAGGTCGATTCCAGTAAGTACACAACGCCCTTGTTGTAGTGAGAAGCAAAAAAAATGTTATTTTTTCATTATTTATAAAAAATACTGGAGTCATCGCTAACAAGAAATCGGTTAAATCGCTTTTTGCAATCGGCGTCTGTTGATTTGAAACTGTTATTGTCTGAACAAAAAATTTGCTTGTCAGAAGGCGATTAGCACGCGGCTTAAATGCATGCATCTTATAGCGATGGCTTGTGTAATAAAAAATCTGTTTTGTACTTTGCGAAGCCTTTCGTGATGGAGATTTATATAATCGCAAATATGTAGTAAATACATTATAATGCTTTTTATTATTTATACAGCAACCTATAGCAAGTTCCTTAAGTATATAAAATTTTAAATTATTAACCACATGATCTTCCTATTGCTAACAAAATATATTTTATACCATATAATGATTTATATTTCCGCGTTAAACTGTTAAGTAAGGTTGTCAGTGTTTGTCGAAAATCAATTCCAAATTACATTGTTAGCTATCACATTCCAAGTTCCAAAACAATCCATGAGGTGTGAAATTTACATAAGAATTCATCAAAACGGGCATATTCCGGGAAATGTGCCCCACTTGTGGTTCCGGGTCAGTCGGAAGTTTTTTGATATTTATACAATGGTAATTAAAACATTCTCTTCATTGTCTTTCACCGATTATAACAAAGTTTCGAAGCAGCAATGATATATGATGCAAATGTTTTCTCAATTTATTATCTACATAAATATAGTACACAACGCCACAGGTCTCTTTCGTAGATAGAAGTGTCGATTATGATAACATAAATTATAAAACGACATTGATTGGTACATCACGTGAATATCCACAAGATTTTAGGTACTTCAATATTAAAAAGTTTGGCCGAGAGCAATTTATTTTCATAAAGTAACGCAATAAAGACTTAATATAATAAATAAAAATTAAATATAAACTGCGATTCGTATACTTCGTGGCAAAGTATGTCTGATGAAATGTTAACATTGTGATGCCTCTGAGGTTGCGATTCTCTAGGGGCAGTGATAATTTACCATTAGGGGACCCGCATGCGCATTCGCTTGCACGCCTATAAAAATCCTATATACACTATCTGTAGGCCTTGGTCTATATAGCAGTTTTAACTTACACGAAGGTATGTATCGTTTTTAGATAACTTTATACATATAATGTAGTTAAATGTTCTACATCCAGGCGAACGTTGGCTTCTCATTTAAACTCGATTGGAGTACAGATTACGCCCACCGAAATTTAGCAATGAAATTGACTCAGCCCCGTCGGAAATTTTACACCAAGCAATCTCCAAACTAAATAAGACTTAAATTGAATAAGATGTGGAACTGTTGTTATATATAATTTTATTTGCTGAAAAATAAACCGTTCTTCATTTATTCTTCTCCGTCATTATTTAATTATTTTATGTCTAAAAATCAGAATACGCAAAAGCCTATACACACTTCTGGGCATAGGTCTCTTCACATATCGTATACAGCAGATATTGTATACGATATGTGAAGATATTGTTTTATAGAAGAGGCAGGCTAACGAGCAAGCGGATTACAACATAGTAAGTTGGCAACAGCTTCTCCTGAACTTTTACAATACTAAAGACACTATACATGCGCTACATGTATTTATAAAGGTATAGAATAATTAGTAAAAGAGAGGAAGGGATAAGAAGGAGACATGTAGCACCTGAAGTTAATGAAATTCAGAAGTTAATAACGTGGAATTTTATATAAAAGAAAATTTCAAAGATCCAGATGATGGGAATAATGTGGATTCCCTCGCGTTTCCTTTTTCATTCACGTAGAACTTTCATTTTAGGGCTTATCCCATGGCACTAATTCGGCTACGCTAATGCAAGATATTTATCAAGTGTAATGTGTAGTAATATATGTATCTAGAGTAAAGTAGAATATAACATAATTTCGTAATTCTCGTTTTTGAGATATGAAAATTGTGTTGATTAGATATTTGTTTTCAACTAGAATCACGAAATTTTAAAAATCCAAATTGTTACGATTATATCCATATTATTACGAGTATATGCATACACATATGCAAAATATAAAGTAAAATATAGCATAATTGTAGAATTATTAAGTGTAAATATGTACAACCAAGGAAAAAAGGTTTTATTTTTTTAACCTAAAAAGTATGTTAAAATTTAACAATGAACTTAATCTCTTAAACTACAGTTCCAAGAGAGACTAACACAAGAGATTCTATAAATACTGCTAGCATAAAAGGAATAGAATGAGGGTTCCAAAGTGGGTTATCTCTTGCGCCTGGTAAACCTTTCAATATTTACAACAAAATACCATGCCCACTATCTTCTATTATAGTATCTTACGCACCTTCAAAACTTTTACTTATAATTTGCTTCTGAATATTGCCATTTAACTTCAAATAACAGTTAAAAAGATTTTTTTTTGTTTATGTATTTTTTATAATTGTACATTTTTAAAAATAAAATTGTGTGCGGCAATGGCAAACTTATCCTATATAGCGATCTATTCCAATCAACCATTGATAGACATATAAGGACATGATGTAATTGGGTAGACCCATACATTTAAGCTAAAGTTCTATTGCTATAAATAATAGTAAACATACTAGATGCGCGAAGACGCAAAATGGGTTAAGAGACGCGTCTTGGAAAGGTAATGTCCAACAATGGACTGCCTCAGGCTATTGTTGTTGATGATGATGATAAATACAACATAATATTTTTTTTATGGGATAGGAAGGCAAACAAGCAGGCGTATCATCTCATGGAAAGCAATCAACGCTGCCCATATACTTCCGCAGCGCCATAGGCAGTGTGGAAGCGTTGCCGACCTGTAAAGAAAGTATCATTATGGGAGTGGGAATGGGAGGGAGAGGGGTTACGGAACTCGGCCGCTCACCGTACGAAGCGCAGTAGGTAAGCTACCACTCAGACGCCGGTTTTCTGCGGGAATGCGGTACTTCCCCAGGCGAGCCGGTCCATTTATGCTACAGACAAATATCATGCCATTCTTGACAAAGCATGGTTCTACCACTATTGCCTATACATACCTAAAAGGCCGGTAACGCTTCCGCGACTCCTGCGGTGTCGCGGTTGTCTATGGGTGGCGTTGATTGCTTTCAATGAGGCGACATGCTTGCTCGTTTGCCCTCCTATCCCATAAAAAAAATATTTATTAGAATTATCATTATACATACACTATATATTTATTAGAATTGTCATAATACAGAAAATAACAATACTTCCATAGATTGCGCGCCATATACATTGAAGTGGATCGTTCGTTATCTTGTCGTGGATTCGTTATTGTACAAATACAAATACTTCCAAAATAATATCACGTATTGCCGCACCGCTGCTTGAGTTCGATCGTTGCATTCAATTAAAAGGTCATTTGTTCATATTTCAGAAGTATCCGGCAACGTTCGCCGCTTGAACAACTTGATTCATTTTATATTTCTGAGTATCCATTAAATTCAATTTCAGGAAACAAATGTAGCCGTGACATCTGCATTGTATTTTGTGTGTTTAATCTAACAAATAACAGGTAGTAATATAAAATCATTTTTTTTTAAACAAAGACCTACAATATTTTGATATTACTAGGAATCTTGTTAACCATTCCAACTAAGTTAATAATGCTTGTGCTAGGACAATATGGTTAACATTAATAGATAAACCTCCGACACGGCGTCGAGCTGATGGAATCTGCGTATTGCGCAGATTCCTAACTATATCTTATTTGCCCGTGGGTCCAGTATTCAATAAAGCTGTTAATGCCAATATGCTATCAGCATTAACATATTAGAATTAAAAAAATAATAAACTAAAATTCAGAATCAGCAGAATAGATCAGCTCAGAACATCACCCAAATCGTAAGCGCAATCCTTACTAACTGAGCTATTGAATTACTTTTTATAAACTTAAACTCTGTGAAAACTATGACATTACTCAAAAAAGCCACAAAACAGCTAGTTTATACTAGTTTTACCCGTATCATTATTTGTCATTATAACAAACATTATTTGGTATGGACAAATACTCTGACTTAATAAATTACCTATAGGCCACACAAATATTTATCCCAAAGCCGGAAACGAATAGGATGCAATCCATGGCTCTGAAATTTAACTTGAATATCAGTTATAAAAATAATTATGTTATCATTATAAAAAATATTCAAGGTACTAATTATTCAGAAATTAAGAAAATCATCATTTAACAATGCTAAATTCAGACATTAAGAGAATCTTTATTAAACAATGTGTGGTAGTTTGAGCGTATGCGAATCAGTCCTAAATATGATATAGTATATCTTTCAAATTTTTTGTTCTCTATCGTTCAACCTAATGTTATGTAGTGAAATGGTTCCGCTATTTATTATCTGCAAGTAAAATTCTACCTCTATATTCCCCAACTGAGACGCTCTTAACGTTTTGCAGCAGTTTATGGAGTTGAGCGTACATAAACATGACGGTGAAACCTTGCAATCAAACAAACACGATCAAGAAATAGCACAGGCATTTTAAACCATGACGGCAGATATAAATAAATACTGCTGTCTTCCCGATCTTACCCATTTATCTTGCAAGATATTTTGCTGCTGACCGTTTCTTTTGACTTTTGTGCACATAAACGAAATGAGGAATTATTTGCAAAGATTAAACAAGAATAAGTATTTATCCGAAATCCTAAACTCCTTAGACAATACCAATAAAATTCTAAAGTAAAAATAAAAAAAAACATATTGTAATATTACAAACTGCTGTATTATCAAAAACTTCAAAATCCTTAATGTTATGCAAACGACTTTACTAATGATACCATATACTCTTCAGGTATGCAAAATGTAAGAAAATCTTTATTTGAAAAACGTATAAAATGTACTAAACTCGAAAAGGATACTGTAGCAGCCTATCTTTATACCTTCTTATAGTATTTAGTGATTGAGATATTTATAAGCTGCAACATAACTTTTTTTAAACATAAATCTCACGAAAAAATCACCAGCAATATTCACCTACAGATTTCTCGGGTAAAACTATGGCAGTTGTATTGTATTATAAGCTTTACACCAATAACGGCATAAATTTCTTGTTCTTCAAAGAAACGAACACACAAATTTCAATTGTGTTTTTAGTATTAAACTCCTCTATATTTTTACCTTCAAATATTCTTAAATTCATTTTAAATCACTATGATTTAATACCCAATCAAGTTGAGGAATTTATGGAGACATGCGGACGCGGTTTCATACAATACATACGTTATTTAACTTCTGTGGTCGAGCTAACGGAGCCACGGGAACGTTTATCATGATATATTTGTGTGCAAACTCAACCTCATCTCTCGCGGAAGTATTTAAGATATAATAATGCTAGAATCTTGCTTTTAACCTGCGATAATCTCTGCGTTTTGTTTCAGTTCCAATATTTTATGGTGGTAGGGTTATTAACACATGCTGTTATTAACACTTAGCTACAGTACGAATGGGTCACCGCAATCGGGGAATTACAAAAGCCTCACAGAGTACCATAAAATAGAATCCTAATAATACCCTAAGCATCATAATACAATAATAAAATAACATAAATATCACTAAAAATTATATTATGATAGAGTATGCAATAATATAATAATATTTCTTCTTATAGAACCTGTTACGAGTGAGAAGTTTAGTTGTGGAGCTGAAATTCACGAGAGCGTCGCCACTAGTTTTACAGAAAATTAGTTTCGAATTGAGATTGCAGACGTTTACTGCTATTTAAAGTATTTAAAAATTAAGACATATACTTTATATACTCAGAAAAAAAGAATAAAACATAAGAGATAAATATAATTAAATATCAATTTAATATAATATGGTTTTAACTATCGGCAATAAATTTGCCATTGTATTACAGCATTTAAATAATTATGTTAAAACTAAGAGTTTTCGACTCAACAACCACATAGTAAGTATAAAATTAACGATACAAATTTAATATTTATATTTTTTAAAGCCTACAAAAAATCTAAAAATATTTGGGTGGCATATAAAATAACTATGGCTTTATTACATACACTCGCCTGCAAATGCATGCCAAACATGTGAACACCTTCGAGTGCAAAGACCGGTCGACTCATTAATCTCCTCGAGATGGTAACATAACGGAAATTGGGCGATGACTTAATTTTAAATGAGTGTATTGCAAAAAGAAACTAAAATTCTCCATGCACCTAAATGCATTGAAACGTGAATAACGAAAATATCCTCCATCGTTTGGGCAATAACGTGGTAAAAACAAATCAAAATGGTTCCTGGTACAGTTCTGTAATGGGACGAAACTTCTTATGTTAAAAATCGTGTTAATTAAAATTAATTTCCTTTCTTTTTACTCCAGAAAATATAAGATTCATTCTTTCATCGTTTCATTCATTCATTCATCTTAATTACTTGCTTCAGTTTAAATTTTAATTGAATTAGGTATGTACATGTTTTTACATAAAAATACGTGGTACTCGTATTTTACGATAATGTCGTATACAGAGCATGAGCGAATCGAGTTCAGTTATGATGTCATTAATTTACCTTCTATTTACAATTTTAACTAACAATATATCATCAAAAAGGAACCCTACATTATCATGCAACAATTTTAAAAGCCACCAAGTATTCCCAATCTTTAAATTGAGTTCTCTGAAAAAGAAAATGAGATTTTAATCTTTCTCTATTGAATCATCAATGTCTGTCAATCATGTTATGCCCAAGAATCGAAGAACCTTAAATTGCGGCGAACGTGCAAGAAAAATATAGTATTAAATGAAACATGAAATGATAAGAAATTATTGATAAAACAAGTGGATAGTGTACACAGAGATAAATTTAATAACTGACTTATACGGTATAATAAGTTTATTAATGAATTAAGATGTGAAATTATATAGTGAAGTTACCGCTTTTGGAATCAATGGTCGTTGATTCGATTGCCGGATCGGTACAAATATATGTATGGTCTACACGATATTAACCTGTGTCTGGGTAATCTGCCTTCGATAAGCGTGATGAGTCAATGTCTATTCCTCTAGTAATGAAAAGTGGGACTTATAAGGTTCTTAAAAAATATAAAAATTACTTAAACGAAAATCATATAAAACATCACAGTTTAAACAATTAAAGTAGTTAAGTAACCTCCGTAAGTAATGCGGGAAACCGCATGGTAAACACGCAAAACGTCTTAATATTAACGTTCACACGTGCGCTACTAGCGCTTTGTCAGAGAGCATTCATGATAGTGTACACCGACTTAATGTAACAGCATTCCAACAAGTTTAGTATCACACTATAAAAATCAGCAAGTACCGCAATTGTGACACCCAAACAGTTGGGTTTGGCGAGTTGTAGAAGTGACTCGTAACAAAACTTGTTTCCTTAATTAAACACTCGTTAAAGGTTTTATTTTTATTTTACAAGCTTAAATAACATGCGAACTCAGTGATGTTATAACTCTAGCCGGTTTTTACACACATGTACGAATACATACATATATATTATATATTATATATATATATATATATATATATATATATATATATATATATATATATATATATATATATATATATATATATATATATATATATATATATATATATATATATATATATATATATATATATATATATCACTTTATTCAACCCAAAATTTTTCATTTACATGCATCATAATAGTTGACAATATATTCAAATTTTAATTTCGAAGTCTACTTAAACCACTGAGAAAGCAGACGTGCCAAACAATGACTGTCAATTGTAGCATTATTATACACTCCATTGCAAAAAAACGGGCGTTTATGATTATTCTACATTATTTGTAATAATTTAGTTCTAAAGAGGTTTTAATAGCCAAACTATGTTACTGGAACTTAATAAAGAGTCTGGGTATGAAAAAAAAATATCGAAATCGAAGCTTTTGCTATTTAAGAAAAATAATCACTTTTTAAGTTTGTGACTTTTTATTTACTTTTTGCGGATTTGCTGTTAGAAGGTTATCAGGCAACTAAAACTAAATTCTTGTTATCTTTAGTAGAATAATTAATGTTTGTCGCATCATCCTGCCTAATTATGACTTAAAACAGATCTTTGTGTCTATTCTAATAACAGAGAAAGCAATAAGAGCTAGTAAAATTATAGCGCTGCTGGAAGAGGGCTGTAGCCAATGTTACGTGTCACAGCGGTTAAACGTGAGTCGTTCTACCATCCAAAGAATCTGGACTTGATACCAAGTGACAGGTTCCATTCAGAGAAGGCAAGGTTCTGGGAGAGAACGTTGCACACAACCACGAGGCGACCGCATTAAGAGACTCGGGTGCTGAAGACCTTGAAGAAGTACGAGGAGCACAAGTTAGCCAATGGACTGTGAACAGGAGGCTTTTAGCGGCTGATATACGCAGTCGACGACCAGCACGGGCCCCCAAGTTACTCCGTGAGCATCGGATAGCTTGATTGCGGTTCGCAAGAAATCGCCTATCTTAGACACTAGGTAACTGGAGTGCGTACTCTTCTCCGATGAGATTAGAATTTGTCTGCATGGTAAGGACCGACGTCGGCGAGTATTACAAAGACCAGGGGAACGCTATGCTGACGAATTTTTGTTGGAAGATCTTTCAACAACTTTCTCAATCTTTTAACAACTAGCTATCGTACCGAGATAGTATTCATTGAAAATGGCTCACTAAATGCACAAGAGTACAAAACAGAAATCCGTTGTCAACATACAAAACCCGCCAGTGCGGGTAGTGCAGTGTAATTGATAAAGATGCCATGTACATGGATGATAATGCCCATGACGCAAGTCCACCATTGTGGCGACGTAGATCCTTATATGCAAGAGTTCGGTATTCGTTGTTTGGACTGGCCATCGCGAAGCCCCGACCTTAACCCCAGACTTGCTCAATGAGGTTAAGGTCGGGGCTTGCCTTCTCTGCTTTAAAAAAAGGTTTTTTAATCTGCAATGCTGCAATACCATAGAAACCGCCAGCATATTTCAATATATTTAAGTAAACTGAAATGAAACACACAGCTGAACTACATAGTTTTAATATCAGTATATCAAATTTATCTATCTTAGATATAGCATTATAATATAAACACTAATTGGCGCAATTAACATAAGCTAAAATCATTAGAGATTCTCAACGTCGTCTAGTAAATGTCCTGTTAAGCAATAAACCGATACATAGCATCGTGAATGAAAGCTGGAAAACGGTAATTAGCTTATTCAAGTGTTAGCTTATTCAAGATGTACATATCAGTGTTACAGTTTCTCGATATCTTTTTACTAGATATAAGAGAAAAAAATAATTCGATATACATATCTGAACTTAATTGTTTTCTGACTTGTGCTTCTGTAAAGCTAATTAGAACTTAGTTGTTTGTACTTGCCGGTTGGATTTCAAAAATTTGTATGACAATAGTTGCGTAGCTATACTAGCTTCAAACAAGTAGTTGTTGGATTATAAAATATGAAGTTCCATACATAAATTGAAGAATACTAGCTACTTGAATATAATTGAATAAAATACAAGAAAATATTTTTTCACATTTGAAAATTTGGATGTATGGATACAGATACCCTAAAATATATAATTTTTATTATATATAAATATATACATCAATAGAAAATAATTCATTTTAATACTAAACTAACGGCCAAATTCACATATTCATATAATATATACAAATTGACATGTAGTCACTACAGTGCATGGTTCATAATCAAATTCTTTTTAAAAAGCATATTTAGTGAACAAACAAAATTCTTATCTTACCTATTTATATTTTTAAATAATTTTTCACTTTTCCTGATTATGTGTTCACCTTTCGTATTATATAATATTGGCAGTAAATTCTTTGTGTCTGGAGATATTTCTAAATTAATCCACTTACAACACCATAGTCCAATTAATAGTACATATTTTTAAATAAATAGAATAAGTATTGAGTGACTATACTTGACATTATGAAGCTTATTAATGGAGTCAGGCGTTACTTTGCGGAAATCCATCACTACGACACGACACGACACGACACGTGTTTCGCCCCAACACGAGGCATCCTCAGGTATAGTAGACTCTACGGAAGACAACCGAAAAGTAAACCGAAAAGCACTTTTCGGTTGTCTTCCGTAGAGTCTACTATACCTGAGGATGCCTCGTGTTGGGGCGAAACACGTGTCGTGTACAAGATGGAAAAGTGATAGTGTGTGTTTGGCGTTGTGTATAGTGGTTGGTGGGTGGAGAGTTGATGGCCGATTTTCGGTAAGTTTTTGGTTTAAAGTTCCAAATAATCCACTAAACCCAACGGAAAGACACACATTATTAATTTTCTGTTATTGTTTTGCTTGTCGCGGATCTTAGCTAAGTAAAAACTTTTGACTGTCCATATTATGAAGCTTAATTTTGAGAAATGATTTTGTGAAAAAATACAATGGCAATTCAAAATTTTAATACGCTTTTTTTTATAAATAAGGTGAGACATTAATATCATATAGTTTGTTTTTTTTTCGCTGGTAGTAGATGTATGTAAGATAAACAAAACTACATATCATTTTAGTAAACTAATTAAAATCACAATAAAAGTATTATCACGATAATAAGAATAGAATGCAAAATACTTTATAGCACACCTCAAAAAAAAGTTAATACTAAAAAAATTAACTTAAATTATATAGCTAATCTTAAATTATATAGTATAATCGACGGTCTTATCGCTGACAACGATTTTATTTCAAACAACCTTTCCAAGGATAAGGTCAATTGCACAGGAATTAAAAACATTAGATATATCTATGTGCTCCAAGTATTTAAATTAAACATTCATACACTATAAATATTAGTGAACTGCAATACTAAATACGTTCGCCATCGGCAGTGCATGCGCCCTTGCCTCGAGCAGATTAAGACAGTGCAGTCACATTCCACACCAGCTCAGTATCGGAACGAATCGCAGGTTCCGTTTCAGATTTGTACTTTTATTTTACTTTAACCGTTGTATTAGGAATAAACATTATCCTTGAGTGCTAATTGCATAACTTTGTATGCAACCATTGAAGTATATTTTTATCTTAGACGACATATTAGCTCAGTAGCGTACTATTGCCTTTGGAGGCAATAGTCGTGTGTTCGATGTCCACATAGGAATAAATGCGTGTATGGCCCTCTTGTATTTATTCCGAGTTTGGTTGCCCTGCTAATCCGCTTTGGACAAGCGTGGTGGGTTTATATTCATTCTTCAAGAAGTGAAGGGCCGTGGGACTTATATAGTCTAAAAAAATGTTAAAACCTCTAAAATTAATTTGTTCACTGCAAATATAACCGTTTATTGTTAACGCATAATTTATGCATATCATGCTTCGGCAGTGTAATTCAAGATGAGTGGTGCATATGGCATCTAGAAAACTTAGTGGTATCTCGTGAAGGATGCAAAGCCGACGTGAGAGTTGCGCACACGAACGTGGAGTCAGTGTCATCTGACCCGCGTACTTCAATGTCGAGTCGTGTTCTTGCCATTTTATTTGTTCGCCGGGTAAATGCCTTCGCTTGTATTGAAGTCGCAGAGTATTGAACTGTGCTGGTGTGCATACGCGACCGGCGGGGAGAGGGAATGAGAAGTTGTAAGGAGAGGGGGGGCATCTTATTAAAGCACATTTACAGCACCTTCCCCCAAATGAGTCTAAACTAATTTGACCTTGAATTATTAACTTAAATTGAAGCTGACGTTTATTAATATATAGTTCTTTTATGATTATTATAGTTTTTATACGAAATATTTGAATAAGAATTACTTCCCTGTTGCTATAAAAATACCCTTAAAACCTAATTACCCAATATACAAAATAAAGCAGATTCTACTTATATGTTCTAAACTAAGAACAATAATCTGCATATAAATATCAAATAGCTCTATAACGCTGTACCTAAAAGGTAAACCGGTCGAACTAAAATAACTAAGAGTCGCTTGTTTTTATTAAATAGAAACAAGAAATTATTCCATTAAAACTTAATAGAAACAAGAAGTTATTTTTTATATATTCAGTTTATTTTGAAATATTAATTTAAAAAGATAATATTAATTTAATAAGAGTCTAATTTCATTCATTTAAAAGTACCCTGTACCTGTCTATAGACTATGTATGAGAATTAAACTAAAGCTGTTTTACCATACCCGTAAGTCAGAACCACCAGAAGAAGTAGATGTGCTGCTAGAGCTTCCAAGACGCCCGTTATGGTACATTTTACACTAATTTTAGTCACATTCACTGTGTTCCAACTTCATAAAATATCGCTTCGTGTACAGTATAAGCACTTCACTCTTTTTTATCAATTATAATTTTGCATATAGTAAGACATCCAACAGATCCCGTGTACTATGCCACTGTTCTAGCTTTCACGAGTTAACGATGATTAGTACGTACCGCTCAACACTCCAATGTTAACAAAATACAAAACGCTCACTGAACGATAAGTTTGCAATATGACACTATGCACTATACCAGATTTAAATATAGTTAAAACTATCAAAAATTAATGCTTTAAATAAACTTCAACTTATTTGGTTACACCTGTAATTCGTAGAGAGGTGTACGTGACTTGAGAAGTCGTGGTATTGATAAACCTTTGAAAACATAACAATATTATCACTTACGATTGTCGCTGGAAGTTATATCTGGGTGTATTTTTATCATTATTTGATAACGTACCGCAATCACCTTGAACGATTTACATGATTTGCATAGCTAATTTAAAAATGCTTTTTAATTTATTGAATTACTGTTTGTATCTTGCAATATGAATCCGTTATAAAATCTCCAGTATATGTATTTAAATTTTTAAATGTTATAGTAATCTTTTATTTACATTTACATAAAATTAGAAAATTTTTAAACGCTACAGTAACTTTATAGGCAAAGCACTCATAATATTCAAAATCTAAATATATAACTAAAATTTCATATTTAATAAAAAACGTAAACAAAATATCATTATTAAATAATGCATACTCCAATATAGAATCCGGATACAACAAACTCTACTTATTTAGTATTTAATAGCCCAATTTTTAAATACGATATTATTATGTATCTACAATATTAAACAACTGTATTTACACAGGTTTTGTCCGTCGTTTACAAACGGATGATTCACGAAAGGTTCTTTGTATTGCTCGGAACAATTGTTTCGAAAGAATTTGCCGTCGGATGTAAAGCTATTTGGAAATAAGCTTTTGCGAATCCGTATCGCAAATATATTAATTTCGCGTGCGCGTGGAGCAGACGGCGCGCGCGGCCTCACTGCGCGCACGCCAACGCCGAGACGCGACCCGTCGCCCGAGCATTGCACCTGACTCAAGCCTACCGCCTGCAAACTTCAGTTACGCTGAAAATGCAATCCAGTACTACTAGCACGCATCCACAGTTACAGGTTGTTAGTCTTCCGACCCGCCATATTCTAACCGGAATCTTCATTATTAAACAACAATTTTACATAAATGTATCATTTAATATCAGGTATAAATATTCCTGATACTCACGAGGACGAAAAGCGACCAATGAAGAGCCGTTTCGCTGCGATGAATGGCAGCGGATGGAGCTCTGTGGTCTCTGCCAACCCCTGTAGGGGATAGGCGTGAATATATAAAATAAAAAAAAGGTATAAATATGCTGAATATTTTACACATTTTATTTACTAAAATCGAATGATTCAGAAATTATAATATTTTTTCTAATTATGACAGTTTAATTATTGTTTTGGAGTTGTCTTTTAATATTTTTTTAATAAGAAATTAATTGTTTCGTCGTTTTAAGAGTGACAAGGACCATACCACTGTAGCTTATCAACATCGATATTGACGTAAATGCTAACTCGTTTTGTTTCTAACAGTAAATATATTGAAGTATTTAGTACATAAACTGTTGATAGGTTTCCATGAGGCGACACGCTTGCTCGTTTGCCCTCCTATCCCATAAAAAAACATTATATTCTAAGTTGTTAATTTTGATGAAAATTCGATAGACTCACTCTAGGTTTAAGTAACAGAGGCTTAGTTGAGCCTTTATCACGCGTTTCGTGACTCTCAATCTTTCACACAATCGATGCGTTAGTCTGTTTGCAGCCACAGCCATGGACATATGTACATTTAAGACATCATCATTATTAGTCTAGGATTAAAGTATATGGTAATTAGTTGATGGATTCAATACTAGTAGTAAAATATAATATAAAATCATTTACTATGATACCATTTATTTTAAAGGTATTTATAACAATGATCGCAATACTTAGCGCTGTATGCGCACTTATGGTGTACTTTCTTAGAATCGATACTGTTTTTTTTTTACAAAATTTTTGTTTGTGTGCTATTTTTAGAAGTATAAAAGTAAATACATGCCAGCAAAGAATATAAATTCATAAGTATTGGTATTATAAATGAAGGTAAATTAATGTACCTCTTAAAACTCTTAAAAATATTATTAAAAAAAATTACAAAGGAAATTTTAATTTTTTAGTTTGTTATTTGCCTCCCTACTTCGACCACTGATTAATACACTATAAATTAATATTTTGTTTCATATTAATTTTGAACAAGAACTTTAAATAACTTTTTAACGTAACCCAAAGCAGGCAGAGGTCAGTCGAACAGAAATAATTTGCACACGTGCGAATGTTTTTAAGAGCGATGACGCAATTGCTAACAATTGAAGCATTGAGTTTGAAATAACGGCACCACTTCCTCACTCCTCCCATTCATGTTAAAATATACATAGGTACGCCACTTAATAGTATAATGTTTGATATGGTTACTCTTGTGTTGTAGTGCTATCATTACATAGCAAAAAAGTTTAAAGATAAATGTTATTGCATAATTATGATAATAATCATGATTTATAAGTCCTTAGTAAAACTGTTTTTGTTTTCTTTTTATGAATTTTCACGTTTTCACGTTAGCAATAAACATGCTACTATACAACTATATGTCAACAATATTCATAAAGGAAGTATTAAAACCCGTCAACTGGATGGAACAGTAATAGACTAATAATAATAATAAATAAATAAGCGTTTTTGACTTTTAATCCAAAGTAAGATTACTTCTGTTCTAAGTGCCACTAAAACATACAAATCATATCATCAAATTCTACAATAATTGTCTTAATATGTTTATTATCAGCGACTATAAGAAGCCAAACTGGTCACTTAAATTCGTCTTTAACAAGAAGACGTGTTGATAATAGTATTATCGAACAGAAATATTTAGTTTGTTTCTAGATAGAGTGGACAGTTCAATTATAATACCACCAAATATAGTTATTATATTTTATAATCTCCGCATACATTCTAGACACTTGCATGGCAATCCTGCACAATCAAGAAGCTAAGTTACTTTGATTTGTTGTGATCTTCATACTCCTACAACGGGCAATAAAATTTACGAGTATTTTACGATTTAATTTACATTTAAAGAGCGAGTAACGGTTTTTTTAAAGTGATCATCGTGTTTCAGAAACGTACCAAGCAAAGCACTACTATGGATATAATATGTAGTAGACGACGATTCGCGTTACTCTACGTTTTTAAGATGTAATTAAATTAATAACACAAAAAATAACTAAAAACTCGAAAAAATAATTTAGCCCGTGATTGCCGCGGGTCTGTACCGAACTCTGCGATATGACTGATACGGCCAATAACGTAAATACGATAAATGATACACAACACCAGATATCGATTAATTGTAAATGTTCTTGATTCCCATTAGGCGTTTGTGCCGATACATTATGACATTTGATACAGATCGCTTTTAATATACAATAATTTAGAACATTTATGGAGCGAAGTGAATGTTAAACAGTGAGATATGGTTCCTCTTATTAAAATAAACAGTTAATACTGTGTTTTATTGTAATTAACAATATCAGGCCGCGGCAGTCCATTGCTGGACATAGGCCCCACTCAAGGTGTGCCACCTAAACCGATCTTCGGCTACACGTATCCAGTCTCTGCCAGCCGCCTTGCGTAGATCGTCGCTTCATCTAGCAGGAGGGCATCCCACACTACGTTTGCCGAGGAATTATGTTTATTGTTCCATTGGAATTATGTTTCCTGGTAATTATAGAAGTTTTTTTGTATGAAATTGAAATGTTTTTTGTAACATTTCATGTCTCTTAAAAACTATAACCTTTACACAAATACATAAACTTCTGGTTACTAGACTCTACGGAAGACAACCGAAAAGTGACTTTTCGGTTGTCTTCCGTAGAGTCTACTAACCTGAAGATGCCTCGTGTTGGGGCGAAACACGTGTCGTTTACAAGGCGGAAAAGTCGTAGTGTGTGTTTGGTGGTGTGTATAGATGTTGGTGGGTGGAGAGTTACTGGCCGTTTTTGGTAAGTTTTTGGTTTAAGTTCCAAATAAATCCACTTCATCTAGCAAGAAAACACACATTATCAATTTTCTGTTATTGTTTGCTTGTCGCGGATCTTAGCTAGGTAAAACTTTTAACTGTCCATATTGTGATGGATTTCCGCAAAATAACGCCTGACTCCATTAATCATAAATTATTATATTTTAGAAGAATTAAAATGTAATTTCAAAAAATGTTTTTAAAAAAATGTGTCCATAAATATCGGGACAACATTGCGAATATAAAGCAAGGTTTTCAAGAACGAAAAGTTTTTGAATCATTTATTTATATATTATTACCACAAAACACATATTTTTAGGTTTAAATAAATAAAAACAATTGATAATTTTTTTGAACTTAACGTACTAGTTTGTAATAATGCCATCTAGCGAGTAACATTAGGCATCATGAATAGGATCCATGTAATGTGCTCATACGTCAACTACTTATTACTCATGCAGGTTTATTGAGATAACGCCTATCGTTATAATTTATAACTCAATTAAGAGATGGCGCTACTTGAAACTACAATTATAAACTAATAAATAATGATCTCATGTAAGAAATATAAATAGTAAGCTAAATCAGTTTATACATAGATAAAGATGAGACTTGCAGTTTCTTATATTTGATAATAAAGAGGAACTTTCGCACTTTTTAATATTATCATTTTTTTCTCTTACATTTCTAATTAGATTACACAATGAAAAAAGAAGATTAAAAAAGCAAAAAGGGGATACCTGCGAACTTTCTTTCGTCGTTTCTTTCCCGTCAAGCGAAATGTAATGATGTTTGCATTTATGGTAAATCCCGGACTGTTGGTGTACTGATGTTTCACGGATGTCTTTGGTTGAAATATGAAGAATATATATAAATATAAATATAAATGTGTATATATATATATATATATATATATATATATATATATATATATATATATATATATATATATATATATATATATATATAAATAACATTTTAACTCACCTTATTCTCGCAACTCGTGTGACAGACATATTTGCAAACTGAAACAAAAGTTATGTATTAAATTTTTTACCCAAGAGAAGCTTTATTATTTTAATTTTATTACATTTATAATGTAATAAGCACGATTTGATACATGAAAACTCGTTTGCTTCGTTTAGTCAAAGAAAAAGAGAGTGCGTATCTTCTATAATTAGAACAATAACAGAAAACAGTTGATTCTTATGGTGTTATTATTAATATAGTGTAATATTATTTAATTTAAAAAAAATCATCGAATGTTCAGCTCTTAGAACCTTACTTAGATGATCATATTACCTCGACAGCACAATCCCTCATTCTGAACAGGCTGATGACACCAATGGCATGTTCTAGGTTTTCGAAATGATTTGCGACGAAACGCGTGTGCCTGCGCTTCGCCTTCTTTCTGTAACATATAATAAAAAAAATGCCGTTTGAAATCCATATTACAACATAGTGACTTAAAACATTTCATAAAAAAATTGAGCTATCAGTTTTAGCAAAATTAACGATACAAACAAAAGCTTATAAACATAAAGCTTTGGGTATTACCATTATTATTAGGAGAAAACCAAAAACAGGTGTAAGTTAAAATAAATGTATAGTTATTTTATATCTAAACAAATGATTTCGACATCAACTGTTGGATATATTATGACGGTTCCAATACTGACCATTGGGCTCTACCTGGCTATCCCATTCATAATGGACGCATGCTACGTGAGACAGTAAAGTTGACTTACAAAAGGGAACGTTCTTCAATAACGTACTGAGTAATTTATTTCCGTTGACTATGATCCTTACAGAGTATACGTAAGAATATTTTTATCTATGTTTTTATATATGAATTTATTTATGTAATATAAATAACAGCATTTTGATTAATAGTACTAAGTATATTACTTTAAAATTCAAAAATATTTACTGTCTAACTTTTATATATAAATTTCAAGCTACTTCTAATGAAGAGCAAGTTTCTACAGAAGTTGCCAATTCGGTTTGTTTATTGATATATGCACAATTATATATACCGGGCCGACGGATTTTATATTCAATGCACAAATCGAGCTTAAAAGCATTCAATTCCGAAACAACACAACGTAACCACTACTCTATCTGGACTTAAATTGTAATATAAAACGATAAGCGCATACCAATACGATAACAATATAATACTGTATACCTCATATATGTTAGTAATGTTCCTTTTAAATAGATAAAACATGACGACGTGAATAAATCTCGCTTCTGTTCAGACATGGTTTAACAACATATGATATTTCTTTGTTAGCATACTATACAGACTTAATTTGCATTCAATAATAGGTCTCTCAAACCATGATCTTTATTTTTATCCAACCCTGACATAATTACACTTATCAGCGAATTGTAACAGTGACACAAGAGTTTATTGGTAGACTTTCATCTGTCAATAATGATGCACGGCCTACAAAGAGAGTACTGAGGAAGCATTTTTAGAAGATACTCTCTCGTATAGATTCTCCCTAAAATTAAAAATTATACGACTACAAATGCATTGAAATATTATATAAGTAAATTAACTGATGAGTAGGTATTAGTATGGATATAAGAAGAAGACTGCACTATGAGAGAGCAAAAAAATCGAAAACTAGCTCCAACTTAGGGATTTAGTATCTATATATGATAATAAAATATATCAATGGTTTCTATGGCAATGTTGTAAGTTGTTGGTAAGTTGATTAAAAATTAGCCGAATTTTCTACTTGTCAAATCCTGTGAATTTATTTATAATCACTACACAATAAATGTATATTTTAGAACTCCAATTTGAGTAAAGGTTTATAATAAGTAAACACTACATATTTTCTATATTTTGCAACAAGAGGTTTTCGAACAATAAGCTACTAATTATAGTGTGATGCCGTCAGAGTGATTGCAGGCGCCGGCGCCGGCGATCCTTCTGGCGCCACATTTGCAATGCACGTGGCGATAGCAGCTCATGCTACTCTACTACGCCATATAGCTCAATAATATAATAACCGTTTTTCATATATTACTTAAAATATAGTAGCCGCCAACTATAATAACAAATATCGTTATCGTCAATACAAACGCTAAGAAGTAGCATTGGCACGTTTAGTGATATGAGGTGATAATTCTATTATGTTTTCCTTAGTATTGTTATAACGTTTTAGACACCATGTTTGAGTACAGCTCATTTTAATGCTGTATCTTTTTACAATGAATAAATGTGCCCCTCAAACAAGTTTCTTTCTTGTATTTGGTATTCGAAACAATGTTTAGAATGTTATTGCTTAAAAACAATATAGCAAATCACATCACGCGGCATAGGGCACGAAGCAGCGCTCGTGTGCAGCTTTCCTATCACCTGCTTGGCACACCGGTTCCATCCCGGCATGCGACACCTTGGCCCGAATGAACTTTGTTTTTTTTTACAAAACTGTCAAAGTCTGGCTCTGACTGACAGTCACAGTGATTAGGCATAACATGCTATTAATCGAATCAAATTTCATTGAAACTTGACCCAACTGTTTGGAACATTTTCTAACTACGAAATGGTACATTTGAAAGTGAATATCACTTGGTTATAAAAGCGGTTTATTCAACAATACGGTGACACAACCAGTGCCCTACTTTTCGGCTTATATAAATGGAGTGTAAAGATCCAAACAAACAATCGGACGAGCGAACTGTATATATAGTTCTCAGAAATGAATTCCTAGAAGCGTGCTCAACCAAATCCCTTTGAAAAATAATATATCATTCGTTGAACATCCCCTGTGAGCGCCCTGTCTTCGGCAAAGGGGGAGGGGTAAAAGAAGCTACAAAAGTGAACATAATCTTTTTGTTTTAATAACGAAGTAGAATTTACAAATATATTATAAAAAATAGTTACTTCAAGCGATAAATACTCTAGTTTTAAAATAATTTTATCGCAGACTGTACATCGTTAAGAATTTTAGATGACATCGCCATATTTACTTGAACTGTAATTTGCGTGAAATGACGATAAGCTCTTAATACATGGCCCAATTCTAACGTTATCACATACCTGTATGGTGACTCTTGTTACCTGATTATAATTATTCCGTTAAGTTTCTTTACCACCTACGTGCTTATAATGGTTAAAATTATTAAGCTTTTATACGGACGATACTTTCTAATGGTGTTTAAACATTCGAAACGTGACATGCGTGGATGCGTGAACAAAAGGGTAGAACACAACTAAAAATTGTTTCACGCACCGCTGCGCGAACACGGCATCAAAAAATTTCACAACACAACAAAATTATGGATGTTCAAACAAATTCGTAAAGTGTATATATATCATCAATCATGCATTAAATTTCTTGTGAATAAAGAAAATGTTTATTTGTTATGAATAAAAAAAAACTAGTCGCATTATATTTGACATTTGCATAACAGTGATGCAGAGGCATGTTGTCTCCATTTGATCTGCCTGTCGTGCCTGTCGTTCTGCTTACGGCG
Organism: Baronia brevicornis; assembly: GCA_031353405.1. NCBI lineage: Eukaryota > Metazoa > Arthropoda > Insecta > Lepidoptera > Papilionidae > Baronia > Baronia brevicornis. The sequence goes on from JASFAT010004543.1 coordinate 144,210, forward strand.
ACACCCGGGATCTTTAGGGGGCTACTTCAAACCAAAAGACTAAACCAAAAGACGTCAATCGAACTAAAGCATTTTGTTTTATAACAATTTCATTTTCACACTTCACACTTTAAAAAAGTAATATAATACAAAAGGTTAAATGCATTAGTGATACATTTATGAATGTATCACTACAGTACTTAGCAATGGAAGATGAAAATTAACAAACATGATATCTCATTCCCTTGTTTTCATGAACTAAATTAAAATAAATAAAAAATAAGTAGTACAAGGAACGTATGTCTCTTATTTATTATATCTTTGTAATAACGCGTTGGGTTGCTACATTATGATATCTCGACGCACGAAGCTGCAGTTATTGGGTTAGGAACGTTAATTGGCGCGTTCAATTAAAGCAAAGGGCCTGTTTAATGTTCAGTAATGTACCACTTGAGTGCACCGATATAACCCTTTTGGTTTATCGGTACACGGTGCTGAATGCTACCGCTTCATAAGAAAAGACCACTTATAGGTTAACTATAGAGAAACAGAACCAATGTAATACAGTAATACCCCGTACTTACGCGATAGGTGGGACCGAGCGCTATCCGTGTATTCGCGTAAGTCGGGGTACAATTTTGCATATAAAGACTTACAAAGTATGTTTAATTGGGACCGGAGACTAAATAAAACAATAATTTAGGAAATAAATGTGAAAATTAAAAAATCGTGTAACTACGAATTCGCGCATGTCGAGGTAGCTTAAGTCGGGTATTACCGTAGACGCTTTCGATTACCACTAATTCTAAAAAAGCCTTATTTGATACATTAGGTGCAGTCTAAAGAATTTGGAACCAAAGAAATTAAAAATATTTCCGCTAAAATAACAAAAAAATGTCCTTCCGGATTAAAAGATGAAAAATGCTAACTTTTCATTTTGTGTCTCGTATGGAGTAACTAATATTGAAGGCTTTATATATGATATTTCAATTAAAACAAAATTGAAGCAGAACTACAGTCGAAAATTATACCTACTTAAGTTTTTGACTGTAGTTCTATAAAATAATAGAAATTCGCAGAAAAATAAAAGTTAGGATGGATATATTTAAAAAACCTATTTTTACAGATGGGAAAAACAAAGAAATTAATTATGCACAATTAACACTCAAATTAAACATATAATGATTATAATAAGCATATCTTGTTTGAGTGCATTAATATTATTTGCGCAAGAGTTGATACTTCTTTATCAGGTCTTATTGTAAACAAACATGACATTTAATGCTATTTTAGTTTCACAGAATAAGCAACTACTGTAGAACTATTCAGGCTAGTAGAAAATTAGATATATACGTCTCCTGTGTCACCACACCAATTTATTTTTGCAATCAGTATGAATATATTGTATTTATTAAGAAGATTTAGCAACAATCAGTATATTTCAACTATTAATACTGCAGCAGAGTGGCGCAGTGGAAGCGTGCTGGGCCCATAACCCAGAGGTCCGTGGATCGAAACCACGCTCTGCTAAGCGACTTTTTATTATTACATTTTATTAAATATTTTTTGAAATCATAAATATATTTTTGAATAACAATATATTTCTTACTATTCATGTGTATCAAGGTTACTTCTTAATCAATCATAATATCATATTTGTATATAAATATAAAGATATAAATTTATATGTATGCATATATATACATGTATATATATATATATATATATATATATATATATATATATATATATATATATATATATATATATATATATATATTATTTTATAACATTTCATAGTCTTTTGTATTTTTATACTTTATTAATGTTTATTTGTTACACGGATGGAAAAGCAGCTCGCGGCAGTGCAGTGCTAAACATAGGCTTTCCCACGAAGCGCCAAATTTTTGCCATGGGTCCTGAGCAGATTGTCGCACAATTTTAGCTGTCTCACATTACGTTTCACTAGTCTCACATTATGTTTGCATAGGCGCGGTATCTACTCCAACCCTTATTTAGTTCAGTGCTCAGTGATCAACCCTTTGCCACTTCAGGTTGTTTATTCGGAAAACTATATTATCTGGCCGATTTTTTTATTTTGTACCATACCCACCAGATAAATTCCGAGCATACCTTTCTCCATAACTCTCTGAGCGACTCTAAGATAGATATATCTAACAATTTCAATGGTACATATTATATATAGGCTGACAAATTGAAAAAAGATATTTTTATTTAAATTTCATAGGTAGATATTAAAAAATATACATAGCATAGAAAAAGTAATCGTTTCAAAATAATTAAAAAGCATTCCAATTTTGATTCATACACTTTGTTCATTCAAACATCTGAAATTGTCGGAATTATTACCACATCCCCCACTAAGTTACCAATAGTGATGACCGGCACTCCCTTGTAGAGTAGAACTGAGGGTTCCACCCCACGCTTACATGGTGTTCAAGGGACTGTCACGAACCATATAGGTGCAAATAGAGCTGCACTTTAAAATTACTTTTACATTAAAACAAGAACGCCGTGCATGAATCATCACTATACGAATAGTATTAGACAAGATCAAGTCGATTGGAACTAGTTTGTTTAGCAATCAAATTATTTTTTGTGTCTGTATGTATTAGATGTATTTATGTGTGGACTAAATCATTCGATTTCTAGTAAAAAAAAAATATCAAAAATAATTTGGACGATAGATTGCATTCTGCTTATTGTGTATATGTTTAAAAGCAGGTATTGTACATACTCCTGCAATTTCTCAGACGATGTCATTTTTGCCGCATCAGTTAGAACTGTGCTTCTCAACCCTTTTCCCGTACCCTCAATAAAACTTTTTATTTATGAGTACCCCTCCCCTGAAAACTATATCTATTGTCAATCTTAGCTTTCAAGTATACCTAGTACTGTCTCTAGAAACTTGTAATCTCCAAAGAGTTAGAGAGTCCGTTTATGTACATATATGGAGTTTAAAATGAACCTGATAATGTATCAGATTCATTATAAACTCCATATTGTAGACATTATACATTGTAATAATGTTTAAATAAGTTTGGGACTTGGGACTTCGTGGCCCCCAAGGGTACGTGTACCATAGGTTGGGAATCACTGAGTTAGAGGAACATAATTTAGATGATATATTTAAACAAGTAATAAGCTTTCAATAAACAAAATTATAGTTACAATAACCGTTACACAGCACATTATAACCGTCTCATAATACAAGAGTCTATATATATATATATATATATATATATATATATATATATATATACATGTATATATATATATATATATATATATATATATATATATATATACATGTATATATATACATATATAGACTCTTGTTTTATTGGTCCGCTGTCTGAACTTAAATTTATTAGTAAATATTTCTAAAAAAACTCAAAAGGAAACAATATGGATAGTTTTTAATAAAATTATGTCAAAATTATTTAAACTCGAGATATATACGATTACATTTTACATTACAAGTTGATATTTTCAAATAAAAGTCTATTAAGAAGTAATTGGAAAACTTTTGTTATGACTAGAACTAAATTGCTATCCGTGTTTTTTATATCAGAGTAGGTAAACTAATATGCGGGTCACCTGGTGGTAAGTGATCACCGAGAGAGTAGTACTGTAGATGTTGTAATGCAAAACATCCTAAAAACGCCATACAATAAACTAGAAAGAAAATTAAATAATAAAGAAAAAGTGAGAAGGCTAATTTGACAAGAAATTGTTATTGCAGTCTCCGTATAAGTCATATAAAATAAGTTATGTATAACTATGACAAACTGTGCCACGTACAGTATTAGCTACATACTTTTTGCTTTGTATATATGTGTATGTTGACTTAATTATTTCAAGACACTTGTTATTGTTTTACTTACATTGGCATAAATGTTACACATAATAGTTATAAATATATGTCCTCGTATAATCTATATGGAGAAAAGCAGTAGTATTGCGTGATACGATTGCCTGCGTGTTCATTTGCAGCCGTCCATAATCCGAACAAATGTTTGGTTCAATTATTTAAATAAGACACGCTGTACGGGGGTCTGTCCGGCTGATTGCGAACCGGCACAGTGGGGCACCACACCGGCACTAGTGACGTACATACGTACGCCGGACGCACTCTTCCGATTACCTTAATTAAATATCCCATGCTCCAACGCGTGTATGTAACTTACATAACAGACTTTATTCATTACTCTATATTTTAGTAAAACCAACAGTTGAATTTTGTGACAAATGTTGGTAAAATTTCAAAATCTACATATCAATACTTGCAACATAAATTATCCCTTTTAAGAATATTATTAATAATAATTAAGGTACAACACATTTATTAATAAAGGATGTTTTAATAAATATATTGTACCTTAATGTTATTTTAAAACAAATTATTATATTTATATTTTTACAACAAATCACCTATCGGCTATAATTCTCTATATTATCAAAGCTACCTCTTCCCCCTACTAACATCGAATGCTGGCGGTTATAATCTATCAGGAGAGACTTATTTCGACTAGTATTTTGCTATTTGATTCGGTGTTCAAAGGCATGAGCCGCTTCGGAATGTTGAGTGTGATCTTACCGGTGAAGATCAGTTTAACTTTTTGCTATCAGGTTTTCGGATTATGTGAGTTAAGAACTCAAACACTAAGTACGTAAAAGTCAGTCTCGTTTTCTTATTTCCATGTCGGGGTTTAATCATCTATGGGTTGCAGGCACGGCTTAGCGTAGTTCAAGAGATCCCAAGCATTTTCCTCTAACACCACATTAAACTATAATTGTGTGGAAAATAACCATTTATTTTCATCAAGTTATGTTCCTTTAAAGTTTTTAAACTTTATAACCATGTATGTGTATGTAAACTCAGATGTTTTTCACTACACTTTATCTTTTTGTACATACCTTCTGCCTCTTCATATCTCCATGATAAATTTATTTTCCGTACTTCTACTCTCTCATCATACCAACTCATACATTTAGACTTACGCCTACTCCTTCACTGTGAACGCAGCGAGGCTATAGAACAATTGAAAAATTGTAAGAATCCAAAAAAACTCCTCCTATTGCTTCATTCAAACAAATGTCAACAATTTTTGAAGAGTTTAATAGAAATTCTTTACGATATATTTATTTAATTCTTTTAGATATATGTATAAAAATACAATATATACTCTATTTTTATTTTTCATTTAATTCAATGAAGTATTCTTTTTACTTCTGAGAATTTGAGAAAAATTATTTGATGACCTCTGTTAATTCTGCTCTTGAAAGAGTCCTCGTCTTATACATGTGGTTGTTTTTCCAATGTATCGTTTACTTTATGATGTATAATACAATTCGGAATATACAATAAAACACCAAAATCATATATAGTCTCCAATTTTCTTAATAAGTGTGGAATTAATTAATAATAGTATAGAAATAAATTTAAAATTTGTGTATAAACTTGATTGCCTTTTAAAAAAATATTTTTTCTATTACATAAAAGTGTTAATGTTAGTTAATTTTGTTTGCAATAAAACTATTTCTAATTGACAAGAGAAACAAAACTTAATATTTGTTTGGGTACTTGTCTTTTTTTTTCTATTACTAGAATTTTTTATATTAACATACTAGATGTCCCAGTGAACTTCGTTTCACCTACAATTTATTTCATTCAAATTAAAGAAAATTATTTTTCCTGATAGACTTATGTTAGTATTTTATTATGTGGTATGTTAGTATTTAGGTATGCAATACTTTTCAAAATCGCACAAAAGAAACGACAGTTTTGTATAACAACACGTCCGTTAATCGATAAAACCGTCACGAACGCTATCTATTGAAAGTAATTAGGATTAAAAGAAAGAAAAAGAATTTTTCATTTTTCAAGTTTTTTTTATGTTTTCCCTATATTTTTTATTCGTAAACCTTCCCTGTGTTATAGCGAACAAAATTTATGAGTTTTAGGGAGACTAACAAAATAGCTCTCCATTTTTATATACACAGATATTTTAATGAACATTAATATTAAATTTTATGTCTTTCAATCAGATCTAACAATTAATTAGCAGAGAGCAGGGGCTTTTGTTGGGTGTCTGCTTATCCGCCTGTCTGGCGTAACGACTGGGGTCATCTCTGCAAAACTTAAAGTTGCCAGCACTGCAGTGCTATTATATTTTAGGACAATTAATAAATAATACTGGGAGTAAAAATTACTTATTAAAATTACTTACTACTTAATTAAATTACTCAAACATCTAATTGGGAAACCTGGACTGCGTTAGAAATTATAATATGTAGGTTATTGAAAACCGCTGCATTACTTTTTACAGACTGACAGTTACGTTAGCTGCAGCAACAATATAAGGTGCACCTAGTGAAAGTATAGAACCCAGTGGTCAATCTATACAAAGTTACCCGTTCATTATTAATTTAACGTACTACTCTCTAATCGAAATATATTCAAAATATTTTTTATTATATTTTATATAAAAAATAGATATAAATATATTATAAACATTCAATATTTATTATTTTTATGAATTTATCTGTTAAACTATTAAAAATCTATTGTAAAATAATATTTACGTTAGAAGTTAACACTTTTGCAAACATAAATATTTGTTATTATCATCATGTAGAACAACGATTACCTCGTGCCGATTGGTGGAGACCACCCATGCTGTAATACGGCGCATGTTGACTTATTTATAACGAAAAGTTATACAGTTGCCCAATTCAATATCGCGTCCGGATATCGCGGTGCAATGTACATACATACTCGTACGTGTACGCTAAGAGGCGCGCGTGAAATATGCCAGGCCTGTTTTCTATCTCGTACACCACGTCTTGCATGCAACTATTAAAACAAAACGAAAATATAACTTTAGCGATGGAAAAACAAAGCCCATTTTTTGCATCATGAAGGGCTATTTCTCCGAAAATAGGTTGTTATAAACAAAATAAACATATAAAATTAAAATTATATTATGACCTTGGTCAATAAGTTATATAATTTGCATATTATTACATTACATTAGTATTTTCCTGATGTCTCGAACTCAAACTCATACCAGATAAGTTATTAGGCAGCACATAATTTCATATACTGAACATAGTGGGGGCTGGAAATTTTCTATAATTTGTAAGATGTGTTCCTTCGTAACGGAGCACGAAGTATTTTTGTATTCTTAACTGTGAATATATTCTCTGCCTATTTGTCAAAATTCGTAAGTCATCGGTTTTAGAGGAAAAACAAACCACTGGTTTTCTTTCATCGTTTGTGGAATTTAAGAAAAAAATCATTCAGTGCTACATCCAGATGGCATCCGCGAGCCATTACCACACACACATCATATGGATAAACACCAAAGCTCATAACAATTTATTTTATTCTAATCGTACGTGCGACTAATGCTTCTATTGCGTATGCTTAACCTTGGATTGTTAAAACTCACAACCTAAAAATAGTTTATATTTCTGTACAAATTAAAAATCAAATCAAACTCTAGTATTATAGACACGTTCTCTCTCCTCTTTTTCTTAATAAAAAGTATATTTATCTCATAATGCATTGCATTTTACAATAGTCTTCAATTGAGAAATATTAAAACTTGATTTAAATTTGTACGGGGGGAATGAAACGACAATTAAGTTATTATATTACCGACTGGTATGGAAATATGTTAATGTGGTTATAGTAATCTATTAAATTGAACTATATATAATATTTGTACATAAACAAACTTTTATCTCATGGTAGTCTGCTTTTTAATCTAATCAAGTACCGAATCGCTAAGTATTGTTTCGATAAACTTACTTAAGCATCTGAACAGACAACACGTGAAAAGAAAGACTACATTGTTATGCATCAAAAAACGGGTGTAGTAGCAGAAAGAATTATCTCAGCACAATACTATAATAATGTTCAGCGCTTATTTTTACCTAGACCCTGCCAGTCACGTCATGAGCGTTTTTTTTGGGATAGGGGGACAAATGAGCAAGCGTGCCGACTGATGGAAAGCAATCATCGCCGCCCATAGACAACCACGACACCGCAAGAGTCACAGAAGCGTTGCCGGCCTTTTAGATATGTGAAGGCTTGTTTTTTAATCGTGCCAATATCGTATCAGTTCGGAAAGACCGCCGAAGGTGGAAGAAGTGGAAAATGAAAAGAAGTTTTGAGATTGTCACCGTAGTAGATCGTCACTCAACCAGATGATGGGGATGAAACTTTTCATTACGAGTGTTTCTTATTTACAGTCTTAATAATAATAAAAAAAAATACTAATCATAGTTACTCGCGCCAAAAAAAATGTGTTAATAAGTGATATGTGTTAATAATATGAAATAAGTGTTAATAAGTGATATGAAAGGTTTAAATTAAGCAGTAATATAATAGCCCTTCGTTCGATTTCAGTGAGGCAGCGCGTACGTATATATTTACGGTAGCCATTTTTCGTCCACATACCATACGTATAATTTTTTACCTGTGTAATTTCGAAAATGTCACAAACTAAAAAGGGATTATTTTTTTTAAAAAAAAAGCTTCGAATTTGGAATTAACTTTTTTTATTCTCATACTCTTTATTAAGTGCGAATAACATAGTTTGGATATTAAAACCTTTTTAGAACTAAATTATTTCTAATAATATAGAAAAATCGACCTCGCTCGTTTTTTTTTTGCAAAGGAGTGTATACAAACGATATGTTAAAAGATAAAAAGATGGTCTATTTCTTATGAATGAAAATTTATGTTCGAAAATGGAACGCTAATTGGTCGGACTAGAAAATGGGAGCATAATGGCAACGAGCACTGGGCTGAGCTCTTTTTGCTCCGTTTTGAAACTACACAGTGACGTATTAACACTATCGCCTTCAACACGTCTTGCGCAATCTGATACATCAGTTATATTAAATTTCAGTCGGTTTCCAATATAACTTCGTTACTATTGATACTAAAAAATACCTAAACATGGACATCAAAGTAAAGACCGGAAAAAATTACCTTCGGCGTATGCTAAAATAACCTATGTATATCGTTTATTCATATCAAGTTAGCTGTGACTTTAATTTTTTTATTATTATTACAGGAAATGTGTTCTGACCGATTTTTATCCTAAGCACACACAGTTACTTTTAAGCAGCCGCACCGTTCCACAATAAGACTATCTGCCGAAAACTAAGTTCTAACCCCACCACCTGGATTTTTAGCTGTCTACCATTGTGTGATTCAGTTGCAATTTTTTTATCACACGACAGACACAATTGTGGAATGATCTACCACCTGCATTATTCTCGAAAAATTAATTAAAAAATAAAAATATTTCTCAAATACAATATCTTATGCTTTTAAAACAACGAAAAATATACTTAACTTCTCTTTTCGGCAAAACAATGAACACGCGCATTGTTCTTGTAACCGGGTTAATAGAAGGTATCATGTAAGTAACATAACAATAAGTAGTAAGTGTAACTGATTTAAAGTTCAACATAGCACACTTAAAGTTATATTTCTTTTAAGGCAATAGAAAAGCATAAGACTAATCTCGAAAAAGAATTATCATTAAGAATAGAAATTAAGAACTATCATTACCAAGAGGATGTTATTTTAAAGATTCGATATAAGTAAAGGTTAATTAAAGTTGTATACACATGTTATAGCGTTTCACATTGTATTTATATCACATGATGTATAAGACAAAAACATTTTATTTTTCACGGTTTAGTGTTACTTTTTTTCTAATTAGAGCAGAAAAATTAATAAAGCGTATCAAATTTAATAATTTTGACATCGAATTACGTTCATCATCAACACTTTTCACTAATATCCTAAGCAGGAAAGGCATTTTGTGGACTATAGACAAAAGGCCGTCCCTTAAAATGTTAGGCGACGGATATGTTATAATCGCTGTGAAATCTGTTTGTCATGTCATGGTGATTAGAATATTTTCTTCGAATTGAATACATTTCGAAGAAAATAGTATATTCAGGTCTCAACTAAAACAATAGTCTCAAAAATATAGATAATTTTAACATGAATCCACCTATGAAATTTAGCATAGTTTTTTACTGTTTTAAATTTTGAAGTGTTATTTGACAATATAATAATAAAATATTTTTTAGTATGAAAAGGCCTGGTATAACTATTATTAATTATAATGTTCAATTAAACATTTCAAGCTCTTATCCAATTATTAATGTTTTTACTTAAAAACTTTAAATATGTCTGTCGTTCACATATGTTCACATACATATGTGAACGACAGACGGTTAAGATTAATATTAGCCTGGTTTTAATAATATATCACGTCTTGGCCTATTTACTACAAGCTGCTTTCAAATCCTGTTGTCATTAAATAACTAAAAAGACTCATACGAAGTTAAAGAAGATGAGTGATTGAGGCAGCAGCAGTCAATTATCTATGATTTTCACGGCATTTCTACTTATCATCCATTATAAAAACATAATCTATTTATTCATATTATACAATAAAAGTGACTAAAGAATATATAGCACATAAGGTATCGTCCTTTTTAAAGTAATAAACAAAATAAAATTGTTCTAAATAATACAAAAGAGGAAACCATTTCATTACATTTTGATTGTTCTTTCCATAGCGTGTTGCCTAAACGATAAAAATTAATTCTTTTTTAAATGACATTACATACATACATTTGCTTTTGATCTCTTATCATATTCAAAAAATTTCTCTTCTTGTAGACATTATACAATATATTACACCTTTATATTGATTAAAGATTAAGCCAGTGTCTAATTATTTATGATAATATATGACAATATATTATTCTATGAGATTAGTCTTCTTAAACATATGTCTCTAAATGTCTCAGTCTTGTCACATGATCGATAATGATGTTTAAATGTTACTTGTGGAAATATAACTTGAGCCCAGTTTCAATCTGTAATATCTTTTTATGAAAAAATAGAGTTATTTTGAGCTTACAAAAAGAAAGTTAAATTTTGTGTGGAACATGTATAATAATAAGACTACCCAATTCTTCTCGTAGATGTAGTACGAGGTGACTAATTGTACAAATACCAGTGGATGGGCAATACCGTCATTCTAAGTAATAAAAAGTAATATGCCATGCCCAATCTGCTTGTCAAGCTTGCTTTATCAACACTCCATCATCGAGGCCAATATCAAACGTTCAAAAACAATAAAAAAGTATACTTGGCTCATTGTAATCCTATTTAATTTATTTAAGTTTTATATATGTACATAATATATACACAGTTCCTAAAGCATGACAATATTTTAACGTAAAGTTTTAAACGAATAATATATGCAGTTAATAAAATAAAAAAAATCTATTTTGAACACTTAGATCATTACTCAATGCATATGCATTTTCAGTTACAAGGTACATTGACAACGTAAGTGCTCAAAGTGTTAACAGCAGACTGATTGAATAGAATGACTTGACGATGGCTTTGCGTCCGCCACTCCATACTGTCACTTGCGCACAACGGACAAAATGTTTCAATATCTTATGTGTTTTGTGACAACATGTATCTACTACATGCACATGTGTATGAAAAAAACTAATTATAACCTAGACCTAAAAGCTCATTTCAAGATACTGTAACCAGGTTTTCAAAGCCACAGTGATACATGCATGAATAGAAGCATTTAAAAAGATACATTAACATGTTATTTGATATGAAAAACACATACAATTCCTTCAATTCCATCGCCTTCTGCGAAAATTAGTTACATTAGCAAATTATATTTATAATCTCAAAGTTTCTCAGCAACATCTGTTAATGGTAATCGTCCTACAGTTCATTATTCTCAGAGGCAAATGTGAACTAAATGAGTCACTTTACTTTGCGCTCCGGGGGACCTTGAGTAAACACGAAACACATTCATAAATACATGTACATATAAGTACCAATATCGTACCGTATATGGAAAATGCGGGAAACATAAATAAACTTCAAATATTATATTTTTCTTCGTTATTCACTATTATATAAAATAAATACTAAATGAAAATGAATAGATAGTTATATTTATTATTATACTGCCTATATATTTGTATAATTAAAATAAAGTACAGCGTTATAATTATGTACTTTACACCAATACATGTGGTTATTATTATTTTTATAAAATAGGTAATTTTTATTCTACTTTTGTGTCGTCCAAGTTTGTCATGTTACTCTGATGTTATATTCAATTCAAGGACAGGATAGATCTTGTGAAGATGATTTAAATTTTTTTAATTTTGATGGCACTTTTTGTTCCTATTTTAATAACAAATTTACTGCACTTGCGCAGTTGGTTTTTCTGACAGTTATTATACGTAATTTTTATATACATATTCACGTTGTAATCGCAAGTGCTAAAACAGACAAAATCGTTAGAAAAAGAAAAAAAACATCGATAACATTACGATGAAAGCTTTCATATACCTCAAATAAGAGCTATAGATTTTATTTTCCCTCTAACACTTTTTTACAAATGGAGATGTATTTTTTTAGAAATGTTAGAGATTTACACTTTCAAAAGGTTTACTTATGTACATACATATGTGCGTAAACGCGAGTAACGAGCTAATATGATTTTTTCAATTAGGTATTTGAAAACTTTAGTTATTTATTTTAAGAACTTTAAATGTGATGTGTGTGATTATACATACATTTTTGATAGCACTTATACATAAATGTATTATATTTTTTTTAATAAATAAGATATATTTGTAAAATACTAGGTATAAAAAATAAATCAGCAATATGTCCTAAAAACTTATAGAATATAAAAAATAAACAATATCTAATCTAATAAACAAAGTCCAATTTAACGTTATTATATAATAAATTATGTGTAAATACGTATAGTTAGTAATAGGGAACGTTTACGATGATTAATTACTTTTTTACCCTCAATTTAGTTTTAGCGCACCCCGATGCTAGCGAGTACATTCTTGCAACATTTCTATAGAAGGCCACACCAATGAACTTGAAATAGAGCCGGGCATAATTTGTTTACTTGGAACTAGTCAAGGGTTATTTTGCGGTTGCATTGTATTGACTTTAAAATCCCATAAATTTTGTTACCTACACTTGAAGTCAATGGCGGAGTGTACCAGGTGGTCGCACTTATTTTTAAACAACCTACTGTTTACGAATGCATGTAGGAATAACTTTTACGACTTTCATTGTATTGCATTCACACTTTTTGATTCATATTCAGAGACAAGCAAGTATAATACTGGTGCACATATACCAATACCACAAATATAATATATGTAATACGTGTAACAGTATTTTATGTACGCTAAGGAAAAATATACAATATTTGTAAAAAATAAAATAGTACCACGCGACGAGCCAGTGACTCGACGGAATGGCGGCGCTTTGTCAGCTGGCGAGCATGTTTCGCGAAGCGTGATATTTTTTTGGAAGCCTGTTACTTTGCGGTCAGTTTGAATTTCAGTACAGAAATTCTATATGAGTAATACAATACAAAATGTGACCTTCAAATGGATAAAAAGCTAATATAAAACAGATTTAATGAATGTAAATACGGGAGGCTGTAACGAAAGTGTTGTTTTTCATTAAACAATTTTTTAAACTTATATGCTCCTATTTGCCTGATGAGTGTAGGTTTGATAAACTTATTTTGTTGATACGAACCTTTAGAAAATAGAAGACTTAGTAAATTAAAATACGAAAAAGTTAAAATACGATAAAGTTGGGATTCCTATGCAAAAAAAATATATAATATAAACATATAATAATGTGTGGTAATAATATAAACATATAATAAACATATAATGGTGTTGTGTATAGTGGTTGGTGGGTGGAGAGTTGATGGCCGATTTTCGGTAAGTTTTTGGTTTAGGTTCCAAATAAATCCACTAAACCCAACGGAAAAACACACATTATTAATTTTCTGTTATTGTTTTGCTTGTCGCGGATCTTAGCTAAGTAAAACTTTTGACTGTCCATGTAAAAAAATATGTATATATTGGTCCATTAGCTATCTAAGCTATAGGACGAACTTTTTGTATGACTTAATGGACCAATATATATATTTTTTTCTATATTTTTTTCGTAAAAGAACGAGTTTTACGATTCGCAAATAAAATGGATATATGATTTTTATGTATATCAGTATAATCTATAATAAATTGATACATGTTTATGTATTAGGTCGGGGAAAAAGATTTTTCGCATATAGTTTGTATAAACTTGTAATACAATTTCTTTGGTTGTAGACAGGCTGGCTTTGGTGTCATTAGAAAGGTTACTTTTGAAAAAAGAAACAAATTAGTGCAATTTTGTTTCCAGCTATTTTCATATGTTTTTTGTTCTGTAAAAATGAGTGAATTTAAGAAATAAATTCGATACATTTTAAAATTTTATTACAAACAAAATACAACGCCAAAAAAGTTGCGACGTTTATGGACCTATGGCAGTGTCAGTAAGAGTAGCGCAGAGTTGATTTAAGTGTTTTCAATCCGGAAATTTTAATGTCAAAGATGCACCTCGCGCTGGTCGCCCTGTCACGGATAAAATGGACGCCATTTTTGAACAAGTGGAGCAAGATCGGCATATCAGCAGTTATTTCAATGCTGAAAAATTGGAAATTGACCACAAAACAGTTTTGACCCATCTGAAAAAAGTTGGGTACACAAAAAAGCTCAATATTTCGGTGCCACATGAGCTTACTGAAAGAAACCTAATAAACCGTAAGTATACTCATTTGCGATTCTTTATTGAAACGTAATTATACCGAACCGTTTTTAAAAAGATTAATAACTAATGATAAAAAGTGGATCATGAACGACAAGAACAGATTATAATTAAATGTAAATAAACTTTGAAAAACGAAAATGTCATGAGTTTTCATATAAATGCGAAGAAACTTTTTCCCCAACCTATTATATTATTACGACATTCGATTAAGCATACCATTTACATTGTACACTAGCCATAATAATGGTGAGTGCCGCTCCTCTTGCGTTTCGTTCATTAGAAGCATCACCTGTGCCAGTCTTCTGCGGGTGCGCGGAGCCGCACAGATCCAAATGTTCGGTCAACAAACGTTATACGCACTTCCTGTGTTGCACAACATCCGGGTCTTATTACAGTTACATAAATTAAACCAGAGCCGTGCTAGCTTAGTGGATTCGATTAGTAAAATCGAATTCGCAGTACTGTACGAATGTCTCTTATATAAAATTTATTTACAATTTTAAGTACACATTTAATTCATACTTTACTGCAAAAAAATACATTGGTCGGAATGCATGCTAGACATTTTTTTAAAGGTGCGTGAATACAGACGACATAAAACGTAGAACCTCCCAAAAAACTACTTTGCACCTTTCAATATATACAAAATGTTAAGTCAAATATATTGTAAGCAACTATTTAACAAAACATACGACATGTTATACGAGTTAAGTATCAAATAATATCAGTACGTTTTATTTAGGGATATATTTTTCGTTACTTTTTAATAAAATAATAGCCGCTTTACCATAAGTTTCTACGGATTTTTTTCTATTTAGCTTTCAAAAGTTTTGACAGACGTACTCATTTAAATTTACTTGGTAGTCTAAATACATTTTTTTAGAACAAACTAGCGTTATGTAATAAAATGAAATAAAAACAGCTTCACTCATGTAAATTGCCACATTTAGTTTAGTTACATTTAGCTAGTTATTTATACAATAAAAACAAAAAGTTTAAAACAAATCAACGCCGTAATTTCAAAAAGCCACTTTAGGCGGACCCAAACAATAGTGTGACAAAGAGCTTTGTCCGCCGTCATACGAATGTGATATAATCTGGTTCCCAAAGTCCGAGACAGGCGCAGCTACGTTAAGAGGACCGCGGGTTGCCCGCAGGAATGCGACGTAAATCATTGCGTATATCCGTCCACGAATCCCGCACCGCGCTGGCTTCCTACCTACGTCTGTGAGCGATCACAGTAACCACTTTTACTGTACCAAACAATAGAAAATTTTGTAATGAATACTCGCTGACTATTCTATACCAGTATATAAGAGGTAAAATATGCTTCATAAATAAGGTTTATTTTCAGTGCCACAACAAAATAATTAAAAAAATTGTTATACAATTCCAATGTAAGATTTATCACAAGTTATTGAAGGGCATTGCGAATTCCG
The DNA here is from genome assembly GCA_031353405.1 of Baronia brevicornis. NCBI lineage: Eukaryota > Metazoa > Arthropoda > Insecta > Lepidoptera > Papilionidae > Baronia > Baronia brevicornis. The sequence continues at coordinate 160,380 of JASFAT010004543.1, forward strand.
GGATGTCAGAAACATTTATAATTGAAGTCCAAAATGTCGAATGAACGCAGGATAGCGGACTATAGGTACCCAGCACAATAAAAAAGATGTGTTAAATAACTAACATATACATTTTCGTATTCCAAATATGTTAAGTCAATGAATTCTACATTACATTTTATATTTTTAGAAAAGACTAGGTATTTTGTATATTAATAGAATTCTATATTGTTAAAGACTTTTTTGCGAGCAAACACCAGTCATTATTACTGAATAAAATTTTCGTTTTTCACAACCCATATACGTCCCACTTCTGTGCAAGGGCTTTTCCATTTCCGAAGGAATGAACATTAATGCACCATGCGTGTCCAAGGCAGTTTGGCGAGGAGCAGTGGTCAGACTCAGAATACCTTTAGGCTATTTATTTATTTATTTATTTATTCCCATGCGTACTCAGAAGACAAACGCATTGCCACCAAGCCTATAGTCAAATGTGATATTAAATCACAAACGTATAAGTTAAAGCAGCACAATAAATTAAAACAACATAGTTCATCTAATAATTTAGACCTCAAATGTGTCGCCGTTACTGAGAGCCCTCTTTGTCCGCATCGCCGAGAGGCACGCCTACCCTCACATGTGCTCTTAATTATCTAATAAACGCAACATAGATAAAATATAAATTAATATAGTAATACAATGAATTCGTTCAGATATTACGGCTTCTACAAGTACGAGTACAATAGTCAATATCGCATTTAACATAATAAAGACTACAAATGAATTTATGAGATTAATAAGTCTGCTTTGAATGATTCTACACGAGTATTACTCATCACTGACCTAACTGGTTCAGTAACGATGGTACTGCTATTAGAATTGAAGGTTGCGGGTTTGACTACCGTATCAGGATTAATAAATATATGAACGATACATAGGCTGATAAATCCACCAATCTGCCTCGGACCAGCGTGGTGGGTTAATATTCATTGCTCAAGAAATGAAGAGGCTCGTAACTCAAAGTGGAACGTAAGTGAACTGTGGAGAAAATAATTAAAAATGTAATAATAATTTGTATATAAACACTTGTTACGATCTTATAGTGAATTAATTAACTAAGACAATATTAGCCTGAGGCCTGTGTTGTACTTGAAGACGGAAAATCTATGAACATCGTATGGAGATAAAGAGCTAACTGTAAACTCCTTTGCTTTACAGAGATTAATCGACATATGATATCCAAAGAATTTTTGCACATACATTGCGCAAAACTATTATCATTATTAACCCGCGCCATATTACTGGCACATGTTACCTAGAGACCTATGTCAGTAGACATATGTAGGTTTCTTTCCTAACCCAATAATATGCAGCTACATTCATCTAGTTTTTGTCAATCACCTTGTGCAGATCGCCGCCCGAATTGATCGAGGGGCGTCCCACACTATATGTGACAAATGGGAAGGTATTGCGTAAATGACATAATAATATTCAATCATATTTTCTTCAACAGCCCATATATATAAGTCTCATAACTGGGCACGGGCTTCCACATTTCTAGAGTTATGGATATCAACCCACCACACTTATGCAAGGCGCATTGGCAGTATGTATAAACTTGCAATAAAATTTCTTTAGCTGTACGCTATGGAACTGGCTAGTTTTAGTGTCATTATGAAGGTTACTTTTTAAGAAAAGAAACAAAGTAATAAAATGTTGTTTCCAGCTATTTTCATTTGTTTTTCTGCTGTCAAAATGAGTAAATCTAATGAAGAAATTCGATACATTTTAAAATTTTATTACAAAAAAGGAAAAAATGCAACCCAAACCGCGAAAAAAAAATACGTTTATGGGACCTTGTGCAGTGTCAGTAAGAGTAGTGCAAAGTTGGTTTAAGCGTTTTCACTCCGGGATTTGAGATAAAGAGGCTGGAACTGATCAATAGAATGGGTGTGTGTGTCCTTCATCACGATATCGCTAGACCATACACATCTTTGACAACTCAGTAACAATTAAGAGAGTTTCACTGGGAGGTGTTAATACATCCGCCGTAAAGGTGCAAGGTTAGGGCTGTAGCCCTAATCTTGCACCTTTAGATTTACACCTGTTTCGGTCTCTGCACAATTCTTTAGACAGTATCAGATTAAGATCAAGAGAGCACTGCTAAATCTACTAATCCTGGTTTTTGTAAGTCCCAAAATTTCAACAGCAACGGTATCATGTCTACCTACAAGACGGAAGTCATCGAACACAATGGAACATGTATTATAATTAAATGTAAATGAAATTAAAAATATGTCTTGAGTTTTCATATAAAATGTGAAAAAACTTTTTCTCCAACCTGTTTTATTATTATATTTATCCAAACCAAAATGAATAACCAAAATTATTTTTATAAAAGTTTACGAGTATATTAAACGTCTTTAAAAAATCCAAAGAATTAACAAGAAAACCCCGCACCTAACCGTACGAAGTCTTGGGCAACGATAAGATGCTCCGTCTAACCGGCCGTTTCAACTCTGACAAATATCGTGTCCGGTTTTGTTTTTCCAATACACCATAGATAGTGTAGATTAAAGTGACAGTGAACTTGGCGCAGTATTTATCGGAAAGGCATTGGCAGTGGGAAAGTGTGGGCGGTGCACTTGCTCTTGCGCAACCATTTGGGAAGTAAGAGTCCGTGTGTGTGCATGTGATACACAACGGTCATCAACACATTAGCATTCTACCGTTAACTCTACCTGTTTGCCAACGTGCTCCGGTGATGTCATACATACAAAACAATAGCACCTAGGGTGCATATCGACGGACCTTAGAAGAAAATATTGGTATTGTTAAAAAATCTAAGATTCAATAAACTGTATGAATATAATGCAAACAAAATGTAGTGCCTGGTCACTTGAGTATCTGTAAAGTCTTCAATAAGCACGGCGAAATTTAAGATTGGCACCCTTTCTTTTAAAAAGTTGAGATTAATGATTTAAAATTTACAAAACAAATTTACTGCATGACACTTTTGTGACAAAGAAAATAAAAACCCTTGAATAAAATTCCGCTCGTTACTACCTATTATTTGCAAATAACTTTTCCTTCTTTATATATCAATACTAGCTGATCCGGCGAACTTTGTTCCGCCTTAGAGGCAATAAATAAGCAAATTTGGGATTTTATTCAATTTAAGTTCAATTTTTTAACTTAGAAAACAAATTTAAAAAAATCAAGTATCTTTTAAACTCAAACGGCATATCGGTTGGGTTCATCGGGATCCTCGGAATGAGAACTTCCTCGCCTTCGAATTTTACTTTGAGTCTCGTCACGTAAATCACATTGTTTATTATTTTACTTACCACCAAACACGTACCGTTGCACAGTTTTGGTTGATATATATTTCGAAGCATGATACGGAGCAAACCTTTAGGCGTAAATTGTGCAGCCAGGCACATCCAAGGAGTTTAAAAATTCAATTGGATAATTGGTAGCTTCATCTTCATTTGTTACACAGTCAATAGATTTGTATGAATGTATTGTTCTAATGATCTTATTCTGAATTATTACAAATTACTCATGATTCTTATTAACCATACTTAACCATATACAAAATTACGTTTAGCTGTCATTTGCGTTTTGTTATTTCATCAGATGCGTTTTTATTATACCACGTCTCTCTTTGACGTTTTATGTTACGTCACACGGGAACGCGATCGAACGGGATAAAAAGTATCCTATGTCCATATGACATAGGATACTTTTTATCCCGTTCTGAGCTACATCTCTACCAATTTTCAGGAAAAACGGTTCAGCCATTCTTGAGTTATAAATAATGTAACTAACACGACTTTATTTTATATATATAAGATTGAATTTTTACAACCTAAGTACTGAGTAACACTACGCAGTATTCATCATATTGTGTTTTCTTTATAGCAATACGCAAATTTTTGAGGACTGGCTCAATACGCAATATTTCTGATACAGCTTCTTCAATCGAATATTTTATTCATTACGTATTTATGCGCTATGCGCGCGTTCGAAGATCAACTTAGGATGTGTCCAAAAATTAACTTAAGCTTGATTTCAAAATCAAATTTACAATCGATAATACGAGACGCCTGGGATTATGGGCGCTTTAGCTTTAACTTTTTTTGAAACTAATAAATTTGGCACCACCTTAAATTGCCACCTAGGGACTTGCCCTAGGTGACAATTTGCCCTAACCCCTAGATCCCGCCCTGCTCATATGCGTACTAAAAATCATAAGCAACAGATTATATACATTTAGTTGTTGAGCTCTGCCTTCTCAATATGAAAGAGATTGCGACTACATGAATCTATATAAACATATTATATCGGCCAAAGTGAGAACATAAATTAGAAAAACTCACTCAGGTTCTGACTGTCGCAGCAGCTAGATAAAATAAGTAATAAAACTCTAAGCTAATGACAGAATTACTAGAATAGGAAGCAAATTTAGTTTTCTCGCTTCACTGGAACCTTAGTCGAAGGAGGATTCCTATGAGCTAGCACAGATTTAAAAAAAAAACAAATGTTATTTATTTTTTAAAAAGTTGTTCTGTTAGGTACATCAAATATGATATGTCTCACCTAACATACCTTGCAAAAGAAATTAAAGTAAAATTGAGAAACACGAACTAAACTCAAAAAAATGTAAGCATTTTAATAATGTCACTCTAAAATCATTGTCAGTGTCAAAATAATAATGATCAGTATAGTAAATAAACTTTTATAGGACTATCATTAAGCCGATATTCATTCGCGTGGACTCTTTTCTTTTCAAACTGATACACATAACGGTAAACAAATAGGAGTCAGAATCCAAACACATTTTAAGCAAGCGATCATGAACATAGAACTGTATTATTAATGAATCATATAGTGAATTAAAAGTTAAAAAACATGAAAAGTAAAAATTCTGACAATGAATTCAAGATTTTATTGTCGTATTTGTATAGAGTGTCTATGCCAATTTGTATCTTCAAATCAACCACTGGGTTAAAAAGATAAATATAATTAATCTACTTGGCCCACATAACCGCCGCAAAATTACAAAAATGCTAAATGAAGAAAAATGGATTTGGTGGGAATGGCCATTATGTGCCATTAAATAAAGTTCAATATATGACTAATCGCTTTTTATGCGGATTAATAAGTCTTAAACATAATGTCATATCACCTTTAAATATAATAAAGGAACCTGTTTGTTTAAATTCGAGAATCTAACCAATATTTTTATTTATGCAGATAACCGACAATAATTTGTTTACCAAAATCTAGGCAAGTAAGTACACAAGATATGCTTTATAGATAACAAATACTTGTATGAAGTGTGCATGCTCTTGTGATAACATCTTTCTCTGTCTCGAGTGACCTGCGACTCCGACTTCCTGACCGACGCATGATTTCTTGCTAAATATTAAAGCGATCATTATGACAGTGGAAACATTATTAAAACCTAAGTTGATAACAAACGAAGTTCCGATCACTTATAATATATTCCTTAATAAGATTTAAATAAATGTATAGTATGTAACGGTACCTACATAAGATAAGTTTCATAAAAAGCCATTTAATAAGAATTTTGCACGAAATTTTGCAAATAATTTTTCAAAACACGTCATATTTGTTACTTTAAAAAATACTTTAAATATTTGAAAAGCACAAAAATATTCGTTTCTGCTTGTCCGCTATTTAACTTCATATTGAACGAACCGTTCAATAAATTTAAATAGCTTCTTCGATGTGCACAAGACATTGACAATAAGATCCCTAAAAAGACAACTTTAGTTTTTATTTTATATAATTTACTGTGGTCAGAAGACCACAAGAAGATGTACAAGATAAAGTAAATATAATTAAACTTAAAGCTACAAATGACTTGTACACAATCGACAGTAGATACTAAGAGCGACGATCATATATACTGGTACATAATTGACATTAATATTTTCTAACATCTGTTCAAACACCGTAACGTAATCTAGAAGTGTTCCAAATAATATTTTCTTATTTAAATACACAATTCATATTTAAGTTTGGGCAGGACGCTGAAAGCAATGATGACGCTATGAACGAGAGTTGTGGGTTACTATCCATTCCTACAGAAATGGGCAGACCCATACCCAGCAGTGATAATTTATGCGCTGTGTCAAATAAATTATAAGCAATATTTTCCAGAAATATATTTTATAAGTTTATATTTATGTTTACCTTCGATGTAATAAGATGTAATGGTCCACTCACGCGACACACCGGTGACGGAGACTCGTATCCCCAAAGACAGTTCCAAGGCATTTTTTAATCATCGTTTAGATACAAAATTTGCGAATTTTTCATTTGAAACGGGCTAATAAAAATTTTGCCAGATAATAACAACATAACAAAAATGATGATATTTATAGATCTAAAAGAAAATGTTACATAATTGTTCTTGAATTTTTAACAAAAATGTAGTTAATTCGATCATGTTAAACTGTGCGTCCAAACTATGGGAGCTCGATAAACTAGCGGGCAACCTAGAGCACGATTGCCTCACGACTGCCTAAGGTGCGCACAGCTGATGTACTCTCAACCCCGATTGGAGATTCTATATTTTGACATTTTTCATGTGGTTGGGCAAATAATTTCATAAACCGCAAAATGCAACAAATGTAAATATAATACACCATTAACCCAAATGTTGTTGCGCTACCTAAAATCGTGTAAAGCTAGTTGCACTGAAACAATATTATAATAATAATAATAATAATAATATTCTTTATTCAAGTGACCAGTGACTCATTATGGTTAGTAAATAATATTTCTTATAGACTAGGTTAGTTACATGTTGTATGTTACAAATACGCACGAATCACCGCTGTACCGTCCCGTTTGCGACGGAACAACAATGATTCATGTATATGCAATCTAGTCTATTGGATATCATGCTCACAATTCTGTTGGCACTACCCCGTACCCTTCGCACCAGAGACCCGCATCTTTTTCTCATGAGGGCATAAAAACAGTCAACACGTGCTTCAGCGAACATCCCTGAGGCACTGCAGTATCGAGGTAGCCCCAACAGCACCCTGAACGCGTTATTATACTGAACGCGGAGGGCATTATAAGATTTTTGAGTATATCCCGCCCACAGGCTGCACGTGTAAAAAGATGTACAATATGCTCTAAATAATGTAATTTTAACGTAAGGTGAACTACGTGCAAACCTACGAGCAAGCATATTCGCCCTCACTGACAATGCCCTCCGCTCCCGTTCAATATCAGTATCGTCTTTTAAATCAGAAGTCAGATAGTGTCCAAGATATTTAAAATTATTCACCCTATCTAGAATACAATTATTTAATAGTACCGGTGGTAATTCTTTCCTACACTTGCCTCGGACATTAAACATCATTATTTGGCTCTTTTTTACATTATAAATTAGGCCATGTGACTTAGCATACGACTCACATACAGACAATAATTTTCTTATGCCACAGACGGATGCACTCAGCAGCACCATGTCGTCTGCATAGCTAATATTATTCACGCATACACCATCTATGTAACAGCCAACTCTGGTAATATTGTTAGATACCTTTTACAACTCAGATCTGAAAATCATAATACAGATAATAATAACAATATTATATTATCATTTGTTACCTAAAGTCACAGACAATTTAAATATACAGATAATCACTGATTTTTATATTAACGAATTTAAAACATTATGAATCCTTTCATAGATTAAATTCCTATATTCAGATATATTTTTTGCTGAGCTTAACTTAGTATTGCGAAAAACATAAGTTTTAAATATGACTTAAATGAGAGTAGACAGTTTCATGGTGGCTTCGAACATGGAAGTTTGAAAGAACGGTAAGTTCTTCACAGATTAGTTGAATTATTAAAGGTAAACGATTCATCTTTAATACATTGAAAAGTTGAAGATGTACATTGAAAAATATATATTTAGTAATTTTTACTAAAAACAGATTGTGTGATTTCTTAAATATATCTATCCACCTAATGTACCCCAATGTTGGAATAATTCATATCAAAAGTAGGTTTGAGTGGTAAAGCTTGTAATATCTAAAAATATCGGTATGCAGGCAGTAGGCGCTCTTTTGATAGAAGCAGGCATAGTTCGGAGACTTATAATTTTACCGCTATGACATGAATTTGCAGGCAACGAATTAGTTATGAATGAAGACCGCCGCATTCTAAATATGCATAGATATCGTACGTCACTAAATTTTACACATAACACACCTTTACCATAAAAACAATTTATTGCTCGTAAATTTTTAAATCAGTGCACGATATATTAATTACACTGTAATAATGTCAGCTCATTTATATCATAAGATCTAACCTTCAATAATATAAATAAGGAGAGTTCTATGTGTAGATGCTTGATATTAACCTCCATAGCATGCACATCACACTTTTATGGACGACCATAACATTAACATGTGCACACACTCTAAATCCATTAAATCCAATCAGGAATATTATTGGTCTTACTACCAGCATTATCTCACAATTGTCCCGCCATGACTTTTAAATCGAACATTCATCGAAGAAGTCACTTATGAATTTTGTAATGGGTTCATTGACTATGCCTGTCTCTAAATTGTAGTCATAAAAGCTGGAAGGTTTGATTTTCTACTAAATAACTAAAATATTTTATTAATGTTTAATGTTAATATTTATATATACATAACATTCGTTTTCAAATATAACAGGAATTCGCAGAAACGAACCTGCAATAAGTGAAGAGGCGGACTGATTGTTACCGGATCACGGCGACTTCGCGACCATGGACAGCTCCAGGACATCGCTCTGATCTCTAGAACTTAGCACTGTTTCCTATCGCACACAATACTATTTGTGATAGTTATTTTATATTTTAGGTCGTAGTTAACATTTATTTCTAGGAAACCTAAAAATGTGAGCATGTTACGCGTATTAACCATATAATGGATTATTACGTCCGCTTCCCCATTGAGCGATACTATACGACCGCGGTACATAAACGAGAAATGCGTGCAACAGGATAGAGCGTACGCATGCGTGCGAACGTTGTGCCGCGCGCCTTGCCACTAGGATAGGACTCCGTCCCGAGCTCCCGGCCAGCCCAGATGTACAATTATTCCCACCATTACCGTCTTTTTGCCGCACCACCCCCTCAGTCGCTCCTGGCAACGCGGTAAAAGGATGTCTAAATTTCATGATCTTTTTAAATATCCAATTGCTTACTTTACTAGAAAGTCTTACACAGGTTTTAAGTTAAAAATCGGTAAGCCTGAAACGCCTCATAGTAGAACTATTAAGCGCTAAAAATATGAAAAAATTATCTCAAGTATTCTAAGGTAACAATTTAAAAAAAAGACAGATTGTTTTCATCTTAATTTACGTTTCTGTATATTACAGCTAGAAATAAATGAAATCCCTTGTTGTTTGGTATAACAATATTTATTATAGACTACACTAATAGAAATTCAATAAATAGTATGAGTAATTGCTGCACTTTTTTAGAAAAAGAAAATTTAATTACACTGTTTTAATATGAAATATGGCATTTTTTTGTGGAAAAATTTAAGCGTCAAAGATTTACAAAAAATGAGAAACTATAACGAAAAATGTATGTATACAATGTTTAAGCTGACTACAATTAGAAACGACAATGAAAATATTGTAAATGGAAAGAAACACATTTTGAAGAAGTAGAAGGAATATTCTGAAAGTCTTTTGGATAGGACAGAAGTACAGGATGAGACATGTACGACATATGAAAACAAGGATGAAGATATGATGAGCATGGATAAAATTATAAAAGCTAAAAGGTAATTAAATTAGGTAAGGCTGTTTTGATTAAACATGTTATGAAACAGACAGAAAGCAAGATATGGAATGTGCAAGCAAGGTTTAGAAAAGGGATCGGGTGTACGGATCATGTCTTTTGCCTTAAGGTGCATAACCGAGAAATTTCTGGCAAAAAACCAGAAGGTATACTGCGCCTTCATAGACTTGGAAAAGGCCTACGATAGAGTGTTAAGTTAATAATGAAACGTGGTCGGCACTATCCGCATTTGGGGTGAGTAGAACCATCAGTTCAGGATAAACGGGGCTTACACAGACTGGTTTAATATCAATAAAGGTGTTAGATAGGGATGTGTAGCTTCACCGTGGCTCTTCAACCTATTCATGGATAATTGCCTGACAGACCTGAGAGTCAGTGTGGCTTAAGAATGAACGGTTTACTCATCAAATGCCTCCTATATGCTGACGACCAGGTGTTGCTAGCTTCGTTGGAAAGAGAGTTGCAGGAGTTGATAAACATAATGCAAGGAGCTTTAGAAAGCAAAGGAATGAAGATGAATGTTAGTAAGACCAAAGTGATAGTTCTTGAAAGGGAGGACACTACGACGTAGTGTGAGGTGCTGATTGCAGGAGAAAAAGTTGAGCAAGTATATTTGGGGTTATTGTTTACAAGAGATGGAAAATGTGAAGGTAACATTGAAAGGCGTGTAAAAGCTGGTGACAAAAGATGAGAAAGGGATGCTTAAATGGTTTGGGTACATAGAGAGGATGGATAAAAGACGACTGGCAAAAGAAATTTACGTTGCGAATGTGAATGGAAGGGTCGGTAGGAGAAAATCACGAAAAATAAAATATAGCTTGCCCAAATTGCTGAAGTTTTTAAGAAAGGCCAGGTCAAGAGTACCCTTAACCAGTGGGCTTGCATGAGGAGAGAGAGAAAATAATGAGTATAGAGGAAGCAAGGAAAGTATGCCGAGATCGTAGCAGATGGACATCTGTGGTCTCTGTCTATATATATATATATATATATATATATATATATATATATATATATATATATATATATATATATATATATATATATATATATATATATATATATATATATATATATATATATATATATATATATATATCGATGCGAAGATCAAACCCACGACTATTGATCCGTAGGCGGTACGCCCACCACTGAGCCAGTTGGTCGTCAGTCCGTTCTTACAGTTTCGTCGTAAATTATATCACAAATTTCCATTATTCTAATATAAAAAAAATAAATATGTATACGCTAGACATTTTTCCTACACAATTTTGAGAAGTGTACCGTAATTCAAACGCTTGCCAGATCGATAAGGGATCGCAGATAGACTTTTATTATCCTGCAGACGCCACTGCTCATCTACTAGTACCTGGCTCTAACAGTCGCTTCGTCCGACACACACGGAGATAAATGTGGTTGTCTTTTATTCTACTGAGAAACCCGAAGACATCGTTCCCATGGAATAGGATACGATATCATCGAAGTGTATTTACTTTTTTTCTCGTCAATGAGAGATTGCGAACAGCAATTACATATTTTTACAGTAAATAAATTTAGGGCTCTATTCTGCTAATTAACATACGAAACTATAACAATCAATTTATGGCAGATCAAGACAAGGGTGAAATGGTAACAGACCAGTGATCAGTAGTACGGTACGGCACAATATGCAGGCCCTGAAGTCATGAAACTACTTGTCCAATAAGACGACCAACACAAAACTTGAAGAGACGGCATTCTCTCAGAGTATTGTGTCGGTATTGACTTAATAGACAATCTATAGTTAACCTCTGTCTAGGCAGAGAAACATGTCATTTTTAAAGGCTTTTAAAGGTTCAATGTTTGAATATAAATGTTTTACACTCAATCGTACATGGGTGTTTCCTGTACATCGCGCAGTGGTGATATTTGCTAATTGCGATTGATATTCTGAATAATTCTTATCATGTTGTGTGGATGCTAGAATGTAAGTTGAGTTAGTGTGGGCTATATCAACCAAATCACAGTTGCAATGGTATCAAGATGTTTGGTAATTAGTGAGGTTCTAGCAGCGATTTTGAAAGAAGTAGTGATCGACTGAGACTTTAGTCATGAATAAACGTCATTTTTAAGCGTGGCATGCCATGTTTGCCCCGACGCGGCCTCCACTCAAGCACTCGTCTACAAATAGTTGTCGTTTCTCAGAAAGGCGTGTCCAGCCCATTGCCAATGTTTGTTTCGGGAATGTTTTTAAATCAAATTGCAGCCAGTCATATGTTCTAACAAAGACTTATATAGGGCATAGTAGAACCTTCTATGAAATTTTAATTTAGTAATATGAAATATGTATTAAAAAATATATAAATACTGTTGAATTCTTACCGGGATTGGTCGCTTTTTTCGAAAATAGAACAGGCAATTGAACACCATTGCCCAAATAATAAAAACAAACGCTATAAAATACATATATCCTTCAGGAAATAAGCATCAATTCTGCCACGAGTACAATCGGATCCTGGAATTATTCGTAGTCACAAAAACCGGAACAAGTATGAAGATACGCTTACAAGCTGTTCGATCACAAACGTAGCACACGACCAATGCCACACCTTAACGCTGCCTATGGCCTGCACCTACTGAGAGCTACAGCCTGCCGATGTTAATTAGCTCTAATAAACCCCAATGAAAAACACCCAACTTGCAGGCGCTGTTACGTGCATTAATTGAACACGTTAATAACTTGTGTGATGTCAGAATGAAACTACTCATCATTTAGATATTAATATATTTTCGAATCTAAAATGTACAAAAAAATACAACTTAAAAGTAATGTACTTATAACGCCTGCTTTTAAAATTGAATAAAAATAAAGACAATTCGAATATCTTGGAGATAATAGAAGGTGTCGGCTCAATAATTGACAATGACTGTAATAAACGATTCGGAACAAGCTATTAGGAACGAAACAATAATAAGCCACACTCATACTATACATCTCTGAATTATTCAATTTTATCATCTCTGTTAAATTTACTTTTGTTTTATTCGACTTTTATACCAAAAATAATAAATTCGTTTTCATTAATATCAGGGCGGTTGTTTAAAAGGCTTCGATAAGACATAGGTGTAGTGTACCTATCATACAGTTATACAACTTTTGTATGTTTACTTTTAAAGATAAACATAACGACCTATATCAATTTATTAATATTTAATCAACCATCACTTTATAACAACTTTGGTTGTGTATTCTAATCGTAAAAATATATGTATTTTAGCTATTTACAAATGTATAAACATACATACATACATACAATGCGTAGAAATGCAGAGCAACACAAGAGGCCATAACTAACATTTCAAGAACTAAATAACACAGACTTACGATCACTCGCAAAAAGGATTCTGCGTAAGCGAGACTAGTTAAATATGTTTAATAACAATAAATGATCAAAATGTAGGCTACTCGAAACTTAGTATAACGTACATAGTTTGTTAAAGCTGACAAATATAACCCACCCGTAACACAGTGTCTTACACGAAATGATATTTACGGTTCTACTAAACTTAAAAAATAACACAAACAATGAGTTGGCAAAAATCCTTTATGCGATTGACCACTATAATAAATCACTCATCATTTTACAGAAAAACATAATTAGCTTTATATGTATATATAACGAACTATACTTTTACTAATAAGACATCGTTACACCTAAACAAATGTACAAAATACATGAAACACCCCTGTTCGCAGACGACAGGCCAAGACAAGAGGCACGATTATATACAAAAAATAAAATCAACTACGTACGGGACCACTGCTACCTCATTGTGTTAGCGACTGTCATCTATCAATCTTACTATAAATATATTCATCACACGTAATCGTCTACAGAGGAATTTCAAAGATACTTTTAAATGTAGCGGATGATGTAAAGGGCTACGATTATTAAATATCATCAAAGATTAAATGAGAGTAGAAATAAATTTGTACTAATTATGTTTTCCCTTTGAAACAAAGATTCCCGTACCCATCAATGTTTCTCCTCACACAGTACACAGTACGTCAAGTGATCACTAGTTAGTTAGTAGTAAAGAATTACAAGTCCCATGTCACACAGAGTATTTTTAATAGGTGGCACTGATTTTAGTAAAATGAAATCTGATAGTAAGAAATTAAATGTAAATTATAACTTTCGCCATACTGGAAATTTTGGACCCTATGAATTACCTTTTATAATTTACTCTGTGTGAGAACTGTTTGAAAACCATCTAATATAAAATATTTTTATATGCCATTTGAATATATTGTAGAACAAGTAACACTTGAATCGTAGTATCGTTTAGTTTTAAAATCTATCAAGCTTATCATTATAATACTCGATAAATTCACAAAAAAATTTAAATGGCCGTAAATCTCAGAACTGTACGTACAATAAATTATCAGCCAAATTTAATTTTCAAATAATGTAGCGATTAGGAAATCAACTGTTGTGTCCGTCCGCACATACTGGGAGCATAAATATGATTTTGAACTTACATCAAATACAAAATATCTCAAAGTAGCTTTTTTTAATTTAAGTTACAAACTAGAAGATTGATTTTTACAATGAGTTATTATATATTACACCAAGGTAATACCTAAATAAATTTTATACGTATAATTAAACTTCTGCGTAAAAGTACTTTTTATTCATAAAGCCAATTTTAACATTTAATTATCAAAATATGTTTTAATAGCTTAAGGATACTGTTTCGTTGATGATAATATTGACCAAATATTTTCTTCAATAACGATGTATATGCAAATTTTGGGACTCCGACAGTATAAATAAACCAGACAAACTATTGTCTATCCCTAACTAGTTTCATCTCTTAATTGGTTACCCCACGCAATACACATATTACAGTGGCGTAGTTCTACAAAATGTGCTTCAACTGAAAAACCTGTTGTCCAATTCAATCATGTTCATTTGGAAGACTAAAATCCATCTTTTTTAACAGCTAATGATAAGTAAAATCTAATCCATCATTATTTTAACTAAAAGTTCAAAAAAATATCTCAAAACCCAAAAACTTCATCACTAATCAGGAATCTATTACTTTTAATTATAAGTTTCTTTTTTATAATGAATATTTTATATACCTGGGTATGAAAATCTAGATTTATTTTAATTAAGGATATTGTATAATTTAAACGCAAAAAATCGAATTTATATTGACTGGCAGGCTACCCTTGATTTAAACCTTAAAAACAGTTATAAAATCCATTTCAATGAAATTAACTGAATACAGAAAATCGAAATGTATGATAGAATTCCGATAAAAGTGGCTTTGAAAAAATACATTCTACTTTTGTTTCAGGCACCCTTTATCTGTTCAATTTCTATACATTATGTGGAAAAACATGTTTTAACTCATGCTATGGACGTGTTGAATATGAGTCTTTATTACGTTTAACTAGATTACCGTAAATCTTAAAAAATATAGCCTTTGTGTACATTTATTTCACATTGAGACGTCAAAAACTATGTGAGAGCATTATATGCTATTCCATCTAGTGTATCCATAAAAAGGCTTTTCTTTACCCAATATTTTTGATTATTTATGCAAGTAGACTTCACTAATTGTCAAAAATGAGCTTTGCAGTTGCCATGTAGGTACTTAAGGCCATCACTTGTACTTTTTAACTTTGACTTTACCTATTTTTAACACGTTCAAACATGTCTCCCCATAACGAACTAAATGGAATGAATTGTCATATCGCTATTTGTTGGATACTGTAAAGCTTTATCTCACTATTATTAACGCTAACAAACCCGACCAACTATTATTTGATACTTTTTTTACAAAAACCACAAATGAAATTGGTCAGTAGCCTAGAACATCAGAACTATTTATTTCGTAAGGGTATAAAAATATTTATATATTTCTTAAGACATCATTTTTTAATTTGGTTTTATGGATACTTTCTACATATTATTTGTACGTTCATCATTAGGTAGGTAATATAACCACATAATTTTATGAGTGTAGATTAAATCTTTATACATTATGGTTGGTGTTTGTAGATGTTTGCGTACGTGAATTATTATTTAAACAATTCAAAGTTCATCAATACACATCCTGCAAAATATAAGTACCTATGACTTTTTAAGTGAATACTACATTTGTGTATAAGGTTTAAAGATATATACACAGTAATTTGAAAATTAAGAGTTGTAATTCTTAGTTTTATTTTTACAACCACATTTCAGGTGTGTAGAATGTATCAGCGTATCAATAAAGTCCAAATGAGGTTTCTTTCTTATTTAATTTTTTGATAGTTTATAATTAATACAATAACTGCATCAAACACCAACCGTACTTAGCGTATCCCATGTATATTGCTCTTTAATTTATAATGCTAGTTATAAAAAAAATATACACTTTCGCTGAGATAGCGTCTCTTCTGATATATTTCAGTTTATTATTTATATATTATCATCATCCGGTTTATTTAAAATATTATGATACATTACACGTTATGACCAAGCAATGCAAGTTTTATTTTAAAATAAGACATCGATTCGCTATTCATATGGTAACAGATATGAACATTTCACAGTAGTAATAAGTTTTTCAAAAATGTTAACTGGACCTCAACTCGCTAAAACAAACACTGGAAATGATCCATATGTAACACGAATTTGTAAGAAATCCATAAGCAGTACACTTGTAGTTTATCCCAAAACCAATATTTTTTATTTAACAAAATAACGTTTTTAATATATTAGTTTTATTTATTTTTTCATACGTTTTCCGTATAATAACAAATTTATGGACAATGTTAGGGGATTTTTAAACACTTCCTTCATTTCCACACCGTACAAATGAAATAATTGTTTTGCACGTTAATTTTTTATGTAATAACTATAGTAATGGTTTAAGTAATAAAACTTTTAAGCAACATAATTTAGTAAAAAATTGTATTTGAGGGTCATTGTATTTCATGTGCAATATGTTATAATAAGCACGCGTTGTTACACGTGTACAATAACTACTTAATACAGAACAAATATATCTTTGATAATATCAGTGGCATTATAACAGTAAAATAAACTAGACTGCTTAGTCATTACTGTGAAGCTAAATTCTTATAATAAAAATTAAAAAATAGAAAATAACAATTACCAATAAGTAATTTTAAAAATATATCATATATAAATATGTGAAGTTTCATAAACAATTGTAAGGAGAAAGTAACCATGCGCGGTGTAAGTGTTTTTGAGACGAAAACAATGTTTAGTTCACTCGTCATTTAGATAACGCACTAACATGCGCTAAGTAAAATAAAAAGCATACATTACAAGGAAAATATAAAACATGGCGCGGCCTTTGACGTTGAAATGCTTTCTATAACAATATATTTAGTTCTGTTAAAATATAATCAAATATGATAATAACGTAAATAGGGCTAAAATCTCAAAGTAAGCAAAATAAAACGTAATAATTAAACAGTAATTAGCAATAATTATGTAGGTAAGGTTGGAAGACGGTGAGAAAAATCTACTATAAATATGATAAAATGCCTGCAGCACAATGTATTACAGACAAATGCGTTTTACGCGAAATCACAATTGTTCTATTATTAATTATTATGCCGTTACATTATTGAATTTTCAATTGAATAATGAATCAAATTTTTGATGACATCCTGTTATTTCATTTCACGTCGAGCTGTAATTCATCGGTAATAAAAACTAGTAAAAATATATTCGAAAATATAAAGAACTTTAATTTTGTTATAAATCATCAAACGATATAGATTTTTAAATATTTACTTTGAACATCAAGTTGTATAAATGTCTCATTACTTTAAATATATTTCAGGTCTTGGCCACGCCATATTCTGGCCACTCGTAGACATTTGATGCCTTCTTGTGACCTAATCATATTACTTATTTGACTACCAACCAATAATATTATACAACTTATAGGGATGAAATAAGTATACTATAAAATTATAAAGTGGTGATTGCAATGGTTTAATCATTAATTCATAATTTTAAAAAATACAAGATAATTAAATGATAACATAAGAAACACAATGAACTTGTAACAAAATATTTACACTAAAGCAACAGCTATAATTTAACAACACATTATTTACACATAGCAATATTCTTCTCCGATTTTACACACCGAGAAGTGGCAGGCATGCATGTTTGAGTGAGAGAACAATTTGTCAAATGTGCCTGCCACGAGAAACGCGAAACTCGAGCATTCTCGGTTGGCATAACACCGAAGAAGATATAATTGGTACTTGTTTCGTACTACAATACAACTTACTTTGTCATAACAGGTAACATCTGACTTTCATACTATATAATACATAACGTTCACAACGCCAAAAATATGTTTATTTCTATACAATATTGCACGTGGTGTGTCTGTTTATAATATTGTACATTATGTCGGTATACTAAGCGCACGCGCACGAGTCAATCATATTGCGGATCACGTAATTTTACTCCTTCACAGGAAGCTACCCTCGTATTTTTAATCGAAACGATATTTCGTTAAAAATTATACACAGATACACATACTTAAGATCAAATTTAACTGAAGTTCTCATAGAACTTAATATCGAAACGACCGTTGATCGATTTACAAGTCGAAAGTATCACTAGCACTACTATAGACTATAATTATATCCATATAGAGACGTTTTATTAATACGTGTACTATATATACTATTCTCACATGTGTGAGGTTTACAGCCACTGATGTACCAAGTAGACCGTAACTCGGAAGAAACGACGAGGTTTGTTACGACGAATCTTACGATCGTCAATATACATTGGTACACGGGAAAAGGCAATTGTAAATAAATGCATAGTGGAGCGGTGCGTGGGTAGCTCGCGTCACTGCGAGAGCAACTTTTGCAGCAACGACGCATTACCACCGCCCCCCGCCGCACTCGCCGCCACCCCCGCTCCCACCGACGGCCCCGCCGCCGCATCACCGGCCGCCTCCGCCGAGCCCGCCTCCGTAGTATTCTGACGTAAAACAATTCATTACTTACATATATGTATGTATACACAACTTCGACACTTTCTCACATTCATGACCGACACTATGCAATCACTTACAAACTGCGTATAATAACGTAACTGTTACTTGTCACAAACAAAACGCCGAAGGCAATCTTGTTTTTTAAATTCAATAACTAAAAATCTTGTTTAAAGGAAAACAATTTTGATTTGATTCAAAGAAACGTTATCAACAATGAATAGAAACATATTTATGAACTAACATATATAACGCCCAGTGCTCGTAGTATGAAATTGTTGCGTAGTATCGATCCAAGTATTCGTCTTACACTTCGTCGTTTGGCAGCTTTTAGAATAGATTACGAATAATAAAATTATAAAGATCTGATTTTAATAAAACAAAATTATTTGGAGGCTTCAAAATGGCATAAATTACTAAAATATATTTTGATATGCATGTTAAAACTTGAAACCCATCTCAAAATATTCTTAACTTATATTAACAATAGAGACTATTTATCTTGAAACGATGAAACTATTATAATCATAAGGATTTTAAGATCGCAAATTATATTATTTATTATAATATGTTCAAAATAAAAGAGAAACGAATAGTCACATCCAAGGGTATATACTTCACAGTTTAAAATATTATACCTAAACTATTAAAATTCAAACTCTAAAATGAGTTTAATGATATGAACCATATAACATCTTTATATTGAAATTATTTCAAACCTGCCATTATAATAAAATTTAAAAAAATTGTCGAAGTCTTACACATGGAAACGAGGGCACAAAATTTTGCGAGGGCTGATCAAAGCATTCTGGTTAATAATGATGTATAATTACAATGTTTACGAAAGGCAAAGACAAGATACATTTAAAATTTTTACTGCCCTCTCTGATGAGGGCTGACATGAAGAGAACTCTTGGAAAACGTAATGTTGGGTGGTCCCAAACCATCTACGTAGGGCAGCTGGCAGAGACTGGTGTGTAGCTGCAAATCAGGCTAAGTAGAGCGTGTTAAGCTCAAAAATAAAAAGTTAACAAAGAAAATTACGCTTTGAAAAAGCGATGACAAAAAATCGTAAATATATAAAAAGATTTGGGATCTTTTTTTTTTCTATAAATTGTAAATATAGAAAAGGGTAATAATAGAAAAGCAAACAAGCTGTTTAAGTAATTTCTGTTAAGTGGTTTAGAAAATAACTATAAGCATGCTTTCTCTATATATATTTGCCTTAAATTTTTAGTCATTCTTTTCCCACTCTCCAACACAATTTGCTTACCTTGATTTAAATAGTAAGACAAAAATTTCTCTAGTGTTTGTGTAAGTGAAAAGAGTTTTGACTTATTTCGATAAATTAGTGAATTTACAATTGAAATATATATAAAGTTGCATAATATTTATGAAATCTATAAACATTTGAGAATATTACTACAACTTTTGACAATTAACCCAATATTTATACCGAACAAGTGAGGGCACGAGTATCTTCGTCAAATTATTCTTTAAAATTGTGTAGTTATCTTTAACAATGTACAATAAATTCCATATCTTTTTAACTCTGAAAATTACATAGTACAATATTATATAATTTGTGATTGACAAGAACAATTATTAATGAACCTCAGATATATGTGACTAAGTACGTAAAATAATTAAACCACATACTCCAAACAAAACCTTATTTCGATTTTAATTGATATTATCTGCAAATATATCATAAAAAAGAAAGTAAAAGGATATATTATTGTTTAATTATCTTGAATTGTCGACACAAATATTTTGGTTGTTTAAGATATTTGTTTCAAAATGATATCATGTTATACTATTAATAGCAAACACATTAAGATCTAATTTAGCGGTACAGTTAAATAAAATAACATTTCTGAATTTTTGAATATATATGATTTTTTGCCATATCTATGGTGTAGATAGAAAAGGAAAGTTAAAAGTTAATTTACTCATATACTCTAAGATAGAGGTAATTAATTTAATTATATTTTGATAAAAATGATATAAAAGGTCGAAAGATTTACAAAAAAAAATGTGGTCCTAGGTTACACAGATTCTTTACAAGTCTATAGCATATGTTTAAGAAAGTCTTTCCAAATTAAATTTCAATCCCAATTTATAGGAACATCAAATCTTTATATGGAAATAGACATACTCATTCAAATCTCTACGCCTTGCTTTCTTCTTAAGCAATTAAAGATTATGTGATCTTATTTTTACTGTAATATACGGGGGTTTACTGATATGCAGATTGAAGTAAAAGATGTAAAATGATAATGAAAAGGCTTGCAAGTTTATGTTTACATCTTAATGTTAAAGTTATTACTTTAGAAATATCTTATTGTTGAGGTGTGTACACACGATATATTTGATATTATGAAACACAAAAATTAATTCGAAATATACCTTCAGTGCATAAAATAAAACACTAATTATAAAAAAAGTTAAATAAAGGAACTTCAAGAATCTTATTTGATCGCCCCTCGCAATAGCCTTAATTGCCAAAGCTCACCTGAAGTGAATTATGTAAACATGCAATCATTATGTTTAACTCGTAAAATACTGCACTCAATAAATGAAATAATTCGTGTGCTAGAACAACATTTCAAAGCAAACAATAAAGCAAACTATTGCGAAATCATAAGTCGTCATATTTATAAATTTACTACGTGTACTTTTGAGAACCTCCTCCACCCACATTAACTATTTGAATACATGCGAAATACCCCTTTAATAATTAAAAAGCACAGAATTCAACAAATACGGAGTCCTAAAAGCCAATATTTTTATTCACACTTCAAGAAATTCTTATTCTAAAGATATTGGATATACGCAGTACTTAAATATCATATAGTGGTCACTATTGTAAAAAGTATTATCAAACATCACATCACAAAAGCTTGTTATAAATTATAGAAATGTACCAATCTTATTCGCTTTCATACGCATATATTATTATTATGATGTGTAAAATATGGATAATAAACACACAAGTATTTGTATATAAGCTCTATTACGACGATATTGCGTAGCAGTTTGAATATTGACACATTTCTATAAACAGCTTCTAATTATCAATATGATCGTTTTCGACAGCACACGCAGCAGAGCAGACTCAATACGTAATAATCATAGTACGTAGTTCTAAAAACATAATGAAAACCGATACAGAAATAGTGTAGAAGTAACTAGGTGTTTTGGTCTCGCTAGTCGCGTCCCAAGCTTACCGATGTGCTCTGTTGCGACTCCCACGAGTTTGCCGATGTAGTGGACGCTCGGCCCCCCACCAAACTGCCGCCACCTACATACGTACACAAGGATACATTGTCAGTTGCCACCCGCACTGACAATGATCGCTCAAATACTTGCCCGACTCTTTTACAAACATTATCTAATGATCATGAGTTGATTACTTTTGATTTTGTCGCAAGCTATTCGACTTATATTATTACTGCTTTACATAATATATTGAAGGCCAAAAAAGCCAAACTAAGATCCGATTGGTGAAATTTACCGAACCGGTTTAAGGCCAACTCGTTGCTATAATGCATTCATGATGATGATAACATATTTAAATATTATTATTATACATTGATACTTGTTGTAAAATTGAAAGGAAAGTGAACTTTATATTCGTATCAAAATTATTAAAGAGATTAAAAAAGAAAAATAAAAAAAGGAAGGAAAGAATTACAATGTAAAAAATGTTAAAAAATATTTAATTATAACATTACCCATTCATACCATATTTTTAGATTAGTTTAACTATGCTTCGAGGATAAGTGGTAAACTGTTAACGAACAGAGGCGCTCAGTTACTAGTTTTTTGTTTTCATAAGTGGTCAATTACTAAAGCATTTGTCGAATTCTTAAACATAATTCTCAAATTTATCATTGTTTCTGTTCTTTTAACTGTTCAACTACTGGTACTTTTAAGAAACAGTGCAGAATTCTAATATTGGAGATGAAAACGCATTTTCGATCGAGACAGCGAAAAAGGAAAGAAGAAGGGGATTCGGGTTCCGTGTATGACAAATCCCAAAGCTTGCTAGGAATCAAATCAAACAGCCGAATAATTTACAGGTAGGAAGTCCTAGCTTTACGACTATATATATGACAGTAGTTCACGGATTGAATACGTTTATGACACTTATTATTTTAGAAATGGTAAAAGCATCAAGACTAATTGGAAATAGTGTGGGATGGAGATGGTAGCTTCAAGGGATTTATATAGTCCACAAATGAATTATGCTCCTCTCAATTGGGACGGATTTGTCTAGTCACCACGTGAGACACATACCAAAGATACAACTGTCAACCTCAGCTGGTATATTCTGCTAACACAATGATTAAATTTGTAAATTAAATAATTCTTAAATTTATGTTTTAGAAACAGCACGATGGCAGTAACGATTTTTTTAATTTATGGAAGAGAATCATTATAAAATATACACTCCTTAGCAATAAAAACAACGGGCGGTCTCGATTTTTCTACATTATTGGTAATAATTTAATTCTAAAGAGGTTTTAATAGCCAAATTATGTCACTGACACTTAATTACGAGTCTGGATATGAAAAAAATTAATTCCAAATTCGAAACATTTGTTTTTTTTTTAATTAATCCCTTTTTGAGTTCGTAACTTTTTACTTACTTTTCGCGGGTTTGTTGTATCAGGCAACTAATACTAACTTTTTGTTATTTTTTAGTAAAATCATTTATGTGTTTTGCATCATCTTGCCTTATTGTAACTTAAAACAGAAATATTTGTGTCTACTGAAATGGCACTGAAAGCAATAAGAGCTAGTAAAATTCTGATATACGCAGTCGACGACCAGCACGGGCCCCCAAGTTACTCTGTGAGCACCGGATTGCTCGATTGAGGTTTGCTAGAAATTGCCTATCTTGAACAATAGGTAACTGGAGTAGCGTACTCTTCTCCGATGACGCTCGAATTCATCTGCATGGTGAGGACCGACGTCAGCGAGTGTTACGAAGATCAGGGAAACACTATGCTGACATGTATTTTGAAGAAATCACCCCTTGGGGTGAAGGATCTGTTATATATTCGGCGGGCGTAACTTTCGGTTAACGTACCGAAGCCTAGGCACTAAATGCGCAAAGGAATAAAACAGGAAACCTTTGTCAAAATACACAACACGCAGTGACTGTAATTGGTGAACATACCAATATTCCATAAGAAGAAAAAGAAGAACATACCATTAATCTTCTTTCTTCCTTCCTTAGTAGCCTTAATTTCACTATACCCATAAAAATGTCCATTTTCATATACGGATTTCTGTTTACATTGACTAAAACACCGACTCTAGGATTTAAGTGTTAAAAAATCTAAAAAAATAAAAAAGAAATTTCTAGTCTTCTAAATTAATGACATACTAAAAATATTAATATTATCCATAAAAAAGCCAATAACTGTAAGGTGCTCGTTTTTTTGCAAAGGAGTATATATTTTCACGATTTAAAGTTGGCAACAAATAGAAAACATTTTAATATGAAAAATAGTTATTTTCCTGTCATTAACAGACTGACCTTTTTGGAAGGTTTTTGAATAATATAAGATTATTATGCGTTTCTGAGTTATCTTATTGTTATTTTATAACTAATCAATCATAATTTTACCTTATTTCAAATATTTGTTTTCTCTTTAACTAAACATATTTGCCAAACAAAGATTCTAACCCTGCATTTCAAATTGATTGAAATTTTTCATTTATTTGATTGATGATGATTTCATTCATTTCAGTGCCTGAAATAGTTTCTCGTTTATTTATTCTTTAAAACTTATAAAATATCGAAAGAGCCTAAGTACAAATAGGACAACCAAAACCATAAATAAAGTAACTTTTATTTAATGTGCGATCATTATAAAGAAAAATTTGTAACGCGAAACTTTCGGTACCCAAGCTTTGTTCGCGTTTATCGTATTTTAAGCAAGAATGATCTAACATTACATTGATTTAATATAAATCTCTTATACTAATAAACATATTACAGTTAGATCATATAAATATCTTGCCATTATGCATTCATGCCATTCTGCCTCTTTGGAAAACGCAATGACAAATCTTTAAAAAAAGGAATAGAAAAGACTGAACATAAATGTGAGGCATGAGTAATGTGAAAAGTTATACGACATTATGATGCGTATTAAAATTAATTGGTAATAAAAAATTGTTATGACATATTGATTGATAGGTTTTACATATGTTTACTTGAATACCCTTTATTTTAAAAGTCGGCCAATTTTTGGAACAGGCAACCGCTTACATTAAAAAAGCAAACATTATTTCTTCATCAGAACAATATGTAGCACTTATATTTATTATACTTATAAAAAAGGATAATGGAGATTGAAACCTCATAAATTGATATCCTAAAATTACAAATCAAATTGTTCTAATATCATTGTAATTATAATAACACCTGTAGTTATAAAACAATTCATTTCAATTATGTATCGCTAGTTTGAACGCAATGATAATCGATTCGTACAGTAAAAAATATACAATTAATTTTTAGTGTAATAGGAGGCAAACTTGTTTTTATGTTCAAGTCTAAAATAGAAGTCAACAGAGAAGACTAAGACTCCATTTTTTAAAATAAGTAAGAACTGTCACCTAAACCTTTCCATCTAAGGAGAGGCACCAGAGCTAAATGATAATGGATCAGTCACAAACTAAATTCAAGTTCATCAAAACTGTCAGTTGATTCCAACGTTCAGTAATCCAGACTGAGGAATACTAATGCCCTATCTAATCAAACTCAGTTACGAAATGAAAATTTCCACATTAAACTCCAACCGCGTTTTAAATTTTATAATTTGGCTACCATTTTTGTCAACAAATTGACACTGCATTACGAGCACTTAGATATTAAAGTCAATATTTTAATGAATTATTTTTATTATAATATTTACGTTTCTAATAGATCATTTAAAATTAATCAGATCATTAGTTTTAGAACATTTAATATACATTATATAGTATTAACTGGAATAATTACTACCGCACTCTATCAACGTATTACTTTTAATACATTTTTAATTTATTTATTTACAAATATTTCAAAGGCCGCCAACGCTTCTACGATGCCTGTGGTGTTGCAGATGTCTACGGGTGGCGTTGATTGCTTTCCATTAGACGACACGCTTGCTCGTTTGTCTTCCTAACCCATATAAAAAGAAGTACTTTTCCCTTAGCCGGGCGTAAGCGAAAAATCCCAAATAATGTAGTATTCCGCCCAATTTCTAACTAAGCCAAGTGTTCTATTCCCTGAATTTATTCAACACAAAGCACGTTTTCCTTTTCCCTTTCATCTTAATTTTTATTTTAAAAATGATATTTGGAAAATTTGTGATTTATTAGGTTAGGTTTCTTTATGTGGGTGAAAAAGAAGGTAAGTATAGGTTTTTTTACAAGGGAAAAAAGGTTAAGTTAAGTTATACGAAATTTGGCGGAATTCTACATTATTTTGGCTATTTTTCGCTTGCGCTCGGGTAACGAAAAAGTACCTAAAAAAACTAAAACTATTTAATGGTGTACATTAGTAAGCAATCATAATATTGCTATAGCATATAATAGAGTGAACAGAGAAGCATCTGCTAACCGGAGGAGGGCATGTCGAAGGAGAGCAGTGGGTCGATGTCGGGGCCGTGCAAGGGCGCGTGGGCGTCGGGGCGGGCCGAGCGTGCTCCCACGACGGCGCGCAGCTCGTTGCGTACATACTCTGATGTACCGGTCGCCGCTCCGCCAGCGCCAGCGCCACCGCCCGCCACTCCACTCGATACGCCTCCCGTGCCTGAGCCTGCAAATGTCAAACCATCCCTTTCTACGTTACCTTAAAGTATGTGGTATTCATATTGATTGCGATATTCTTAAAGGTAGGTCACTTTTTATTTTATTATGCAAATAATTCTAAGACCAGAAACCAAAAAATCAGAGAGGCCTTTTATTACTTTAAATGATACAAAGCAGCAAGTTTTTTCGACCTAAAACGTAATTTCGACGCATCCTCCATACAATTTGGACCACATGCTTTGCAAAATATACAGATATGCAAGTATAAATTTAATAAGCTCGGAAGCACTACAGACTGAGTTCCAAGTGACAACTGAAGATACTTTTAAAGCATACTGGTATTTTTTTGTGATAAGTAGTGGCAATATGTGATAAATTGTAGAATATTTTGTAAGGCAATAAATTGGATACTAACATTGTGTTATACTTTGTTAGAATTCAGTAATGTAATATGACTAATCAATCTGATGTGTAAGTGGTATAATAATTATATTATGTTATGCATAACTTTAAGTGCTCAAAATCCAACCTGCGACACAAGAAACGAGACTCTGACCTTTTCAGTATAACCGGTACAAGATAACCAGCTCTGTGATAACCGATTCGTCCAACGTAGTGACTATGGGAAAAATCTTCCCTACCCGAGAAAGGTATATATCCAGCGATATACAGCGATAATGAGTATTGATAATATACTCTGTGTAATAATAAGTATTTCCAAATGTATATTTGACGCATTTTTTACACATTATTCCTTTAGAAAGTATAATATTAATTAGAAGAAATTGCTGAAGCATATATTATTAATACTAACATGCAAGCCAACACTCCAGATATGAAGAGAGAGAGGTTTAGATATTTACTAACAATACAATAGGTATAAAACAAAAATAACATTACACGTATGATCTTACCTTTTGACATCAGTAGCAACTATGATATACATTATGTACTATGATTTGATACTACAAAATTTACATCCATTTATCCATTTATTTTCAATTAATTATTCATTGCGGCGACGACAGCCAGAGACAAAGAGTAACAAAAACCTTTCATCATAGATTAGAAGGGTTTCATGTTGGGTGTTTGATATTCTTAATTTAATTGCCGGAAATCGTAATTATATTATTCACATTTCTAATACGTATTCGGAATTAAAAAGAAAGTTAATAATAGTTTGCAGTTACTTCGTCCCCATTGACATACATACATATCATCACGCCTGTTTCTCGTAGGGGTAGGCAGAGATCACAGATGTCCATCTGGTATGATTTTGGCATACTTTCCTTGCTTCCTCTATCATGTAAGTATCCCCTTCTCAACTTTTGTCACGAAACCTTCTTTTACTCCACATCGCCGTCTTATATTTTCATTCCTTATTCTATTATTCAAAGTTACCCCACCACATACTTCGTAATGCTCTCATTTCCACCGCATTCAGTCTACTTTCATCTTTGGCCAAACCTAACTTTCACTACCGTATATTAGAGTCAGAGCAAGCTGTCTCCGATGAACCGCCAGTTGGGCCGTTTTAGACACATTCTGACTTTTCAAAAAGTAGAGCAGGGCTCAATTAACCTAATTACCAGCTTTCACTCGCCTTTCAATTTCACCTTCACATTTTTCATTTTGTAAACAATGACCCCAAATATACAAACTCACATTGATTACTCCAAACATAGTTACAAGATAACTAAGCTGAAGAATGTCGTACCAAATTTGATGCATTACATACTTACATGAGAGCTGTTGGTCGTGCGGCGGATGTGTCGAATGTGTCGTATGGGTCGCATGCGTCGGATGCGGCGCGTGCGTTGCGTGCGTTGCGTGCGGCGGGTGTGTCGCATGCGACGGGTGTGTCACGTGCGGCGGATGTGTCGCGTGCGGCGGATGTGTCGCGTGCGGAGGGTGTGCGGCATGCGGGGGCCGCCGGCCATACTCGCCGCAGTAGCCACTCGCACCGCCTTCGCCATCCTCATAGTAGCCGCCCACTGCCACACACGCCGTATCAAACTACGGGCACGCGCGCATCGCGAACCGACTTTACACGCGACCTACCTACTTTGCCTTGTTGCATCACTGGCCCGTACTGAGTTACCGACGGGTATGGCATGTATCTCTCCATCCAGTATACGTTAAACCTCGTTGTCCCTTTACCACAAACCGCGATAACTATTCCTTTAGATATTGGAGCATCTCAAATACGCATGCGCCTAAATGAAGAAGACTATTCAAACCTCTAACTTCTATATCCATCACTGGATTAAAATATTCAATAAAAAGCAATAGTCATGCAATTAGTATAATTTATAATTAATTTTCACAACATTTGATTTACCTTGAAAAATGTAAATCTAAGAATTCTACAGGCATGCTGAAGAATTAAACCGTCTCATGGGAGATCATGCTTTTACTCCGAATTAACTCTAACTATAAAATTAGTATTAATAATGCAAAAGCATATCGTATTAAATATGTATACTAAAAGATTTAAGAAGGAAGTAAAAAATTTGTTTAAAAAGTATACTTTTACGTATTTGGAGTCTAATTACACATGTATATTTCAAAAACGTACCGATATAGTAAAAACGCAACAGATTAACAATAGATAACACCAGTGAATTAATGTGAGTTTACTGGAATGTAGAAATAATTAAAATGCAATATTATAAATAAGCGTAACCTGTTGCTTTCTTACTGCACAATTAATTGATGTTGATTATGTAGAACACGAATGAAAACTAAATGATAATAAAATAAAAACTAACCTAAATGCGGACGTGGTGCACGGTGATATGCTTGATGAGACATGGGGGTGTGTAGCGCGGCCGCGGAATGCGTACCCACGCCGCTCACACTGCCCACGCCACCCACGCCAGCTCCGTGAGCATATCCACTAGACGCCGCACCAGTATTCTAAAAATATGAAATTCATTACATTTATTTCTATACATCATAAAAAACAATTTTTTTTAATATCATTATTAATTATATAAATCGTACATCTACAAAGCAGACACAATCAGCATTTGTAGAAGCCGTGAACATTATATACAGGATCGTTTTGGTTAAGAACACCTATATTAATTAATCTTTCACACGTTCACGCTGGGACCACTTTTCATGTTTTTCGCTGTGAGGCAGCGCTTGAGATCATGCCGCCCTTCATCGCGTCAACGATTGATCTCAAAGAAATCCTTTGAGACCAATTTGTCGAACTTTCTTACTTGACTAAAAATATAATCCTACAATATTTGGTGTTACTTATTGTCTAATAGCACTGTCGAATGCGGGTCACTGGTGGTATGCGCCGCCTGATGAGACAGTCTAGTGCGGGCCATCGGTGGTACGCGCCACCCGATGAGACGGTCTAGTGTGGGCCACCAGTGGTACGCGCCCGAATAATCAATTGATTTTTTAACAACACAAACTTAAACAAAAAAGCTATAATTGGAACATTTTTCGACCAAAGTATATGGATTTTAATTTAAGTAATATTTTATTCTTTTTATTAGTGATGCACCAAAATTTAGGTCGGTTAAGAGGTTAGCACACTGTAAAAAAAGATAACTGATAATAACTTATCCCTGTGAAAAATGGCGACGAAAACAAGCAATCTGTACACCTCTTAACTCTTGATAGTTAAAAGTTATTTATACATTCTATTATAAACGTGCAAATCTTTGAAAACAAAGAAATCACTTACACATAGCTGCCGACTAAGCATTGGATTCTGTTGTGATGTTGTGATTTTATTTGTACCATAATTAGAACCCATTTGGCCTGCAAATAAATAGAATTTACAATTAAATTGCCACTGTCGAAAATTAATATAATATTTTTTATTAATTAATGATTATAGATAAAATGTTTGAATATTATTTTTTTATTAAATAAAAACTAAGCTATCGTACTTACTTGTCTGGCGATATAAATGGTGGAAATCAGTTCTGGTTAGTGCAACATTCGGCGGTGTCGCGGACACAAGGGCATTTATCGTGGAGCCTAAGTCTGATTGCGGCTGCTCAGCTCCCTGTTTTGAAGGCAAAAAATGTTTGAACATATATTCTTATTCTTTTAGTATAATAGTAGCCTAGAGCTTTGATACACTATTATAACGTTTCCTTTCGGTTTTTTATATTCTTCATATTATATATCACATAATAACTATAGAATAAAATCGATACGACATAGAAAACAAAAAGTTCGAATTACTGAAAATAGTATTTATTGAAATGTTAAATGTAGTATTTATTTGAATAATGGAGTCAGACGTTACTTTGCGGAAATCCATCACCATACGAAAAGTCAAAACTTTTACTTAGCTAAGATCCGCTTTTAGGTTGTCTTCCGTAAAGTCTACTATACCTGAAGATGCCTCGTGTTGGGGCGAAACACATGTCGTTTACAAGGTGGAAAAGTGGTAGTATATCTTTGGTGTTGTGTATAGTGGTTGGTGGGTGGAGAGTTGCTGACGGCCGTTTTTCGGTAAGTTTTGGTTTAAGTTCCAAATAAATCCAGTTCATCCAGCAGAAAAACACACATTATTAATTTTCTGTTATTGTTTGCTTGTCGCGGCCCTTAGCTAAGTAAAAGTTTTGACTACCCATGTAGTATTTATTTATTTAAGTAGTATTTACTCATTTATTATACAGTAGTATTTATTGAAACATACCAATCATATTTTTATATACCATACATATTTTTATAAATCAGTCTGTCTTCGGATGTGAAGGTGACATTGAAAGGCGAGTGAAAGTTGGTAATCAGGTTAATGGAGCCTTGCAATACTTTTTGAAAAGTCGGAATGTGTCTGCAACGTCACGATTGGCGGTTGATCGGGGAGTGCTTGTTTCAACTCTGATATATGGTAGTGAAAGTTGGGTTCGGCAGAAGAGTCATGAAAGCAGACTGAAAGCGGTGGAAACGAGAGCATTAAGAAGTATGTGTGGGGTAACTTTGAATGATAGAATAAGGAATGAAAATATTAGCGAGTGATGTGAAATAAAAGGTGTTGTGACAATAGTTGAGAAAGGGATGCATAGATGGTTTGGGTACATAGAGAGGATGGAAGAAATACCACTGCCATAAGAAATTTACGTTGCGGATGGAAGGTAGGGGAAGATCAAGGAAAACATACCTTGACCAAATTGCCGAAGTTTTTAGTAGCGACCTGGTGAACCTTGCATGAGGAGAGTGATGAGTGTGGGGAAGCAAGGAAAATATGCAGAGATCGTCGCAGATGATCTGTGGTCTTTGCCTACCCCTACGGGAAACAGGGTGACGATATGTATGTATGTATAGAGTCGAGTCGCGACAGTATCAAGAATCGACTTTACTTATAAAGATAGATACATGGAAGTGGGGGGAATGGTCGCGCACATACCTCCGGTACGAGCATGTGCTGGGCGCACTGCATGCGCAGCAACCTGGCTCGATGTTGCTCCACCAGTGAGCGCGTGTCCTCTCCACGCGATGGCATGCTATACATTCCACTGCCGGCGTTTCCCATGTTGCACGAGCCCTAACAACACCTCACTATTTTACACGCGTTTACTTTGAACCAAAGGTTTGATCTCTAGCCTCAACAAAAATCAACAAAAATTAAAATCTTTCTGTCAAATTCAAAAAACTATATTATATATATGTATATATATATATATATATATATATATATATATATATATATATATATATATATATATATATATATATATATTAGGTGTACAAATAAGTTTCCGCGGTTTGTCAAAAGATGGCCCCACCAGAAGGTTATGGAGAAATTGTCAGATGTAAAACGTAATATCCCAAGTTTAGTCATCTGGCAACACCATAACCTTAAAGTACTAGTGATTCCGTATCAGCATCACGTAATTTTTTTCGTGCAAAAATGTCAAGTTTTATTCCGAATAAGCATCATTTGCGGGAACTTTTGATTTACTTCTTTAATGTGAAAAAATCTGCAGCTGAGGCGCATCGATTGCTTCTAGAAGCATATGGTGAAGCTGCTTTAAGTGAGAGAAGTTGTCAGGAATGGTTTCAAAAGTTTAAGAACGGTGAGTTTGACGTTAAAGACAAAGAACGCAGTGGAAGGCCGAAAGTGTACGAAGACATGGAATTAGAAGTAATATTGGAGGAACATTCGTCCCAAACGCAAAAAGAACTTGCACTTACTCTACAAGTGACTCAACAAGCAATTTCACATCGTTTAAAATCGTTAGGAATGATTCAAAAACAAGGAAATTGGGTTCCATATGAACTAAAGCCGAGAGACGTTGAACGCCGATTATGCATGAGTGAAATGCTGCTTGCCAGGAATAAAAAAAGAGTTTTTTGCATCGTATAGTCACTGGTGACGAAAAATGGATTCACTACGATAATCCAAAGAAGAGAAAGTCATGGGTTAAGCCCGGCGAACCATCAACATCGACAGCTAAGCCGAATATTCATGGAAAAAAACTCATGCTGTGTATTTGGTGGGATCAGCTTGGTGTCGTGTATTATGAATTGCTGAAACCAAGCGAAACCATTACTGGAGCTCTCTACCGAACACAATTGATGAGATTGAGTCGGGCACTTAAGGAAAAACGCGCCCATTACTACTCCAGACACGACAAAATTATTCTTTTACACGATAATGCTCGTCCACATGTTGCGGCGCCGGTAAAAACATACTTGGAAACACTCAACTGGGAAGTTTTACCCCACCCGCCGTATTCACCAGACTTAGCCCCTTCTGATTATCACCTGTTCCGGTCGATGGCACATGGTCTGTCTGAGCAGCGCTTCACATCATATGAAGACACCAAAAATTGGGTAGATTTGTGGATAGCGTCAAAAGATGAAGAGTTTTTTCGACGGGGTATCCGAATGTTGCCAGAAAGATGGGGAAAAGTAGTGGCAAATGATGGAAAATACTTTGAATAAAACGTAATGTACTTTTCCTTTACAATAAATTCCTAATTTTTTATAAAAAACTGCGGAAACTTATTTGTACACCTAATATATATATATATATATATATATATATATATATATATATATATATATATATATATATATATATATATATATATATATATATATATATATAATTTCAAACATACCGGACTTTGCACAGGATAGACTGGAGGTGCTCCGGGGCTAGATGACACAGGATTCTTGGAAACCGTCTCGCACTGCATAAGACTTTGGGTGATTGCATTTATCATTGCATTCTTTTCGAACTTCTCATTACAGCACTGGAACGAAAATGAAATTTATGCTATTAGCATTAGGTCTACCGGAAAGTTCTGTCCGTTTTAGAATGAAACAAAGGAATACATTTTTTCATACTTTGGATAAAATTTATTGAATAATATAATTGCCATCACTATTTATGACTTCTTACCAGCGTGATGGCAATTTGTATATCCCATTTTTAAAAAATGTCTTATCTCTAGAGGCCAAAAATTGAACCAGTGCTTGTCTGATATCTTCTTCGTTCTTGAATTGTTTGCCCTGCAAGACATTTTGTAAAGACAGAAACAAGTGATAATCAGATGGTGCTAGGTCCGGGGAGTATGGAGGGTGCGACAGAATTTCCCAGCCTAGCTCTGCGACTTTCTGACGAGTCCCCAAAGCAGCATGTGGCCTGGCCTAGCATGGAACATCGCCGGCCTCTTTTCTTGGAGTGCTGTTTTTAATTTATCCAATTGCTGACAATACCTCTCCGAATTTAGCCTTTCGTTTGGTTTCAACAGCTCAAAATGTATTGGTCCTCGAATGTCCCACCATATACACAACATTCTCTTGTTCAGGCTCAACTTCGGTTTAGAGGTAGAGGGGGCAGGTTTTCCGGGTTCACAATATTTATGATGTTTTCATAGGTAATCCACTTTTCATCCCCAGTTATGATCCAGTCCAAGAAGGGTTCGATTTTGTTGCGCGCAAGCAGAGATGTGCATATGATGATTCGATCATTCAAATTCTTCTCACTTAACTTGTGTGGCACCCATCTCGAATCTGTGTGGTACTTCCACACTAACCCTAGTTTCCAAATATGGTCGGAAATGGTTTGTTGAGCTGAATCAAGCCTTTCCAGAATCTCCGATGTTGTCAAGAAAGGATCTTGCTCTAACATGATCTTGACAGTATCGTCGTCGATCAAAGATGGTCGCCCATAGCGTGGCTTATCAGAAAGGTCGAAATCACCTACATGAAATTTTTTGAACTATCTTCTGAATGTTCTATCAGAAACTGTACCTTCACCAAACACTTTCAATAAATTTCTATACGCTTCTGTAGCATTTCTTCCTTGTTGGAATTCGTGCAAAATACAGTGGCGTAAATGAACTTTGTCGGTAGCCATGGGTACACGATCGCGTCTCACTTAATAGTAACAAGAATGAACTTCGTTTTAGTTCATCTGCGACGAAAATGTGTATACATTGTTAGCGATCAAAAGAGAGAGCCAAATATGTGTCACAGGAATATGCGCATACTTGTTGAAACTGATTGTAACCGGAGCGGACAGAACTTTCCGGTAGACCTAATACTTACATTCTTTTAGAGATTAGGATGTACAATATTTATTTATTTATTGTTAACATTTAATATTAAAATGCTATAAAAGAGTAAGTGGCTTGATTACTTGATCTGATTAAAATAGTTTATTTTTTTTACGACCCATATATGTCTTACTGCTGAGTACGGGCCTCCACATTCCTGGAGGCACGGCCGTTAATCCAACACGCTTGTCCAATGCGGGTTGGCGGGGTTACCAGACTCGGAATAAATATCTGTAAGCCATTCACATGTTTATTCCGATGCGGGGATTGAACCCGCGACTATAGATTCCGTGAGTGGAGGGCCCGTTTTCCACTGAATAAATTGGCCGTCTGATAGAATAATAAAATAATATATGCACATATAAAAATAATAAATAACAAAATAACTCACTGCGAAGTTATCGAGGTTTAACTGCCGATTCTCTAAATTTGAGTCTGGTGCGTTTTGTTCAGTATATGGCATTCGTTCTATCACTTCATCCAATATATATGACAGCATTAAATCACTGGGAGCATCACTGTCACTTCCACCACCCGAATTACTCTGCGTTCGCGCATTGTCATTTCTGAAACAATTACTGCAATATAATTATAGCGATAAATATTTTCATAGGTCTTAATTTTTTCTAATAAATAAATCGTCACGCCTGTTTCGCGAAGGTGTAGGCTTGTTTTTTGAAGGTTCCAATGTCGTACTGGTTCGGAAACCGCTAGAGGTAGCTGAGAAATAACGCACCGTACTGAATTGCCACTAATCCAGATGGTGGGGACGAAATTTTTTCTTCTTATTCGTTCACTACTGTACTGAATTGCCACTCATCCAGATGGTGGGGACGAAATTTTTTCTTCTAATTCGTTCACTACTGCACTAAATAACACGCTACACGTGCATACATACACGCATATATATCATCACGCCTGTTTCCCGTAGGAGTAGGAAAAGGCTACAGATCTCCAACTGCTACGATCTCGGCATATTTTCCTTACTTCCTCTACACTCATCACTTTCCTCATGCACGGTTAGGGGAACACTTGATTTGGCCTTTCCTAAACAATGGATGGACATGTTTTCCTTGGTCTTCCCCTACCGACACTTCCATCCACATCCGCAAAGTAAATTTCTTTTGGCGTCTTTTATCCATCCTCTCTATGTGCTCAAACCATCCAAGCATCTCTTTCACAACTTTTTGTCGTGAGAAAAGAATGCTTTGATACGTAACATAATTAACTGAAAGCCAGGATGATATCCATTGAATCTATTGTTGTATATCTAATTATAAAAAAAGGTGTCTTGACAAAAACTGAGAAAGGGATGAGTAGATGGTTTGGACACATAGAGACGATGAATAAAACATGATTGTTAAAAGAATTTTTACACTGCGGATGTGGATGGAAGGGTGGGTAGGATAAAACCAAAGCGAACATACTTTGACCAAATTGTTGAAGTTCTTAAGAAAAGCCAGGTAAAAAGTACCCTTAACTCGCGGGCTTGCAGGAGAGTGATGAATGTGGAGGAAGCAAGGAAAGTATGCCGAGATCATAGCAGATCTGTGGCCTTTTCCTACTCCTACGGGAAACAGGCGTGATGATATGTATGTATCTACATGTGAAATTTTGGCGACAAAAATGCATGAAAGTTTAAATATATCATCTTAAGGCAGATATGATTGTTGAAAGTAATGTCATGTGCAGCATGTTATGAAGTGCAGTAGTGAACAAAAAAGAAAAGTTTCATCCCTACCATCTGGATGAGTGGCAATTCAGTACGGTGCGTTTTTTCTCAGCTTCCTCTAGCGGTGTTTCCGAACCAATACGACATTTGCACCTTCAAAAAACAAGCATAAACTTTCCTTAAAGGCTGGCAACGCTTCTGCACTGCCTATGGGACTTAGGATATCTATAGGCGGCGTTGGTTGCTTTCCATCAAGTCACACCCTTGCTTTCTTATTCTATAAAAGAAAAAGTTCTTACGTAACGTACGTGTTTTGATTATTGTACGGATGGTGCGCAGGGTAATGCGCGGCAGAGGGCGAATGTGCGTGCGGATAGGCGACACGCACGTTACTTTGCAGCACCATTTGTAGGTGGCTGGGTGCGTTCATGTTGGCCGTCGAACACACGGCACCCGCGCCGCCGCCGCCGCCACCGCCGCCCGCGACGCCCCCCGACGCACTCGACACTGCACCGCCGTTCACATTGTTCGCTCTACTGCTGTGGAAAACGTACATATATACATATCGCCACTCCTGTTTCCAGTAGGGGTACAATTAGACCATAGATCTCCATCTGGTACGATCTTGACATACTTTCCTTGCTTCCTCCACACTAATCACTCTCCTCATACAATCCCGCCGGTTAGGGGTACTCTTAAGCTGGCCTTGTCTAAAAACTTCGGTAGTTTGGTCAAGGTATGATTTGCTTAGTCTTTCTCTACCGACCGTTCCATCCACATCCACAACGTAAATTTCTTTTGTCAGTCATCTTTCTTCCATCCGCTGTGTCCAAACCATCTAAGCATCCAACATACCATGTTCAAACTACACACTAGAATTATAAAGCACTTATAACGTTTGTAATGCGTCACAACTATAGTGACCGTGATATTGGCAATCCTTTTGGTAAAGTTAGTCCCGTCGCCATACACAAAGCCTCGCCGTGATGTTGGCAGCCCTTTCAGCAAACAGGCCGATAATTGGGCTACTGTGCTTGCACGGCTTGATTTTAGTCAATAAATAAACCAACAAGCTCATTTTGTTATTTAGTTATCATTTAAAACTCAATAATAGTAAACTCGGCCCGAGCTCTGTCAGAAAGAAAATAAAGTTGTGTTATTGGTCCGTGTTTCTGTTCCCTTCTGCATGAAAGAGATGATGATTGACAGAGACTCTTGACTCATTACATGTACGTTAAACTCTTGAACATAACGTTACCGTTTGCATTAATCATAAATAATCTGAAACTACAATATTTTCTTTTAAACAATAGTTACGATATGGAGCTGTAAATTACATTGTGTGACTTAGAATACTGTGAATAATTTTATAACCGATGCGTTAAGCTAAATCAAGCAGTAATCAAAAAATTTTGTACTATTAACAGGTGTTAAT
Organism: Baronia brevicornis; assembly: GCA_031353405.1. Classification (NCBI taxonomy): domain Eukaryota; kingdom Metazoa; phylum Arthropoda; class Insecta; order Lepidoptera; family Papilionidae; genus Baronia; species Baronia brevicornis. The sequence goes on from JASFAT010004543.1 coordinate 198,731, forward strand.
AAAAGTTCCAATACTTTTGACAACATTGTTAGTATTCTCTGTTAAAAAATATTCCTCTTTTTACTAAAGTTCTTTTTTACATATGAAACAGAACTTACTGCGGAGTTAGTATATTAGTCAAGGTGGAATGATGATGTTGATGCTGCTGCTGAACTTGTTGCAACCTCGGTCGCGGAACGGGCTCATAGGAACGCAATATTGGATTAGGAAATGGCGTAGCCTGCTCCAACAGCCGAACTAAAATCTGATTCTTCTGTCGTAACGGCCGAACGTTACTACTACTTGTCGCCGGACTTGCAGATGTCGAAGTCGGTGCTGACGATGCTACAGGTACTGCACTTGACGTAACCTGTAAGGTATATGATTCGCTTTATTATCAAACAATGTCGTAATAAATAGAATTTTTTATCTTATATGAAATCTGACTTCAGAGGAATCTTTTTTGGTCTTTACGTCTATTACAAACAATTCATGAAACAATGTCTTCGAGGCTTCGTCTCCTGTGGGTGTGCAAACCGATGCATGAAGCAGCACACACAGCCGCAGGCCCGATTGCGGAGGTTTGCGTGTGGCCGGCCCGGCCTCTTCCGTTACCTGTCCGCGAGAAACTCATACCAGGCTACATCGCTGAACTTGAAATTTCTATCAATTTTAGCATCTTTTCTTTAAAGTGGCTTTTCTTAATTATTTTAAAACTGCAGCATAATTCTTTGAACTCATTATTTTATCTTTTTTTTAGAAAGTGATAAGTTAATTACCTTTTAAGCATTCTAAAAAAAGGGAGAAGACAGGCCATAGTCCGATATCAACAGCTGTTATAGCCGAGGTGCTCTTGGATCTCTACTAGTCTCCTATTGACTTTTTGCGAGGTTTTGGGATTGATATGTAGTCTTATAATTATTCTTATTTTTCATCCAGATAAGATAAAAACTTACCTGTTGATTTTCAGGTGTAGCCCTCTTAACATTAATAGCAGTCTTACTTTCTTCATACTTTCGCTTCATCGCAATTCTTTCGAGGTAGCTATCACTGTTGTCTTGAGAGCGTCCATTCCCTGAAGGTCCATTATTACTAGGCGAAAGTAACTGACAGAGCAGTGCACTTTGTTGCAGATGCGTTGTATTACGATTTCCATCTGAAGTATTGCTCTTACTTTCATCATTATCATCATCTGATTTTTCATTTAGTACCTGGAATATGTGATAAACTTTACATCATTTTTTGTGGTAGAGTCACATCATCATCGATAATCAGCCTGGGGTAGTCCACTACCATCAAGGCAAGGCACTTAACTATCGTTATACGGAGAGTAAAATAACCTGCTGCTACAGTTCTGTTGAAATAAAAGTTACATCAAGCTTAGTTATTACATATGTATCTTAAATTATTTCTTATCAAAATTTAATATCCTTCATTCCATCACAGGTAAGCATTAACTTTACGACTGATGCTAAATGATTGTCTATCAATTAATTGTTCAATCAAATATTATATATATATATATATATATATATATATATATATATATATATATATATATATATGTGTGTATAATGATTATGTAGGTAGCTATTACTCACCCCCTTTAAAACTTCCGAATTATTATGATGAGTAGGTTGCATTGTGAGAGACTGGTTGTGACTTGTGTGGTGTGAGGCGTGCGGTGGGTGTTGTTGCGTATGCGATGGGTGTTGCAAATGTTGTGTATGTGGTGTATGTTGTGTATGTTGAGTGTGTGATGTATGTTGTGTATGTGGTGTATGTTGTGTGTGTGGTGTATGTTGTGTGTGCGGTGTATGTTGTGTGTGTGGTGTATGTTGAGTGTGTGGTGTATGTTGTGTGTGTTGTGTGTGTGGTGGGTGGGGAGGGTGAGGAGGGTGTGGCGGATGCGGCGGTGGACGCGCGTGCGCCTGCGCTGTGTGCAGCGGGGAAAGCGCCGCACCCGGCGTGTTCGGCGTATGGGGCGTGTGGGGCGTCAGTGGCGTGTGAGGCGTATGCGGGGCCGATGTTTCGCTGCTCGATGCCTCCTCGTCGTTTTGGTTGAGCAGAATTTTCAGAATATGGTTGTTAGAGTTAACCGTGGCGTCCGTAACGGTCGTGGTTTTCTTGCTACTAAGAATGGTGCGCAACCGGTTGGGTTCCTCTACAGGAACACCAGCCATCTGGCCTTCATTTGAAGGCGTTGCACGCGGCGTCGGTGGACCTGCTGACTCCTCTACTCCTTCTTTTCTTTCCTTCGAGTCATCATTTGAAATTTCATCTATTTGAAATCCTGGTGCCCACGTTTCGAGGTCAAAATCATTCATAGAAAATTGCGTTTGGTTAGGGCTCATGGAGGACCGATACCGCGCTTCGCAGCTGGAGGACTCGCCGTTGGCTACGGAAGTCATGAGTGGCCCGCCTACGAGCGGCCTCGACCCAGCCACGTCAAGGAGGTCGACGTCGTCGTCGCCAAGCACTGTGTGCGTCGACATTATAAAATCAGGTTCACCAGAACTCGTTTTCGCCGCAAAAAGACGCGAATGAGCACTGACTCTAAACCAGGGCTTGTCAGTTGCGATACGCAGTCTAAAGGGCTCACTAACTACGGGCGGTCCGGGACGACACACTGCCTCTTGTAGGTGCGCAGCTACCCGTAAACGATCACAATTTTCAACAAGTTCCAAATAACAAGCACCCACGAGATAAGGAGAAGAGTTTATACAGTTTTCTATTCCACTCAAATCGCAAGCTGAAACGAAAATAAAACATAATTGGTCACGAAGCGTAATGTAATTCGATGTATAGGAATTAAATTGTGAAAATAGTTAATACATACTTAAAATAGTATAGTTGCAATCTAGTCTGAAAACAATATTTTCAGAGTGCTTAGAAGCGATAGCGGGCGGTCCGCCGTCGACTGGAAGGAGTGCGGCCGACGCGTCCTCGCAGCGCCGGATGACGCACATGACGGAGCCGGCCTCCTCCGAGGACGAGCCGCGGACCGGCGCAGCGTGGATCACAGCATCCACCACTCTAAATATCATCAAGTTGTCATATTTTTAGCTGCGTAGTTCAAAAATACTGGAAGCCAAGATCTTGTATTTTCTTGACTACTACAAAATAAGTGTATACCTACCATAATATTATATTAATTTAAACAAATTCAACATAGTAATCATGTAAAACATTATTAATCCTGGGCTATAATCCAAAATAAAATATCATATAGACATTTTTAGAATTATTTTGAGCGCTAACATATTGCATAATAACTATGTCCCCTATACTTTTTAAGAAAATATTTGACATTGATATCTATGTTGATCATCCTTTAAATATAATTGAACGTTTAAATCCAGTCGTTTCACTAGAGTCAAAATTTTAACAAGTTTCTTTGTGTTGTCCGAAAAAACTACTCAGAAAAAATTGGCCTTCTGAAGTGTTATTTAATGCGGTCACGGAATCAATGAAATAATAACACCGAAATTCATGAAAAATTTTTACATCTAAATGTCGAATGAGGACTATTATACTGAAATCATACGAACCCGTCATTTATCCTTCTAATTACCTAGCATGTAATGTATACATTTAATGTAATATTATATATTAAATGTATAAATCAGATGCTGATGCAAATGCAGATGAAAATTTTATTTAATATAAAATAATTTAAAAATGATATACAAACTGCAATAGATGCCTTAAAATTTAAAAAAGTTAATTTTGAAGGTAAACAATTAACTCATATCTCAAAAAAAAAGAATATTTTTTAAATATATCTTATTTGATCAATTAATATGTTGCTTTTTTTAAAAATACGTACCCAGAGCCGTCGCTACCATTTGGATCCTTGATAAGGCGGACTTGTATGGCTTGAAACTTATCGATGTCTCCCGCGCCCCAGGAAAACGTTTGTGCATTCCTCAGTATAGGTTTCAACTTTGTATGATCACTAGCGTGCAATAGTGAAAATATTGATTTCTTGTATAGCTCAGTTCTATCGATTAGTACGAGATCTTTGATATTTTCGGTTACACACTCTATGTCACCTTTGGAATTGATTTCTAATAAAATCCAGCCAAGACTCCCCGTATAGTGTTTAAGGGCCTATAAAGTAAACATTTTTTTTAAATAACTTAGCTGGGCTAAATTAAAGTTTATACAGTTAATTCTTTGTTACAATTTTAATTGGCAAGGCTCGAACCGTATATAAAGTACTTAAAGTAACGTCATCGTAATGATACTAAATAAAAGTTATTGGTCTTAAAAAAGGACAAGTACGGATAAAATAGCTTAAATGCTAAAGCGTTAGGTAAACGATTTCAAGTCCTCAGCGTTTCAGAAAAAAATATATATTTATACTTATAAAGGATTTCGTTTATCTAATTAATGTTCAATGTAAAACAGCCGGTGAGATTGATAGTGGAAGCGACAAGACAAATGCACGCCTTGGACTACTACATCGTTAATTAAAATGAAGTCCAAATTTTCATGTAAAGAATACAAATAATTTGACACTAAAAATAGACATACCTCAATAAGTGTGGTGAGCTCCGAATACTGAAAACCAGCTGGCGGCAGCTGCGATTGTGTTGAGCTTACTTCTCCTGCTTGGACTGGTGATAGGCACTGAACCAGGCGCAAAGGACACTCGCCGGGACAATCCCGCCGTCGCTTCAGAACCTCCTGGATCTGACGGGTGGCCTCACGGACAATGCCGTTCTTGTCTGGCTGCTTAACCTCAGCTAGGCAAGTTCCTAAAAGCTCTTCGAGCTGGTTTATGGTCTCGTTCTCCAGCTCCCGTCGCTTCTTTTCGTTGTAGCACTTATTTCTGAAAAATAAATACTATTTTAAACACCCTCTGTTTTGAAATTTATTTTGTAGCTAATTAATACAAATCCGGCTTTTAATATTATATATTAAAAATTGCACACAAAAATAAAAAGAACAGTATGGGACGTATGAAGACGTATCCTTCACGTGTAAACGTTTCATCTCATATTCAGATTCTTTCCATCTCACGCTTAATTTAGAATGTCGAGCTTATATAATAAGAAATAAACAAAACAATCTAGTAAGAAATAAAGAAATTGAATATCATCAAAAATAACGTGATGCAAACTTAGTGTAAAGATTTTCCTCAGAAGTATAACAAATTGAACGACATTTTGAAGATATATTGAAGCTACTGCTGCACGGTTACCAAATATGTGAAGCAACCGACGAAGATTAGATAAGGAAAATGAAGAGGACGTCGTTTTTTATAACTACACAATCTAGAATAAGCACAACACTCCAAGGCATAATATATTTATAATTCTCCACTATTTTGGCTATCCGTTTATCAATGAAAACAGTTAATTTTAAAGGATTTGTCTCCGCTTTGATGTCGCTGGTCGCTGACAGCCCACAAGCTGGCGACACTGAAGACTGCGGTAATATTACCGGACCTTCACCAATGATTTACTTAGTCGCCGAGATAGCCAAGGTTTTATTAGCTTTAATACCAATTCTACTACATAGAATTAAAAGGAATCGATAAGAAGTAATTAAATTTTTACGTTAATATAAATATGTACTTAAATGAAATAAATCGCTCTGTAGCAATGGATCACATAGTTGATAAATATCTGCTATTAGGTATTAATGTAACAATAATAAATACGCACAACTAATTTAACAAGTTTCAGTAATATATGCTTTTACCCGTTATTAAACGTCCATTGTATTGGTTTATTATAAACCAAAAGTGCAGCTATATTGCTTTTGAGGAACACAATAGAACGGCACTTTTTGGTTCGGTTGAGATATTAGAAGCTATAATTTTAAAAAAATGTTTTAAAATTATAATAACCACAGCCCACTAATGGACTCGACACGATTACGTGGCGACACTTTCGGAGCCGATTGTCACGGGTTTGGTTCCTGCAACTGGATGAATATGGGATAATATATATTAGCCTACAGGTATTTATTCTGAACGTGGGTTCTTCGCCAATCCGCCTTGGAGAAGCATGGCAGGTTAATATTTACTTTTATAGAAATGGGAAGGTCCGTACCCAATTTTTGAACAGAATATATAATTAAAGGTAAATGAAAGTGCAGAATTGAAATGTATAATCTGAAAATTGGGGGGCGGACCTAATCACATCTTTTGCTATTTAGTTACACCACTCACGCACTCCATTTTTCCCGTGGTTATCGTACGAGGCGATTATGGAAGCAAATTCCATTAGACAAGCAGCGTCTTCCTAAGTAATAAAAAACAATGCGCAATTCTCTGTCTACTAAGCGTAGGGATTAAAGCAACACCCCTCATTTCTTAGTGAATAGCCAATGATCAGTAGTGGACTTCGGATGAATTTTAAGTTCAGTGTTTTATAGTTACATACATAAAAGCATGATATGAATGACACTGATGCGAATTAGCTCTTATCTAAACAGCGTTGAGCATTCGATTCCTCTAGTCTTAAATAGTATTTTGAAAGTTTTAAATAAGAACTTGTGTTAATTAAATAAGGTTTGATTTTGAAACCTCGACCCTAAAATTAGTTTTCGTTTATATCGACTTCTGGAAACACGATTTCGACCACAAGGGTCGAATGTCGATATCGAGTCGAATCGAATCGAATTGAAAAATGTGTATAAAACTATTTCTATTATTATATATATATTTTTTTTCTATTATTCTATATTTTCTTTTATTATATATTTTATTATTATATAATATATGATTATATTTTTGTGTATTTTTGTAAGGCTTGCGAAGCTTACTGTAACACATAACGATAAATTGTTCATAATGTGGGTTTTTAAGAAAAAATAAATGTATAATTATATTTTTAAAACTTCTTGAGAATAGTAATAGTAAAAGTACGCAGATATATACAAATATATCCTTTGCAAAAAAACGGGCGGTTTTGATTTTTCTACATTATTGGTAATAATTTAGTTCTAAAGAAGGTTTAATAGCCAAACTATGGCACTTAATAAAGAGTTAGAGTATGAAAAAAAAATTAATTCTAACTCAGCTTTTGTTTTTAAAAAAATAATCCCTTTATAAGTTTGTGACTTTTTGCTTACTTTCACGCGGGTTTGTTGTTAGAAGGTTATCAACTTTGAGTCGAATAATTAAACTTTGTCGCATCTGCCTTATTGTGACTTAAAACAGATATCTTTGTGTCTATTGTAATGGCAGTAAAGCAATAAGAATTAGTAAAATTCTAGGGCTGTTGGCAAAGGGATGTAGCCAATGTTACGCCTCACAGCGGTTAAACGTGAGTCGTTCAACCGTCTAAGAACCTGGACTCGATACCCAGAGACAGGTTCTGTTCAGAGAACACAAGGTTCTAAGAGAAAACGTTGCACACAACCACAAGAAGAACCACAAATGCCGTTACATAGACCTCAAAAGAAACCTTGAAGAGATACAAGGAGCACAAGTTAGGCTATGGACTGTGAGGAGGTTTTAGCTACCGATATACGCAGTTGACGACCAGCACAGGCCCCAAGTTACTCTGACAGCACCGGATTGCTCGATTGAGGTTCGCTCGAAATTGCCTATCTTGGACATTAGGTAACTGGGTAGCGTACTCTTCTCCAATGATTTGTCTGCATGGTGAGGACTGACGTCAGCAAGTGTTACGAAAACCAGGTAAACGCTATGCTGACATGTATTTTGAAGTAATCATCCCTTAGGGTGGAGGATCTGTTATATATTGGGCGGGCGTAACTTCTGGCTATCGTACCGAGATAGTACTGACTGTTTTTGGTGAAAATGTCATTTACATGGATGATCAAGCTCAGGTCCACCGTTCTAGCGACGTAGATGCTTATACGCAAAACGACCTTAACCCCATTCAGCACATCTGAGAACGAGGCGAGGACGATCTTTCCATCCACCTCCATAAAACATCAGGGAGCTTAAACGTGTGATCTCGGCATCAATATCCTGTTGGAAAGCATATCAAAATGATTGCATGCTGTAATTGCTGCAAGGGGAGATCATAGCCGTTATTTTTTTAATGTCTTTTTTTACTAAAGTACCATAAAAACACTCGTAGCCTTAATTTCCCATAAAAATGTCCATTTTCATACGGGTTCCTGTTTACATTGACCAAACAGCGGGTCTAGGATTTAACTGTTCAAATAATAATTCTAAAAAAGAAATATATGTTCATCTAGGCTAATGACATACTAAAAATATTAATAAAGTAAGGGGCCCGTTCTTTTATAAAAAAGTTTATTTAAATCTAACATGTTTGTTATCCGTTATTTTCATCTTATCTTTATATTATAATTTATTTTAAGGTTTCATCTATTGGGAACCTTAACTAAATCAATATAGGAATATACACGTTCATGTGCTATATTATGTTCAATCGTCC
>JASFAT010003834.1:0-153720 GCA_031353405.1 Baronia brevicornis
TGGACTCAGCGTGCGCGTCTACCGACTAAAACCCCACGACGGCCGCCATCGGCACCAAGGAAGAGTCCCGGGATCTCTTAAAGAACTGCTTCTGCCGGGGCTCCTCCGGTGCCTGGCTCATTAAGCCCGTCTCGAGGGTTGCGTGAGTTCGCTACCCCCGACACCCTCGCGGTGTTTAACCGGTTATTCCTGCCATAGGGAACCGTCCTCGTTAAGGCCGCTTGATGAGCACCGTGGGCCCCCACCCCCGAGTGCCCACGACCTCAAAGGCCCCGCTTACGGTGAGGGAACACCAACTACTGCAGGGCCGCGACGAGGCGCGCGGGGACCGCGCTGGCGTCGTCTACGGGCGGGATCCGCTCTCTCGCGATCCCGCTCGGAAGCCTCCTTCTGAGACATGACGGTCTCGCAGAAGGTGGCTACGGCCCTCCACGCCGTATCCCCGCTCAGCATCGCCGACACGACTGCTGGCAGGGAGAGACTCTCTCCGATCCGGCCGATCAGGACCCGTCGCTCCGGTTCCCAAGCTGGGCACACCGCGAGCGTGTGCTCTGCGGAGTCCTGCGTCCCTTCGTCGCAGTGGAAGCACTGCGCCGTCGCCTCGCGTCCGATCTTACACAGATAATCACCGCGGATCTTAGGGTAATACGTATACCCGTGGCAATCGTACGCGCTTGCGAAAAGTGCACACGCTTATCGTTCATCCATGTGGAAACCTTGTTCCACATGGATTTGTCCTGTAATATTACAGGCGGCGGCGTTTTTTTCTGTAGCAGGGCGCGGTGACTCGCTTGCAAGACTGCGCTTAGGCTGCGCAGGTTTTTTGGCCGGTGAAGCGGCAACGGATGATTGCGGAGAGCCCGCTTTATCGATTGTACGCTTGGCAGGGCGTTTTCGGGAGACGACGGTGAAGCCGTCGTCGTCGTTGTTAACGATGGTATCCATCGGTGTCTCCTCTTGGGATTGCTGAACGTCTTCCAGGACGAATACCTGTGCGGTGGATACCGCAGGGGAAGACTCTGGGTCCGATGAACGTGGCGAATCGAGTATAAGTGGTTCGGAAGGACCGACCACGTCGTTACGATTGATGAATTTAGCCACGATATGTGGATATCGTGCGAAAATAAACGAAATGAAAGTTTCCGCGTCAGCGGGGTTAATCATCGCGGCTAGAAGTAAATAATGACGTTACAATTATCTACGTAGAATTAATTTGGATTTTCAAGGAAAGTCGAAAACTTCTAATTGGGAAAAGCACTAAACATTATGCCATCAACGCCTAAGAACGACTCAATATATGCTTTCCTTTTTATGTAACTCTCATTCTTACCTCACGTTAGGTATGTTTTCAAAACAAGTAGTATTCAATTGGTCAAAGTGGGAAACTTAACTGTACGGCCAATCGATGGTTCTTTGATCGCAAATGGTTACATTTGCATCAGAAAGGCTTTGTCACTATTCTACGATCCTTGGAGCCAAACGAAAATGTACCAATTCTAGCAGACGTATCAGGCGTCGGCACGTATCTTTGCCTCTGAAAATAAGCACTGAACAATTTTTATTTTATTAATCTAGCACAAGGAATTTAATTTAAACATTTACATTTATAAGTCCAAAGCAACAAAGAGACGGATGAACATTCATCATTCTTATTTTTCTTTCAATTTGTATATCTGTCCCACTGCTGGGCATGGGTTACCTGATTTCCTACAGAAATGTAAAGCGTTGGATTAGAGGTTTTCTTTTATTTAATAGTAAGAACCCTCTTATCCTTATTGTGAGTACGAAAATGTTACGTTTGGTTAAAATTAATTTCTAATTAAATTCTTTTTCACTGGATTCGAAGATGTTAATGCTGGTAGCCTATTGACTTTAATAGCTTTATCGAATTCTGGGACCGCGGGCTGGGAGCCCGCGGGCAAGTAAAATATAATTGGGAATCTGCGCAAATTGCAGACTCCATCGGCTCGACGCCGTGTCGGAGGAACACATATGTGTGTGCCGAATTTAAATTCGTCATGATGCTACGTTAAGCATGTAGGGGTGGATTGGACTGAAGTATCTATAGTCCCTATTAGTCCCCTAGGCTTTAAGGTCTAGGGAGGGAGAACCGCCGCGTACGTGAGAGAATCTCGTGTAAGCGGTCGGTGTAGAAGTGTAAGTATACGTGCTCGGGTAGAGCCGGGGAAATTCTTTTTGTTTAATGATATATAGTATAAACATAAAAGTTGAACAATTTGTCGCTTAGATCCTCAATAGCATCATCAATATCGCGTGTGTTATTACAGTACAAAAAAACGGATTTTACTTTATACACTAATAAATATACGGACCAAGATATTTATCTACCATGGAGATTATGTTATTCACAGAAAAGGGAAGTGGAAGAAAAACTTTTGGAGAGATTAACTTGTAATCTCTGTTAATCTTAATTTGAAATATCGGGGTCTTGCCGCACTGAGGGTCTTATAAGATAAATAAATGATCAAAGTTATCTCCACTTGAGATACTACTTAATCCTATATTATAGACACACCATCGATTTATAGTATAATGGTATAAAATTTTACGTGTTATTGAATGATTAATATTGGGTGGTTATACAAATTTGAATTTTAGTATCACTGTCAATATCTGCCCACGGCAGTCCATTGCTGGACATAGGCTGGCATAGGCCTCACCCAAGGTGCGCCACCGAGCTCGATATTCAGCAACACGCGTCTAGATACTGCCAGCCGCCTTGCGGAAATAGTCGCTCCATCTAGCAAGAGGGCGTCCCACACTAAAAGTTCTAACGAAGTTATTAGAGTTTCACATCATTCATAAACGCAAAATAAAATTGTTACAAACATTTTTTAACGATATTTACAAAGATTTAATGATATATATTAGTTTTAGTATGTATACTACTGTCTGCCACGACTAATAGCGAAGTTTTAACAGGTATTCAGTGTTTCAATATTTTCTAGGTAAAACCTTAAATTTAAACCACCAACACCAAACAACTAATCAGAAATAACTGCTCAGTTGTATCTGGAATCACTCTTTAATAACAGATAGACAAAAAAATAAATAAAAAAAACTTATTTTTGTCATATATCTGGTAAATAATTTATCAGACCTTTTAAATCCATAATTTGTTAGTACGTATAATTAATCTAAAAAGCTTTAAAAGTAATAAGTACAAATTTTAAATAAAATATATCAGCTTTATAATTGGTTCATAATAGCAAGTTAATTTCTGGCAGCGTTGAAGTTATCCGCATCCTGCATAGCAACTAAGCTGTCTTTTTTCTTAAAATGGCCTAGAAGCCGTACCAGCGTTCGAGCTTTCACGATCGCGCCTTATGCATTGTAAAACCGGGGAACCCACCCATTAGTATCCTGAAATCGTTTTTTAACTGTTGAGGATGTATTCACTAGTAAATATTGACATTTTCTCTTTATTATTCAATTACATATAATTTTTTACGTATTTTGTAAATTATTTCTCAATAACTAAAATTGTACGAACATTTACACAATATTTTTTATGGGATGAGAAGGTAAACGACCAAGCGTGTCGCTTGATGGAAAGCAATTAACGCCGCCCAATATTTAAAGGTAACAATATCGTATCGCATTGGAAATACCGCTGAATGTAGCTCGGTCTACGGAGTGTTGGTGCCTGGAACGAACGAATCTCATCTAACAGGATCACAACTCATTCAACTGGTGGGGATGAAATACCTCTTTCTGACGAGTTGTACTGTAGTGGAATTAATTAATACGTATATTCAATAAAAGATTGAGATTGAAGTAAATGTTTACATAAGCATTTATAGTCAAGTTATGCTAATATTTCTTGAAATATACTGAATGAAATGTAATTAAGACGATTCTCTAGCGAATTTATTTAATCCAAATCATATCCACCAGAGAAACTCACTGTACAAAGAGTATTGCTCTTTCCATAGCTTTCTGACTTGCTTTGAGCATGTGCAACAGCCAGACTGTAAGTGTCACTGTTAGATTTATTATGTACATAAAATTAATACATAAGAATAAAAGACGAAGCTGTTTCTATGAAAAATATTAAACTAATCTTAATATAATTTATATGAGGGTGTATTAATAAACGAATGTTTAGGGCGTCATTAATAATGTGTACTTAGTGTGAATCAGTGTAGTTGCAGAGAACGCCTCAATTAACGTGTCGTGGCTCGACAGCTAGTTGTGCAGTCCAATATCATCTAGCCGGGAGGTACTAGTTAATATAACTTCTAGTATTGGAAAAGTTTAAAATAGTTATCGATTAATATGGTATCCAAATGAAATACATAATATATACATATGTATGTAATAACGATGCGGTGATGATGGATTTGCGAGAGTTACAAGCTAATAACTGTGTAGTTGACGCATATGGACTTTCTCAGATGCGATAGCTGATTGTGTTTGGATATCATCATAATATTATTATTATTTGCCATGGCTTGACACTCGCTTATACATATAGTGATCTAAGGATATAGTGATATAATGATATAGTGATTATGTAATGATCCCTTAAGAGAATACTGAGGTTATTTAAGCAAAATTGTATATTTAACTTTAACAGCTCGTGGGCGTTCTATTTGCCACAACAATAACTGTTATAAGATTAAACTTCCAATCTGTTCAAATTAAACGTTTAATTGATTCCGTTTGCGATCCTTTTGCGTTCACAATAATCGGTAGTTTTTATTAAAAATATTATAATGAACGTACCCATATTAATTTTATTGTGGCTTTAATAGTTATAATAGTGAATTTGGAAAGTAGAGTGGAAATGACAAAGGAAAAGAGAACGAGAGAGAAAAAGAAAACTAAAATTAACATATTCATTAGCCTGCGATACTCAGATGCCCATATAAATAACTTAGAAGTCTCATGTCGTTAAATAAACTTTTTTTATTGATCCAGGTATATATTATTTTATTATGCACTTATAGGCGTAGAAATTTTGTAATTAAACGTGAAAGCAAGTCACTACATATTATAGGTACTTGCGTCCTGCGGCCAATAAAGATCTATTTACACTAGGGGCGCTGCTTATATATTTCTTTATATAGAAATTAAAATTGTATATTGTAATGTAAAATTGAAGTGCTTAACTCTGCGGTACAGAGGAGAAGACTAATTATAAAAACTTATTCTTTAAACCTTCGTTCTTGGCTCATAAAAATTAAGTTATAAAAAGGAAGTCTTATTTTATAAACGCAAATAATTAATTAAATGGAAAGGGGAGTGTAAGCGTATTGTGTGGCGTGTTGCGGTTGTTCTTTGAAATACGAGTACGGTGAGGTCTTAATGGCTTTTTATAAATGTTTCACCCGACGTAGATCCAGGCAGTGTAACGTTTTCATTCTAAGGAGATTTTTTTCACTAAAAAGTTAATAATTGTATACGAAATAATGATGTTATTTTAAACAAAAGTATTCATGTCAATGAGAAATCATATTCATTCATTAAGACACCATAAGTTACAATACACTTAAATAACATCATAAGAAATAATTATTAGGTGGCAGGGTAGCGCTTAAGATAGGCAGGAACCTGTAACTAACCTTCCATGCTTTATTTCTTCGTTTGATTTCTCTTACTGCTATTGGGAAGTGTACATAATAAAAAAATAAACCAACCATACGCCAACTAGACATATTTGATCACCACCCATTTTTTTACCATAAATGTTCACCGTCCACGAACACAATGTCGATGCAGAACGGATACTGAATCTTTAGTTCTAATTTAAAGTGTCTTCCTCTCTCTCTCTCTTTATAAAAGGCTTTCTATTATTTTTTAATACATAATGCGCCCATTATTTTAAACTTAAACATCGTTTGTTATTAATTTAGGTGATAAGTTCAACTGTGATCGCAAAGAGGATCACGGAGAGCTATCGTAATAAAAAAATAAACAAAATAGTTTTTTCTACCACTTCGTAATGAGGCGGATGAGGAATGTATGGCGAAAGAAACTCCTCAGGTATCTTTTTCTTCTATTTGCAATGCAGGAATTCACAATCAAATATTATAAACAGTTTCAAAGGTACCCAGGGAAATGGATAGTATGCAGGAAAGCGTTCGATTATATAGAGTTAAAGAAAAAAGATAAAATACGAAATTTAAAACAGACCCGGGTAGATCAGTCTCCGCAAGCAACGCCTGTTCACAAGTTGTCGTATGTACAGGACCCGCAATAAACTTAATTTGATTATTCGCTTAATATAATAATTATATTTATTTTAAAATTAAACGTAAGATATGGGAAAATAAGTTGCTCTAGAAATGAAAGGACGAAAAGAAAGGGCTTAATTTGAAAATTTTGTTTCAACAACTTCTAGAAAATATTGTTTTCAATCATAGTTAACTTCAAGTATGCGCACGACTTCCTTGGAGTTAAAAGCAATATATTTTCACCTTGATTGGCACATGCTGTGAAACAAATGAATGGCTGGATTTGGAGAGGCTTTGCGCGTTTCTGTGATCGATGAGAAGCTTTGCTTTTTGGACTGGAGAATATTGGCTTGCTTTATAGGTATAGAAGTCACATACAGTTACAGCATATTATATGTATTTAAATTATTTTAATGAATGCGTTTCAATATTAGCCTGTCGACACACATTCATTAAAATAATTTAAAAAACAGACAAATTAATATATAAAAATTCTACAATATTGTGACATAAACTATTATATTATTTTAATAATGACTATAATTTAACATTTTTGCTTTCTACTTAGGTACTAGTAATTTATTTTTATTTTGTGGTTTGTTAATCTATATTTGTATTGTATGGTAGTAATATCTTACCATTTTATTATTATTCTATTATATATCATGTAAATTATATTTATTATTATTAGCAAACTTTAAGTTTTGCTAATAATAATAAATATAATTTAATATGTTTTAAAAGCAGACGTAAATATGGGCATACAATAAATAATATAACAAACATGATATTCTGAAAACATTGATCGACGTAATTGACAGCTTTATTGCTGTGGGACAGTTATTGTATTGGATATTCCCTTAACAATGAATTCCCTTGTTTTGTTTGACAAACAACTACGAATGTGTAACAATGTGACAACAATTACGACGTGACCTTTAAAAAAAATCATCGTATGATTTGACTACAAGTGAATTTGTTATTTGCGAGCGTTGACCGCCATTTTTCCAATGACCTTGATTTTTAAAGTCAATGTTTAATGCTTGTGCTAGGAAATGGTTTTGTATCACTATTAACATATGGATTGGATTATTCAAACGGTAGATTCACCTAATCAGCAGCTATTGCTGTTTCAACGACATGATGACTAATTTTTTATAAAGTTCAATATATTTTCTTGTGTTTCGCTCAATCCCGACATTTTTTGACAAACGGCGGACAGACACAACAAAAATAATAATAATCATAAAGAGAAAATTTTGCAATAAAATTATTGAAGTGCCCGTCCACTTCAATTTGAACCTACCATATCGTCGTGGTGCAGCGATGGACACGGATCCGGCGCCAAGCATTTTTTCAATATTATTGTAATTAAGGTCAATTTGGCTAAATATTTCCCCAAAATTTTTGCAAGAATAAAATTCTTTACTATTTTTAATTCTAATTTGAATGAAACGGTTGAAAAGAAACATATTGATGTAATGACATTACTATCGCTGACTGTTGTGATTGTAATGTATTCCTTTTTCAGTTTTCAGTGTTTGAAACAAATATGGCGTTGAAAAAGTCGGACGTGGATAAAGTACCTTCTTACGAGTGAGGGTTACATTCAAATAGGTATTAAGATAAATAAGATTACCTCGATAAGATTGATTCGTGTAGTATACGTATCAATTCAAATCTTATTTCTTTTCGGAACACGTTTAATTTTTTTTTGCTGAATTTTCTATACAGTGGGGGGATGTAAGATTAATGGATGTAAGATTCCATTACTTTACATTTTTAATGAAATGCTTCAAATTTAAATCAGTACATTATAATAGAACTTCAGTTTTATTTCTTATTTTTATTTTAACAAAACACTTTATTAGATTATTCATGATCATCACCACTCCGCCAGATATATATAACGATTAAGGAGGAGGATTTAACAAAAATATAATTGAATTAATTATACGTCAGAGCTCTTTGAACTTTGAATATGATTGACAATTCGCATGTCGTGAAAAAAATTCTACACAATATTGTCATCTTTCTGCATTAGTCTAGTGTAAGCTAAAGTAAGTTAAACTTTTTATTAGTTTCTCCTACAAGAAAAGCAAAATTATGAACCTTTGAAGACAGTCGAAAGTAGGAAAATTGCTTACTGGGACCATTTTATGAGATATGACAATGATAAAATTTTTTGCAATTAATCATAATAGGAAAAGCCGCTGGTAAAAGACGGTTTGGTCGAAGCAGAAGGTCTTGGCTGTGCATTATCAGGTGGACAGAAAAAGTCAATGTTTCCTAATAATTTCAATTGACTGCTACTCGGATAGGCACTTTAAGAAGAAGAAGCAACAGCTTACTATATACTGAGACAGAATGATGTTATTTACTAAACTATTTACTAAGTTAATGAGCCAGGCTGATTAGCATCAGTCTGTGTCAACATTCAATCAGTTATCAGGGATTATATTGGGGGGGTACAATACACTCCGCACAGGTGTTGTTGACAGTTAATATGACCTTCGGTGCATGTGGAAGTGGTCCTTAGCAAGGTTCTAACATTACGAGTTTACCGTATAAATTCATTTTCAGCATTTGACAGATTAATTAAATGTTTAGTTGTTGCGATACGAGGGTGTACCGCCGTATCCGACCCAATCTGGCCCATTTCAAAGTGTGCGCCCCTCGTAAAATTAACACTACAGATCGCGGTTTAGATTTATAACACGTGTGATTATTTGAGACTTAATAATATTTTAATCACTCTCAGTATTCATTATCTACGTAGTTTTCATCTTTTTTGTGTTAAAAAGTAAATATAGGATAAGGTATTCATTACAAAGTCCTCTATTTTCTTTTAAAAGTTCCACCAAAATAGGTTATCCTGTTCCCGAAGTGAATCATAGCAATTAGGCATAAAAGCAAAAAAAATTAAAAAAAAAATTTTTTTGAGACAATTTTTGGGTCCGAATGTTCAACTACTTTTCCTTCCTTTACTTCCTTTTAACCACCTATTACTTAACTCTTTTCCTCCCATTAATCACGTTTTATTATAAGATATGCAACGCAGCTGTACGTCCCTTGGTTACACAATTCTATGTCATCCTTGAATTGCATTTATATCTATTATCATACCAGTAAGAAAAAATGTTACCTTCATAAAAATTCGTAGCAAGTTACTACCAACAAAATAAATTGGTGGATTTCTCAAGGCTTTGCGCGTTACTGTGATCGATGTGGAAGCTTTGTAGGGTGTAATAGAGAATATTATTGTCACACTTTCTTTTTAACCTTTAATTTTTTTTTCTCGGCATTTTATTTATTTTTATTAATTTTTGTAAGCAAACATTTGAAATCCTGCCGACGAAGCGATATTTTGTAAGGAAAAAAAAGGAATATTTTATATACAGCCTTAATTATTTATAGCACAGACCTTTACCCTTTTAAAGCTGAAATTTATTTTGTGTTTATTTAATGTGCAAAAATAACTAACTGTCAAGCAGGCATATCA
This sequence comes from Baronia brevicornis, assembly GCA_031353405.1. Taxonomy (NCBI): domain Eukaryota; kingdom Metazoa; phylum Arthropoda; class Insecta; order Lepidoptera; family Papilionidae; genus Baronia; species Baronia brevicornis. The sequence continues at coordinate 9,703 of JASFAT010003834.1, forward strand.
TCATATGATAAGCGATCACTTTTATCCATGAACATCCGCAATACCAGAAAGACTATAAAAGCATTTTCGGCCTTAAATAATAATTGTGTAATATACTCGTAAATTTAGCTTAAAATCATTTAAAAAAATTGTTAAATCATTTTCTCTGTGTGTGTTCTTACATTGTCTAGCCTAATTGTCATTTTAGCGAATTCAATATTGAATATTAAATGAATTTGATAAACTTCTGCTTTGCATTAATTGTTCTATTTAAGGTTCCAGCCGCATTTGTCTGTCTGCCGTCTGCCCAACTCGACGAACTAAATCCGGCGCAGACTGCAGAAACATTGATCTGCACTTTGTCCATGAATTTTTAACAAAGTCAGAAATTACAATAAGAGGTTATGCTTAATAAATAATACTTGTTAATGTTCTTATATATATATATATATATATATATATATATATATATATATATATATATATATATATATATATATATATATATATATATATATATATATATATATATATATATATATATATATATATATATATATATAAATATATATAGAATTATTTTAATTGAAATAATTGTATTTAGTTAAGTGTTAAAATATAACGGGTTTTTATAACTAATTAAAACAGACTTTTTCATTTCGAAAAAAAGACATTACAAATAAGGTATATCTCTGGCTATCCTTAGAGCTGTAGAATTTTAAATAAAACATTTACTAGAAATTGCTGGATAAACATCTTAAATTATATAAATCTTCTTTTTATAACTTATCATGTTCAAGAATTTTCTAGAAATGTGTTGATGTCATAAGCAACCTTAACCTAAGTGTAAAAAACGTCGAAAATCGTTGGATATCGATGATGAACTCGGTTTTAGAGTTATTTCAAAGTATCAACTGGAGCACTTTCAGGTTATACCTAAATGACGTCACGGGTTACATGTGGACTTTTGTATTAATTGTAATTTAACGGTTTAGTTTTACGGTATGGTTATTCTTATGATTCTTCCAAATAGACAGCCAAAAAAAAAATGCTCAGCTCTTTGTATGAATACCCAAACCTAGCATAACGTTGACCATTGACATAAACCATTAAGATTGGACGCCTTCGTAACGTCTACTCGACGTCAAACCAGATGGTCGTAGAAGCCGCGGAAGGCCTAAGCTCAGATGGCTAGATGGAGTCGAGGACGACTTAAAGATAATAATCGGTGTGAAGGGCTGGAGGGAAAAAGCTAAACGAAGATCCAACTGGAAAAAAATACTGAACCAGGCTAAGGCCCACCCGCGACTATAATGCCTTGAAGATGATGATGATAACGTTGAGACAGGTTGTCATTAAAGTAGGAAATTCTAATGTTGGTTTAATACGTTACTTTGAGAAGTACATACGGCCTGAACCAGGGCTGATTGGGTTTAATTTGCCGTTAGACCCTTGTGTCGCAACGAGGACATATTTAATTAAACTGTCAAATGTTGAGCCCTAGTGAATTTAAACTATCAATTCGTACGATAGTATCTGAATAGTAAAACATATTTTTAAATAGTTAACATAGTTTTTAAAAAGTTTAATTTTTGTAAAACAAAATATATAAATATATATATATATATATATATATATATATATATATATATATATATATAATTGCTATAAAAGGTTTAAATACATTATCATAATTTATAATTTAACATTTCGTTTTTTGAAATCTTTATAATTTCCGTTTATCATCACTTATGCAATAATGTAACTGCGATTCAAGACGAGGTATCCGCTAGACTCTATGTTAATATTTTCGGTGTGGCATATTTAATAACGAATATTTTTTGTCTGTAATCATTTTGCAAAAAACTTACAGGTACAAAAATCTAAATGAATTAAATGAATGTCAAAATTGTTTTTATAATCCATATATCAAGTTTTTTTCATTTTGCACTGGTAGAGGCACGCTGCAAACGAATACTTTGTCAAGAATGGCATATTATTTATCTGTACCATGAATGGGCCGGCTCGCCCGGGGACGTACCACACTCCCGCAGAAAACCGGCGTCTGAGTGGTAGCTTAGCTACGGCGCTTCGTCCTGTGAGCGGTTGAGTTGCGGAAGCTCTCTCTTCTCCCTCCCATCATGACACTTCCCTTAAAGGCCGGCAACGCTTCTGTACTGCCTATGGCACTGCGGATGTTTATGGGCGGCGATGATTGCTTTCCATCAGGTGACACACCTGCTCGTTTGCCTTCCTATCCCATAAAAAATATATATCAAGTTTAGATTTCAATATTATTTACATTTATTTTCTTCTTATAAATTCTTCTTTTAAATAAAATAAATTTTACTTTGTAAGTTTGTCCCCAATGAATTTCTAAACTCCCTTTTTTTAGCTTTGCGGCGTATGCCGCGTACATCTAGTTATGATTAAATATTATTTAAAACGTATCTTATAAATACAATTTTTTATGTATGTTACATAATTCCAAAGTTAATAAGTCCTTGTTATTCATTTATTGTGTTATTTATTTGTAACATTATTCACAAAAAAAAAAATTAAATCTAACGTGAACGTTTCATTATAAAAGATATAGTAGCTTTTTGAAACCTCTGCGCAGAATAGCCACTACTACATCATCATCGCGTTGACCTATTTGCATTATATTAAGGTGCTGAGTATTTGTATTATATTGAATGCAATGTTAGAGTTGAAATCGAGTATCGCCAAATTGGATGCTATTAGATGCATGTAGCTAAGAATCGGGCAAGGTGGCGTGCCGTGGGTGAATCCTATATTTCGTAGTGATGATGTTAGTCATGCTACACATGCTACTTTAATATCCTGTATTTTTTTTGATAAAATGTTTAGTATACTGTTGATAACTTATTTAGGTGGGCACAGTGTATAACATTGAAGTTTTATATCAACTCGTGTCAGTCGTATAGACGTGGAATTTTTAAACAGGTCATACACAATGTTTTACAAGAATTTGTAACGTTTGTAGAAATATCTTTAAAGCATACCGTTTATAGCCTTAAGCTTATCATTGCGGTATTAAACAAGATTTTATGATTCAAGTTGATAACGAAAATCATAACTTCTTTTTTCTTCGTTGTGCATGAGATATTTTTTTTTAGGGATAACATTACCTTTTTAATTTTGAATGTAACGGTAGAGCAGAAAACAGAAAATATAATATTAAATATGATGTTCCATATTATTTCATCCCAAGTTACATTTAGGATTAAGCTTACATTTTGACTTTTTGTAAAACATCTGTGAGTGGGTAGGAATACGAGGTTCCTGACCGAGTTTTGTATAAATAATTCAAAGTGTGCTTTCTATAAAATTAAATTTTGATGGCAGCTTGAACAAGTACTGGCAAGTAGAATTTTATAGATTTTAAAAAAGTAACTTATTAGACTGTTTGATATAAAAATGGTTTGTAATGACTTTGTTTAAATTTCTGTCGTAGTATTGCAGAAAAATTAAAAAATATAAAGCTATTTAACATAAACTTTTATATATACTAGTAAAGCTATATGAGTAATAAAGCCGTTAATAGTCCACTGTTGAAAAGAAACCTTTTCCAATTTGTAAGAAAATCCCCTAGGCGTGGGGGTTGGCAATCTCAATGTCAGGGATTTTTCCCCTCACTTAACATAATCATACGCAGGAATGTATAGTAAGTAGATTTTATAATCATTGGTAATTACTTTTTGATTATGCCGTACAACAAAGAATATTATAATTTCTCATTAATTAAGCAGTACGTATTTCATATAAGATCTTTTGTTTACTTATAAAATAAAATTGAAAAGACACACATTTCGAATTAATAATAACGAAACAGTATTTTTTGTAATAAATTCATCCAAACACACAGAAGCATCCTAATTTAATTTGGTAGAAAGCGTACTCTTTTGGTAATTCATGCCGAATGTCGGCCAGGAAATTGTCGTCGCCTGTCTCGCAACTCGGAAAAATGCTCATAAATATCCTTCCTTATGTTAAATTCTAAATAAAACCTCAAATATACGTTGACGCTGTTTCTCCTATATTTTTGTCTTACAAATAGAAATGTATTTTGATCTTAATTTCTAAGAACCACATAAGCCATACTATTTTGTCAATTAATTTAAATTAGTACGAAAGCAGTGAAATGGTTAAATTCGGAAATAGATTTTATATTATTCAATAAGCTCAGAACTGTCGGAAGCCGACGTGTTGCTATCGCTTTTCATATTATAGCGTGCTATTTTTAATTTAGTGTCTCTGCTTTATATTGTAGTCTAGGAGATAAGTTTGTCTGCAAAAAGTAATTTTATATATAGAAAATAGATTATATCACATAAGATCAGGATGCTTATTTGTGCTATATTAAAATTAATATAAAATCCCCGTTTCATAAGTTGTTGTAGAGACTTCTTTTTAGAAAAGATTTTGTTTTAATTTTGCAAAGATTTTGAAAAACAAAAAAAAAACTTAAAAGGTTTACATACAAATATGTATTATCATAAATTTAAAATTATAATAAAATTTCCGTATGAATATAAGACAATGATAGATTAAAAACGAACAAAAATAAATTTACTTCACGTGTATTTATTTAATGTTACCCGCTAATTACCTTAATAATACACTTTTGGGTGTAAGATTCGTTCAAATTTGGGAGTATTAACTCCTGCCTAACATAGTAGGCCGATTAAGTCGTACTTCTTATGCGTGTTTGCTTTACTAGTATTGTTTATTACTAATTTATTGTTAGTAGAGAAAGTGTGTCATATATAAACCAGTCACATAATATGGACTACCGGCGTTTCTTAAAAAACGTTCCATTTATTGAGTCGGGATCTTTACATAGTAAGCATTGTATGTATTCACGATAGCCATTTTTCATTTTCGTCCACACATGATGTAATTTCTTACCTGACTGTGGAAGCTCATAAAGTCAACAAATATAATTTATTGTAAAAGTATATAAAATCTCGTGAAAGGTGAGTTTTTTGCTATTATTTATGTAAATTGTATAAATTGTTAAATGAAAATAAAGAGTAAAGCTTTCAGTGTTTTGAGCATTTTCTTTGGACGGATACATACGAATATTCGATAGTAGATTAAATTTTATTCATTATTTACTATCTCTGGGTCTATATTCGATCAGTTTTATTTAAAAGTAGAAATTGTCTAGGTTTGCAACCTGTCCAACCACGACAGGCTAACTGCATTGCAGACTGCAACGACACCGATTTGCACTTTGACTCTGTATATTTAATGTAACAAGTTATTTCGAGCCGTCGGTCTATATTGATTTCCGAGAAGTTGATATTTATTTACATAAAATATATTCACACTTTAAATCATTATATTTTAAAATCCCTCAAACTGTTATTACAAACGTTTGATTAGTTTACTATTTTACTTTGTCGTCGATAGCTTCTTAACTTTTTTGATAACAATTAAATTTTTTCATGATTTTATGGATAAATAAATATTACAATACCTGTTTACCTTTACCTTTTTTAAAGTACCTTTTTACACAGAAAATATTGCTTATAAATGGATGAAATAAATTATTATATGTTTTTTCTTTTGTTAATATAAACAGCTTTAATATTAACAAAATGAAAAAAATTAATTATTTAACGTATGGTTTACTGATGTCGTAATCTATAAAGTCGATATTATTCCATTTATTAATTTGTAATATATATTAAATATTATAATCATACATACGAAAATGTTAGAAAAAATTTGTTTGTTTCATTGTCTCGCATAAGCTTTATTTGATTGCATTAAAACTGGGGAGTTGTTTGCGGACTTGGACAAGGTTTTGAATTACTACAATACAAGTAACATTTTATTATAGGTCGCACTCGACTCATGCATGCCGGATAACAGATAGAATTATAGCAATATCTATTGAAAGATATCTATTGAAGATTGAAGATGAAACGGCGTAAATTTTATTTGCAAAGTAATCAAGTTTATTAATATCTTAAAATTATAAAAATGAAGTGAAAATTCATGAATTGTTGAGTGATAGTCTCAGCCTAATTAACGGGCAGAAAGATAAATGTATGATGTGTGATGAATTGCGTATTCTGTGAGGTGACATGAATTCCAGATGTCACTTTTTACGTTATAAATTTATCCATTGGGAGAGTGAGAAACAAATAATTATAAATATCTTTTACGAAATATTAAAAATAGCGTAACATGATAATTGTATTTATTAATTAATAATAACAGGTTACTTTTTGCGATTTTGTACTCACTTTTTATTTATAAATATTAATGGTAAATAAACATTAGAATATTATACAAAGTATTTTTGAAGGTCTTTACTTAATTATATAATTTCTAGCATTATTATATGCTAGAAATTATTCATTATTTCACTGAAATTATTACATTAGTTTACTGAAATGTATAATATAAAGGGGAAGTTAGAAAGGTTGTAGAAGCCATTTGTTAGCCCATTTTAATTCGAGACAGCCGCTAGCTCATGAAAGTTGGAAACAAGCTCAAACATTGAACAATATCTTAATGCGCAACATGTCTATGTTAGCGAATATATTTTGGCGGTGCTATAAAAGTTTCCCTTGTTAACTGTCTCAATACTACATTTGATAGTTATATACAATTTGGCCAATTATTTATTAAATATGTAGTTACTCTACTGCGAACACAATTTTTCAAAAATATTAACATATGACGTTAGATTCTGTTTCATTACTGTACTTAAGACTATCTAAAGTTTGCTAATAATTAAAAACGTAATTCTACGTATGAGCTGCTATTATAAGAGCCGTAACAGATCTCTGCTGGACATTTTCCTCCATCAGAAGTGAGGGCTTTTGCCGTAAGCCCACATATGGCAGGTGGATTGAAGATCAGAGGTTGGTTTTTTATTCAAATAGATTATTCAGACATTCTACTAGTATTTTAAAATCATACCATAGTCACGTCAAAAGATTATCATGAGAAGAAATGGGATAATTCTATTCTTTACCGAGAACTACACAACAAAAATACAAGGATATACAACAAAGAAATATTTGAGCTTAAAACATAATCTTTCTCAATCTGGAAGGTTTTATCTACAGTCGATTCATTCAAAATATATAGCACTAATTTATATATAGCAATAATTTAAGGCTTCATATTGAGGTTAGTTATATCGCCAAAATCCGATTGTTTGCTAACAAGATGCCACGTGCAAGTGTGGTTTTTACTAAAACATTATTTTATGATGTTCTATATATAAAATAATGCAATTTTTTGATATAAATAAGGCAAATAATGTGTGATTTAATGAATTAAGAAGAAGTATATAAAGGTATACATGTATATATAACCCAACTAACAAAGAAATTTTCTTTCCCTTTATTTGTTTTTTGTGGCCTGTTTTTACTTCCTTATGACACTGTTCTCTTCTAATTAAGAGCAATTAGACAAAAATTTTTTCATGTAGGAAAGTCCAATATCTAAATTATTGATATATATCGATTACGGATCTATGTAATTTTGCTATGTGTTCAAGTCCTTTATGAATAGTTTAAGTAAATTGTTTTGTATAGAATCTTAATCGTGTATTACATAAGTTATGTTAACATATATGGTAAATGTGTACGAATTGTGTTTGTAATTATTCATTAAAAATGTTGATAGCTGTTTATTGAAATGCGCCGGTAGAAAGAGAATTTTGAGCATTTTCCTGCGCTTCCGCGATGCTCGCGCGATGCCCGCTCACTCCGCAGGCGCATGAGGGGATAGCGCCTATATAAGGCGTCGGATCTGGTCATTCGACATGGTTCGGAAAAAGTTCATTATTATCGAAGGTTCAGTCAATAAAATAGTAGGCAGAAATACGAGCACTGTCCCAATCTATTTCAGCAGAGGAGGCCTATGTCCAGCGGTGGACTGCCGCAAATTATTGATGATGATATACTTAATGTGTATAAATGCTTAAATAAATTATAACAGGTTTATTAAAACGACAAATTGATGTTTGTTAATTTGGCGGTATTTACGTTGTCTAAACGGAATGAAGAAATATCATTTTTTTAATTATGAACTTAAACTTAATTGAATGACCTTTAATATGATCTTTATGAAATTATTTTTACAGATTGGAAATATTTAAAAAAGATAAAATATTTTGACGTTGTATAATTCAAAGAAAAAAATGGCAACCAAAAGCTGGCAAACGAAGCGTGCTTTATCTACATCTTCAAAAAATATAAAATATGTACTTAATTTATTTGTCATACAATATAACGCTTTGAAGAATATATTTAATTTTTTTGGTTCTTTTTATTGATGTTAAAATTAGTAACTTCAATACAATTTGGTAGTTTATTTCTTCACTACTTTGTGTTTGCTATGTGGAATGAAAGCTAAATAAGTTTTAACACAGTTTTAGAATCTGCACTATTTCGAATTTATTTACGGATTTACTATGCGTTTCGAGCTACTGGTATGTCAATTAATAAATCGATCAATACAGTCGTAACAGTCCACTAGTAGACATTGGATTCCCTAAAAATTGAGGGATGTTGCCATAATCCCTACACTGGGTGGGTGGATTGAGGATTAAATAATCTTATTTTTAAACTAGTTTTCTTACTACTTAACTTAATTATCTTTACTAGAAATGTCCTATTATTGAGCTAAGCATTATTTATAAAACGTAAAGAGGCCGTCGAAATTTCATTTTGTAGAAAGCGTTTACTCAGAAAGTAATCCAACAAGAATAGAGTAGATTCAAAGTCATCGGTCTCAATCTAGCAAAAGCCTTATGAATTCCTTTTATTTATATCTACTTTTCACCAACTAAGTACCATTAATCTTATAACAAAAAAATTCATTTGATGACAGTCTAGTTTAAAATACGATATTTTACGCGATTACTAATTTATAATAATAGTCTATAGGAAAATTCGAACTGATTATATGTTAATTTATATTTATTTACCTTTAAAATGTATAAGATAGAACAAGAACTCCAATGGCGTAATTGCGAAGAGGATAGTTTCTAAGTGCCGTGGGTTGGATTTTAACATAAAGTTATGGGTGTATGTCATTATTATTTGTGTGTTTTTGATTGCATCTTCGCAGCGCGAGATTTCGTAGCGTAGGGCTACGATAGCTACGTAAAGTTGGTTATAGCTTATACATCAAGGTGGGTAAACTAGGTTAGACTCAAGATCGTTTACAAAGTAGACTATGTGTGATTTGTGAACAGTTTAATCAGTATTTTAAAGTAGTACAAGTTTGGCAGTTGGTTATTAAGTTGTGTGGTCTGTGCTAAGTATTAGTAAACATAAACATTATTATTAGAAAAATATATCAAAATTATATTTTTGTTTGTTTTGCCTCGAGAGACTGGACTAAAAGGTGCGATCGATCGGTTGGTTATCCCTAGTATATATAATAATTATGCATATATTAATTTTAGTAACTGTCGACACGTTATAGTTACTAAAGTAAATAATTTGAAACTGAAATTTTAAAACTTAGACAATTTACCTAGGGTAATGCAACTGTAAACATATTAAACATAAATATGGTCATTTTAATTACGGTCAAACTATTAACAAACCAAATGGCCGTATCGTATTTCTTTCATTTATTTTCAAATATCAGGTACCTTAATGTCTTTAGAATTATTAATTAAATAATTTACACAATTAAGTTTACACAAATAAAACGTGTACTAAATTATATTTTTTTTGATGATAATTATGACTAGTATGCCAGTTTCAAGTAAAATACAAAAACATCAAGTATCTTGAAATGTTTTAATCAGCTTGTCACGCTACGTATTCAAGATTAAATTATGGATTAAAGTTAATCAAGCTTAAATTATGGACTTTTGCACTCAACTTAAAAAGTCACAATACTAGTATTTATTTACTCTACTTATACACCTTAATCGAACCACCATAATTAAACAATATATCATAGGATTAGAAAGAAAAAAAAAACAGCGTTACTAATTTAGGTTGGCAGGAAAAGTCCTATACAGAATTTTTGCTTTGGCGTATACTTCAAAATGCAGTTGTGTCCTCCGGTCGAGGACAATATGTATTATATTTGCAGATGCTTATATAGCGAAACTGCAATGTGATGGTTTATCACCGCTAAATATACTTATACAGTTATATAGCTGTTACGCAATCTTATCCTTTATTTACATAGGTTTTTCATTAATTGAAATTCGCCTTTTGAGAATAATAACGTGTCGAAAATTTACAAATAGATATGAACATAATTGTATTGTCTGTTCCTGAATATGAAATAACTGCCTGTTAATAATCCTAATTGCACGACATCAGATCTAAAAACTTAGATTTTGAAAATGTTTATTATTGTTCGTTTCGTTCGGGCTATCTTAGCTAGTCTTGGATTATAGCAGAACGAATTTTTATAGAAATTAAGAAAATATTAGGTATACATAAAAGGTAAAGAATACAGGCTACTTTTTATTCGGAGAAAATTTAGTTGGTGATAAAATTGAAAAACTTTTAAAATTATGGATTTAGATATATATGTAACTGTGGCAGACATCCCATTTGTAACCGTCATGACCCATGTTTAACCGGACAAACTATTGAAGGTTGTATATGTTACATGATTCAAATACCTTTGAAACTAAATCACGCCTTATATATGGACTTTTTTTTAACCCAAAATATGTCCCACTGCTAAGCACCGGCCTCTCCATTTCTGGAATAGACGTTAACCAACCACGCTTGTCCAATGCGGATTGGCTGGGTTACCAGACTTGGAATAAATATTGGTAATTTATACATATTTTTGTTTCGATACGGGAATCGAACGCGACGATTGACTCCGCGAGCGGAGGGCCCCGCTGCTGAGTTAATTGTTCGTCAAATGGACTTGCTCCCTTTTAATATCTTGGATATTATTCATATTCATATTATTTTATATTTTTTATTACCTTTTGATTTCTACTAATTATAAAACATCCTTAAATAATTGCAAGTTTATGTGAAAATTTACAGCTACATGCGTTCTAAACTATCCGTCGTAATATCAACGTGGACCATTAAAATACCGCGGTACATAGTTAACACTTGCCTTTAAAGCTTTACCACAACAATGATTACTCACTAACTTATTTATCGAGGAACTCGAAAACTTTATTAATCACCGCCTGAAGTAACACAGTGTTAGGGATCAAGCAACAAGCAAGAGATCAACATAAATTAGTTATTTCTTCACGACTTTAGATTAATGAATCTATCGCATGACTTGTGAATTAATGGTCTATATTCTACGCAACAATGATTTAAACAAAAATGATTTTACAGTTTAAATTAATGTTTGACATTTATTTTTGTCATAATAAATATATTTCGTTTGCAGAAAGAAACTAAAAAAATATTTCTTGTTTACTTAAAAAAAAAAAATACATTACAATACCATTTTATATGTATTTATAATTTTTTTAAAAAGCATAGTTATGGGTTTTAGCGATTCTGATCTGGTTTTAGTTTCACTTTTCAAAAATATATTTAATGCACCCACTGTCCTACAGTAGCTTGTTAACTATGTGGACTGTTCACCGAATGAAGCATAATAGGAAAACTACTGCTTGGGTATCACTCTTTTGTGAGAATATGATACTTTTGGCTCAACCACAGTCAGCAACAGAATGTGTTTTTTCTTCAAGTAAACATTTTGCACAACAATTATTTCTATAATTCTTAATTGTAGAAAAAAAATTATAAATATGATGTCATAATTTTAGAGTATATATTATATGTATTGTATGTGCTTGTATTGTAGTGGCTTTGTCGTCACTATTCCTTAATACTATTAGCAAATAATCAATAATAATTTAGTACGTCATTAGCAAGCACAATTATATAATACACCAACTAGACTCATGTGTCTCATATTAAGTCGGAATGGACAAAAATAAATATCTGATAATATTTGGATATATTTGTTATCCTGAGATACATAGTTGTTGTTTGTTAAATTTCAATATATCAAACAATAACTGTTTCTAAAAAACATCAAATTGAATGTTTGCTTAATACTATATATTTATTAGTACTTTTCTAATTTATCTAAATTATGTTTTGTATACTTAAGAGCTTTGTATTTCTCTACGGATTTATGTAATTTAAACATTACCATCATACATATCAAAACTTTAATTATATGGCCCTTTTTTACACTATTATATTTTAGTTTACCTACCTAATATTATAATATATAATTACATATTTTTGATTGAGTTTTTGTATCTATTGTACTTTAATGAAGGCTCACTTTAACTCGTTAATCTATTTAATACAAAATATATTCTTTTTTAAATAAATAATCACTTGTTTACCTTTTACGTTAAAGATTTTATTTTGCGAGAAAACAATTTCGCTGTTCAAATAGATAAAGCAATTTTAATTAAAACCCACTTCAATATTTTATGTCCCGCATTGTACAGGAATTGTTAAGTTTCTTTCAAAAATACGTTTCTACTTTCACCTGAAAAGAAAGTTTCTTTTTTAAGACAGACTTTGTACCGCCTAGGATCAACAAAGAAGAAAGTTTTTAATTGGAATGCATATCACAAGTATGCGTACAAAGGCTTGCGTGCTTACCTTACTCAAGACCACTACAAGAAATGTTCTACGATGCTTTTCGTTTCGTGTACAAGTTAAAATTGCCCCGGTATTTCAATCATAGATATTGCTTAAACAAATTAATTTAAAGATTGATCTATTTTTTTCTACAGTTATGTTAAATATTTTAGTTCATCTAGAATGTGCTATTGTATTGTATCACAGTAACGAAAAATTGCGAGTTTATAATTTTTGTTTTTAAATTTTTAATAATCCAACTAAAAAAATCTTGCCTTTATATACTTTTACGATGCCGAAATGTGGATCACAAACTCTCAAGTCACTCGGTAGCAAAATTAATCTTTTATATGTCTAAGCAAAAATAATTCGTCTGTGATTTCATTGTTTTTAATTTAGGGCCCATTTAAATAACTGTAGTTTGTTAAGTAAGTGCTTTTATCACATGGATATGAATTATCATTTTATCATCATCAATACAGCCGTAGCAGTCCACTGCTATATTTAAGCTTCACTTAATATTCAGGCGTCTTGCTGCAATCAAGTAGTTCTTATATATTATGAATATTTTAAGACTTATTTTAAGAATACCCTCACCGGCGGGTTTGCATGACGAGAATAATGAGTGTGGAGGAAGCAAGGGAAGTATGATGTATAAGTAAGTGTGGATGGTAGCAGATGGAGATCTGTGGTCTTTGCCTAACCCCTACGGGAGACATGCGTGATGTATGTATTTTAAGAAAGTGTATTTTTAAACTATTTATAATCTGCTCTCGATAATTTTTGTTTCCCTTTGTTTTTATGTTCTTTTTAATGAATAAACTACTTAATGTCAGTTGATATTTTTATACACTAATTCCATTGAATTATTCATGTTCCATTTGTCTTAAAAACTCTTGACACCGAATACTTCACCCCAAAGCTATGTCTGAATTAAGAGCACTCGAAATACAATATATCCTTGAGTAGGATTAATTTTAGAAGGTTTTAGTGTTATCAAAATATATAAGTGAAGAAATACTTGACTTAGATTAATGTTTAATTTAATTGTTAAAAATCAATGGAAACCAATCTATGTTTGAAAATATGCACTTAATTAATTATTTCCACAAATGCATGATTTACTTCAATGCAAGGTAGGTCCTTCATGTATTGTACATACATATCTATATACATAAAATTACAAATAAATAAATGAACCCTGCAAATTAACTGCGCACGGTGAAGTTCCGTACATTAGTTTGAAATACCACCGGTAAATCTTAATTTTTAAATTTACTCAATTTAAAAATTAAGATTTACCGGTGATCACTTTATTAATTATTTAAAGATTCCTTAAACGATATATATATATATATATATATATATATATATATATATATATATATATATATATATATATATATATATATATATACACGCAGGAATCGAACCTATGACTGACTACGTAAACGATGGCCCCGCGCTGAGCTAATTAGTCATATTGGTCTATGTTGTGATCTAATTCAATAGAATTACCTGTGATCACTTTATTAATTATGTAAAGATTCCTTAAACTATTATGTAATATATATATATATATATATATATATATATATATATATATATATATATATATATATTTATATATATATATATATATATATATATGTAAATACACGCAGGAATCGAACCTATGACTGACTACGTAAACGATGGCCCCGCGCTGAGCTATTGTCAGAGTCATATTGGTCTTTATGACTAATTAGCTCAGCGCGCTTATACGCTACTGCTATATTTTTAGCAGTAGCGTATACTCAAAATTTCTCGGCTCTGGTGGTTAATAATCATACATTCAGACAATACGACATCTATTTATTATGCATGTAGCGTCTTGTTGATTGTTTTAGTTAATATTGTCATCATATTGTTAAATAAAAATTAATTAGAACAATTCCTTATTAACGTAAAGTGTTTTATTTTACTGCTAAAATATTTTCCAAGATATATTGAGATTCACAAACACTGTTAAAACTTAGTTTTAAAGTTTGTAAGTGTAATATTTACTCAGCGAAATATTTTGATTTGTAAGTTGTAATGATATACAAGATGTGGACAATGGTAGAGTGGGGCTATATGAGTTCGTTATTTGATTCTAGTTACACGCACACAATTTCTCGTCAAGTTGTATAGTCAGATTAAAGTAACAAAATGGCCGTCGTGGTCACTCGGTATGCGAACGGCTCGGGTTACCGCAATCATTGCGTTAATTACTTGCCGGGAAACCATGAACACTTTAGAATGTCTCTGCTACAATCATGTTATATTCTACCTATATCCAGCTGAGAAAATGTAATGGGTATTGTATTATAATGTATAAACAAGTCTCCAAAGTCGTAGGAAAGAGACTTTGCTGACATTGATTTATCCTACTTCCTACTAATATTATAAATGTGAAAGTTTTTGAGTATGTATATTTGTTACTCTTTGACGAAAAAACTGCTAGACGGATTTGGATGAAACTTTACAGTAATATAGGTTATGCATCGGAATAACATATAGGCTACAATTTGTAATGATTTTATGTAATTTTTTTGGTCGTAATATAACGATATATGTCAATTAAATCGGAAAAAATCTGGCCTCTGAGAGCTATCTTGGCGTACGCTGCCTAAACCATTGGAGTTACACAAACATGTGTACCGTAGGATTGTTTGTCTTGAATAGTTCTAAATAAAAGTCCACGACAACATATTATGTGGCAGCCACTATGATCAAAATTGTGAACCATAAATTGAGTAAAAATAATATATTTATTTAAAATGATCTGTCACGAAACTTAATATGGCAGACCAAAATTCCACGCGAGCGAAGCCGCGGGCAAAAGCTAGTGATGTATAATTTAATGAATGTACGTTTACCGACCTTCACTTCAATTATTAAAATTTTGCATATTAGTAGGGTGTCGCGAATTGGTATATTTTTCGATATAGTGAAACTCTTCCAAGTAAGGTTAATTTATTGATGCATCACTTTACTTTTATATATTAATTATATTCATATTAATGAACTATATTTATATTAATTTTTGACTTTACATTTTATATTCAATATCAATTTCTTATGCCAGTAATCGAAAAACGTCCGTCGTTCGAATCTTCTTTTTCTTTAAAATAATTTATTTCTTTCTATTTCAAAATTACGTAACATGTAAAAAAAGTAAAATGGTTTTATTATATTTAATTACATAAAAAGTTTTAATACATTTATCAATATATCACTAGAGATCAGTAGACCTTGTCCTACCATAGATTGCACCCGGGAGTAGAGTAAAAAGAGAGCTTTACATGAGGAATAAGAGAAAAATCTCGTTGAGAAAAAAAAAATAGATCTTCACAACAGTGCCACCTGCCGGGTTCAAAAGTATCTTATCTTTAAAGTGTCATGAATGTATGGTTTACTTATTTACTTACAAAATTCCATTGAAATCGGTTGGGCAGGTTTTGGAGACTTCCGTGTATGAACCTTGTATGTATTTAGATAAACAAAGTCAGACGATAAACGTTCGTATAGGAGTTGCCATAATATAAGGTAGGCTTGTATTGCATGCTCTATTAAGTCTTTCGCATTGGCGTTGTATAAATAAGATAAAGTACGGATATTAAGTAATCATATCAATAATAATAATTATATATAATAATAATTATATCATTATCTTGCTGTATATAGACATTTTCCAACATAAAACGATTTTTCTTAGTCAGTGAGAGCGAGCGGATCTCGCATTAGTAACGTTATTTTATTTTAGATCATTTCCGGCTAGCTTATTTTTTAGATGATAAATTTTAAGGTAATCTTGTTAAGTTATAATAAATTAATATTATCAGAGGCACCGAGATTTGTTAATACAAATTTCGGTGCCTCTGATAATATCAATTGAATTAAATGAACCTAATGGTCACTCACTTTTCCATGAAGAAATGAATCACGAATTGTGTTTTTAATGTAACGATCAAAAGAATAAAAATTAATATGATTATAATTTTGAAACTAAATAAATAAAAGCCGTAAGTAACATTTCAGAGTAATTTTAGTTGTTACAGGCAAATTTAATGCCTTTCCCAGCTTTCGGTGAAATAATTAGAACTAGTATCACGGAGTAACCAACCGTTTTCAAAGCAAGTGACCGCCTCGTTACTAAAGGACTTTAATACTATTTCAGCCTTTTGCGTCCGTATAACTTTGTAAATGTCAGTGTTAAGTAATTTTAATTATAACTATCGTTGAGATTTAAACATATTCATTAATTTTAGCTTTAACGAATAACACGTAGGTACTAAGGCGAAGTAAATTCCAAAAAGCGAATTCTACCGGTGAACCTTCAGATGAAAGAGAGAAAAATATTAAACAGGTGGTGCTTACTTTTTTTGCATTGAAACAAAGCGCTTGAATTAGCATATACTAAAAATATGTAGGATTTACTATATTCATCCTGAAACGCCAATATGGTTTAGGGGTTTATGGATTTACCAGGTATGGGTTACACAGGTTTTACGGCTTAACTCCAATACCCGGATTCCTTCTCTGGGGGATGCTGCTTCCCTAGTTCGTTCCGTTGTTATTACCGTTATACGGTTTTTAAAGACATCGATTGATATGATTTCTTGTTGGATTATGCATGGTCTTTCTTCAAAATGTGTCCGTCGTCTATTCTATGCCCCTCTGGCACTGGTGGCGACTAAGGGATTTGTCATGGAAGCGGTCTTGAGTGTACGTAGAAAAAAGTAACTGAAATTTCATTAAACCTATCGGCACTTATTAGATAAAAATTAAAAAAAAGGTGTATTATATGTAAGGTTGTTATAATTTGTATTGGTTAATAAATTATTTTTAAATGGTTTCATAATGCAAGAGACTTTATTTTTGAAGGATTCGACGGAATCTTCACATAAGCGGATGTAAAGTTCTGGATTAAACAAAGTTTACGTTAACGCTTCCAATTATTAACTTAGTCTAATTTATCGTACATAGTTTATAAATTTTTTCCTATATAATTTTACACTTGTTTTCGAACGGTCGAGATAGGATAACACACAGCTTAGCACAATTTAATGACGGTGTCTAAATTCAGCGTGGTACATATGAGATATCGTTGTTACGATGCCTTAGGGCATCGTTTATAGGATTATGGATATGAGACTTTGTTATTGACTACATACCTTTTAAATTCCTTTTTGATAATCAATTATTTTTAACGATACAGCGGTTTTGTGTTAAAGTTTCTGAAAATTATTATTATATTCCCAATTTATTTTTCTTGTTTTTGTAAAATAAAAAGAATTTGTTATTTATTTATGTTTAATACTGTGAAACAATTGAACAATTCATAAATTCTATATAATTAACTTATATTAACGTAATGTACCTCTTAGTATTCATACTGCTTGTGATATTGCAATAATAAATTATAATGTAATAAGAGTTATAAGCTCTTGAAAACAGGGCAAGTTACTGGCCAGCTAACTTTGTTTTGATGTAGATACAGCACGCTATTTTCTTTCACCTGTCTATATAAAATCACCTTTACGCTAAATATGTGCTATACTTTTTAAAAATCTAATTATATTTCCAAAAACAGGGAATATTTTTCTAAGCATTTGTATTGGGATGGGATGATTGAATTGTAAGTAATAAATTTGATCTGCTGATATATATGAATCACGTACGACGCTGCGGCTCAGTAGCGGGGCTCCAAATCGAAATATGGTCTACAGATCTTTATTCTTATAATACCGCCAATCTACATTGGACAAGTGTATGTTCCTCCAGAAATGGGGAGGCCCGTGTCCAGCGGTGACACATACAGGCTGTAAATAAAATGAATCAGGTATCACTGTATTCGTACTCGTAAATCCCCGAAACCGCCAAATCAATTTCAATGATATTTTGTGAGCATGTATAGACGGTTGACGACCAATTGGCTCATTGTGTCAGAGTCTGGTAATCCCGGCAATTCGCATTGGACAAGCGTGGTGGGTTTAACGTCCGTTCCTCCAGAAATGGAGAGTCCCGTACTCAGCTGTGGGACATATATAGGCTATTAAAAGAAATAGTCGGTTCCGGTTTTTGGATCCGATAGATGGTGCTGTTGTCTTCATATAAAAAAATATTGTGCCATTATTTAAAGCAGGTTTCTAATAAAGAATTTCTAAAGTTCAGTATGTTAAAATAAGTACGTACAAGTTATAAACATTAAGTTAGTCAAACAGAATACCTCAAATCAAAGTGTACGGTAGGATTGTGGTGCTTATTACCCCCGCTCTCACTCGGCACTCAGTGAATGACTTAGGTCACCGCAATCATGGCGTTAATTACTCACCGGGCAACCACATGAAGACTTGAGAGATTCTCAGTTGATGTCGTAATATATCTAATAATATATAGACACAAGAAAAGACCACTTACTTTTATTTTTTATTTATGGACCATCAACAGGAGTTACATTCATTATAGTACATTATTTTAAATAGTTCTGAAAACATACTAAAATGTAATCTTGATTAATGGTTAAAACGGACACAACATTAACAAAAAGTGAAAGCAGACAGATCAAATATTATACATAAACTGAAATATTTTTGTAGATTTAATAGTTCTATGTGGAAATTCTAATTTTTTTTATCCAAATTTGAGTTTAATACTCTGTATACTTAAAAAATACTGGTCATAGCGTTTAGATTCTAATAGAAATTTTTAAATAATATTAGAAATGTTTTAGTATTACCAGAATACTTGTTAATCATTCTAAGCTTGAGTTGGGGACATTGTTCACACAGAATCGAACTCAGGACTTTAGATTGTAAACGTAGTCCTTACCACATTGCGTTGTTACTAAGTTGGGCGTATTAAATTTAGAGTACGCTTTTTTATTATAAATATAATAAAACAAGCGTACTCTAAGTTAAATTTGAAACAAATAAAATTTCTATCAAATAATTTAAAAAATATTTTCTAAATGTAATTCTTTTTTTAAGTTTATATACTTAGCATGTATGGGCTGGTTCGTCCAAGGAAATACCATACTCTTGGTACGATATATTTAATATATACAGAATAAATCGACTCAGTAGTGGCTTGAGATTGTGGTTATATTTTACTCATAATACTCGTGAGTATGATATTTACTCATAATAGAGTTATATATCATACTCATATAACTCTATGGAGATATAACTCCATAGAGTTATATGAGTATGAGCGTATAAAAATTATATCATTTTAAATATACAAATTGTGTTTACATGTATTGATTCGTTTAAGTAAACAAGATTTAAAATTAAATAATCAAATTGCTGTTAACGCAAAAGTTTTTCAGCCACTAAAAATTGACAGCCCTACAGGGAAATAAGCGCTATCCTGAAACGGGTTCTTGTATAAGATATTCAAGGTAAAGTAATCGACTTTAAAATGTGTCCTTTAAAATGCATTAGCAAAAAAATTAAACACTTTACACTTGAACACAAATTTAACAATAACTAATAAGACATATTTCTATCGATGTTACAATACTTTTATGAGATATATGCATAAACAAAAGTGGATGAGGTGAAAGAATAAATAATATTAATTATTGGTAGTATCATGTAAAAGTGTTTTGAACAAGGGAGTATTTTCAAGGTTTTTTTTTACATGAATAAAGTAGAATTCAGATGCAATATTCTCAAGACCCAACCCAAATAACACCAAGAGACTCGGAAACTAATATTGTTTTTAAAACAAATTTTACTTTCAAGCGAGACTTAAACTCTGAAACCCTACCTAAAAATTAAGACACTTCAAGCAATGAGCTAAGTGGTTGCAGTAGATTGAAGGATTTTCTAATTACTAAAATAGCTTAATATCACAAGTTCTTTTTATCTCACTACATAACATTTTTCTATTTATTTAAATTTCTACCACGGAATATTAGAAACTTTTAACTAATGTTGATACTCTAATAATGTATGTCTACCTGACGTCAATTATCACCTAGTAAATATCGTAGTTTGTTTGAAACAATATTATTATTAATATTAAAGGAATAATCATCAAATCATTTTGTTACTGCGTGAATTTATTCGTTTGACGGGTTCTTAATTTACGCCTTAATATTTACACTCATTTTTTGTGCTATTTTGTTATCCTTTCTTCTGTGATAGTTAAAATATGGTTAATTTCATAAAAATTTTAACTTATTACACATCTTGAGATGTTCTACTTTCTAGGAGTAAATTTGTCTTTTGGGAAATTACAGCTATTTAAATTCTTAGACTAAAACCTTATCCATGTTTTCCCTGAACTCTTTAATTTAAAGAATACATTTTAATAATTTTATATTAATTTGAATTGGGAAGAAACTTTTTTTTAACCCTCAACCAGTTATTATTAATATTTAAATTAAGTATAGTAAAATTTATATTATTGTATATACACAAACTTAACTAAGTTGCTTTGTTCTTTTCTGTTATTTTATCTAATCAAGATTAAATTATAATTATTTATGTAGTGAATTTATTTTGTGTAATTTAAAAATTACAGTTTCATCATAAATTGATTACGAAATACTTGTTAAAATTAATATTTTTAATACAATAAATTTTTAACACAATAAATTAATATTTTTAAATAACTTTAGCATATAATTTAGGAAGTTTTACGTGAATAACGAATACACAAAAGTAAACCCAATAGCAATGTCGTTACGAACGGAATAGACAATGCAATGGTACAATTGTTCGTTATACGTGATCGGTTTTTTCAATTAACAAGTTTTGGAAACTTTTTTGTGGACCAACAGCGCATATTAGCACCCGATGGGAGGCCAAATCCCAACAACAGTTTTCTTGATTACTTTCCGAATAGCTTTGTTACTTTGTATGGACTGAGGATAAACTTATTGCTCCAATAGATTCTATATGTATATATAAATATTAACCTTGACTTACGATTGAAGGTTGATCGACTCATCAATTTATTCTCTAGATCAATCCCATTAATGTGAAAAGCTTTCGCTTGGAGCAATGCCATCGGGCCTGCGGTTGATAAAGGAAACATATCCGTGAGCCTAACATTTGACGTTGCTATCATTAGAGTTATTGGGTCCGACATAGTTTACCCATTATTCTTTGCAAGCAGAAAGAAATCCATTAGGAAGTCCCCACGTTAAAAAACTCTAGACGGTGCCAAACAGAAATAAAATATTAAGTGGTATCATCATCATGGAATCATTATCATCAGCTTACTGCTGTGCACTACAGAAAATAGACCCCAGGCCGCGCCAGCATGTTTCATTTTCGGATACATACACGCAGGGTCTGTCAGCCGCCTTGCGTAGATTATATGCTCCATCAAGCCAGAGAAAACCCGTATTCGTAATTAGGAAAAGTAATCAAACGCGGCCTGCACTTCAGCACTAGTCTTAGCTATAGCAAAAAACCAATACTTAGTAGATAGCGTTGATAATAATTTAAGTATGTCGCACGAGTATTCTTATCATAATAACATTTTTGTGTGATCGATGATGATTTTTGATATAAATACTTTATGATAAGTTACATATGTAATGATCACGTTTTTATAATAAAAAGGAATTATCCGTGCTATACGGAATGATATCCTTTCCAATATATTCCAATGGCTTTTGCAATAATTTCTGCCGAAAATACTGGTTGAAAATTGAAGAACTTTGTGATTTTCGTTCGTAAATATTGCCATATTGCATCATGCAAACGGCAAAATTAGCCTACATTTTTGTTTTTCTTTATAAAAAATTGTATGCTATTATATGCCAACACCATAGCTTATACGCTGATAATTTGGATTTGTTAAAAAAAATGTTTTTGTTCAGGAAATATTAGAAAATTTGGACGCTATCCTCGTAATACTTAAGCCAAATGCTATCCAACACATCTGGCGTACGTAATCTTGTTATAACGAAAAACTTTCTTAATAAGAACCCTATTTGGTTTCCAGCTAGTTCCCTCTGGAGAAACGATGAAGTAATTACAATGTTGCCATACAAATATCATATTTTTCTTTAATAAAACATAAACATATTTTAACGCTTCATTAACTTACATTAATATAGGGAGGAGGAAGACAAAGTAATATTAGGGAATTGAAAAGTAATGATAGAGTAAGGGGAAAGTAAAAAATGGAGTAAAAGTTGGCTCAAGTAATATAAAAATGCTACAACGTACTATCGGTATTTTTTGTAGGTGTAAGTACTTTCCCATTCGTCAGCCCATTCGCAATTCTAACATAGGCGCCATAATTTGCAAAGGTATAGAAAAAATAATAAATCATCATTTTATATGAAACACAAATATATTTTTCTAATATCAAATAATCAATCCAAGTCACAGAAATTGAGTTTTTAAAATATATTAAACATAAGCTGCGTTGAGATTATGTTTAGAAAAGTATACGAAAATAATTTTCACTAAGCAGATCTTAATATTAAAGTTTTGATATAATCTGATGGAATAGTACACTTCATCCATTTTTTTTTTCAATTTCTTATCTCATCATATGATGAGGGAAGTGATGCGGTGGTGGAGGATGATGTGGCGGTGGCGGGTGGTAGGGTGGATGGTGTGGTGGCGGCGGCGGCGGATGGTGGTGGAACGGCGGTGGTGGCGGGTGGTGGTGATGTGGCGGTGGCTGTGGATGTATCATTATTCGATTTCTGTGATAACAGTGTGGAGCGCAGTATCCCGTTCCGCAGTGAGGTCCGCAGGGTAAAGCGTGTGGTGGCGGCATTTCTATAAAAAAAAAACGTTGTTTTTAGTTTATTCAATTAAAAAAAAAGTTGGTATATTTAGCCTGTATATGGTATACTTAATAATTTTATTAATATTGAAATATATTATTTAATATAATCAGTAAACACGACTGTAACAGTCTATTGCGTAATCCCTACTTGGCGGTTGGATTGGGGATCGCTGATTAGTTTTTATACCGCTGACCGTCCATTCATAGAGTCGTCCAGTAAGACTATAGTACTGTCCTTTAGTTATCTCGAACGATACACAAAAGAAGAAATGAAGCAGCCCTAATATTTATCTTTAATTTATATTCATATTAAATAATTATTATGTCACATGGTTTAAATGTAAAGAGCCATCTTTTGGTTTAAATTGATTTTATTGTAGCTATTTGTTTAATGATATAGTATTATCAGATATATAATAGTAGAATAGAATATATTTTTTATTGCAAACTTTGCATTTAAACTTTAATTAAAATTAATTTTAAATAATGTAAAACTTACCTCTGAATGTGGCACGTGTGTATAGGATATTCGAAAATATATTATAATATATCAAGACTTATATGCGCACTGCTTATTCGCTTGCAACTGTAACTGATAAACAGTACACGGTTGTTTTTATCGATTATTTTCTAATCTATGTATGTGCTAGGGTATGTGTTGACTTCGCAGAAATGATAAGATTTGAGTGGTAAAACCACGAGAATAAGGAGAGGGCAAGCCGTAATTTCCTCACTGTTGGCGGAATGAATAAACCTTATATAACAAAGTAACAGATGGCAATAATGAATTCTTGAACGCTTTCGTGTTTACAACTCTGAGAAAAACATTTTGAAAAGAGAGTTGATTCAAGAGGTCTTTACAGATTACACATCTCAGAAACAGAGTCTCGAAGTCACTGCAACTTGGAATTCTCCTCCAGTCGTATTGAAAATGAAATCGTGTTAATGGATAAATTAGATACGGTCCATTGAGTATCCTCTGTGTCTGTGCACACACTTAGGCATTTAAATATATATTCTGCTCTTTTTACACTTCTGCGTCTTCCTAGAAGATGTCGCCATAGCCGGCTCGAGTAATATCGGATAACTCGATTGGCTGGGATAACAATTTATATCATTTTTATTGAGTTGATTTGTATCTGAATGATAATTACATAAATAATAAAATATATATACAATTTATTATAGTTTTCAAACCTCTTTGTTTCCCAGAATAAAATGTTTCCAGGTAAGTTCTTGAAAAAACAATGGAATTACAGATTATTTTCACTTTTTTGATATACATATGTATATGAGTCATGGGCATGACTCATGTATACATACATCATATATCAAAACAAAAGGCATAAAAATTCACTCTCGTCACCACGTTCAATTTGCGATAA
Source organism: Baronia brevicornis (assembly GCA_031353405.1). Taxonomy (NCBI): domain Eukaryota; kingdom Metazoa; phylum Arthropoda; class Insecta; order Lepidoptera; family Papilionidae; genus Baronia; species Baronia brevicornis. The sequence continues at coordinate 34,481 of JASFAT010003834.1, forward strand.
CATATCACAACTTCGATAAAGATATGTTATCGAGGGAAATTTGGAAGTTTTACTTGTACAAATTCAAATAACACATATTTCGAATGCACTAAGGAGATATATGTATGTACGAGTATGTATGAGCCCTTTTAAACTGGAATTTGCAAGCAAGGTTTTAATATCATCATCAACATCCTGTGGTTGCGCACTGCTGGACATAAGCGTGCTATATAACGCGTCACCTATTACGCGCGATTTTCCTGTACACGCATTCAGTCTCTGCCAGTCGCCCTGTGCAGATCTTCGCTCCATTTAGCCGGGCGGTGTTTCACATTACGTTTGCAAAGACAATCCCCACGCTAACTTTAATCAACTCCGACTTTCAATAAACTTATTAGGGCTTTATTACCCCTTCAGGTTTGAGACAAAATTTCAACGAGAAGGTTGAAAATATATAGTCAACTCAACAGTTTAACTATCATGTTGAGACGAAAATGGATAGTTTTGTAACCAAAATTTAATACGCCGTAAATTTTATCATATCTTATCGTTAGTTAATATTGAGAGATACGTGATGGATGTCAAGTTATAAAGCCGATGTTTGCTTCATCGATCAAATACTTTTCGTGCAGATCTGTTCATACATTGTAAGTTTTACGTTCTTAATTATTGTAATAGAACTTTCATGTTATTTTATGTACGAACTTCAGTCTCCCCCAAATTTGGAAGACTTACACAAGTCGCCGAATCAAGAATTCAGAAATCTGTACAGTAATGCCCGTGACTAGCTTGTGATGGTTTATGTATGTTTACATTAGATTATAAGATGGATCCTCTTATTTATATAGTATTATATTATATATTATTAGCATTTATATGTTTATATATGTATGGTTTTATATAGTATGTATTGCTATGTATATTATTCTTATATTTTGTTGTTGTACACTTATTTCTATCCTCACAGCTTATCTAATTTCTCTTTCACTCCTGAGTTTGCTGGAAGAAACCTTAATTTTGAGTTAAGCTCGCCTGTGTACATCTTCTTTCCTTTTAATTCTTGCACGTCGTTTTTTTATGTGTACAATAAAATATTAAATAAATAAGTAACAAATTTTTTACAGGTATCGTCGGTAATAAGAAATAATGTCGCCACTACCGCCACCACATTACCCTCCGGGACATCCACCGCCTCCGCACCATCCGCCTGGACATCCACCGCCTCCACACCATCCGCCAGGACATCCGCCTCCACCGCACCACCCTCCTGGACATCCTCCGCCACACCATATGCACGAATATCCCCCACCACCGCACTATATGGATCACCATCCACCGCCCCACTATCTGGGTGACCATCCACCACCGCCGCACCACATGGGTGGCCATCCACCGCATTCATATTAAGATTAATTTTATGAATTTGAATTGTTCATAATTGTAAACTGACAATATGTGGCACTGCTTGTTTGTAATTATACATACAATGCTTGTTTGTAATTATAGTATAAGAAAAGGAGCAGTTGTCACGAAGTTTTGTAATTATAACTATAGTTTAATGTTGTCAATAAAAATATTTCTACCAAATAAATATTAATAATTGAAATTTAAGAGATTTTAGTTACAAATCCTCTGCAAGTTCTATTTCAAATTCACTTGAAGTAGAATTGGCATTTCCTCATTACGGTTCATTTACTTACAAGGTATTTAGGTCTGTCGTTTGTCCTCACTTTTGTATTCGTGAAATGGAATTTTCCTGTTCGGAAAAGCGCCGGTAAAATTCCCAGTCAATTTCTTAAAACAATGTTCAGTAATGGAGGCTGCTTTGAGCGCGGTTTTATTTTAAAATTTCTGAAATGGGATGCTACAATCTGTTGAAGTAATTTGCTATTTGTGTGAAAAATAAAACAAATCGAGCTTGAAAATTGTATTTAAATTGTTTTAGACATTTTAATTTTTCCGAACTATGAATTGTAAAGACAGGTGAATAGGTTAGACATTGAGTGAATAGGTTATAATTGAATAAATATAAAAATAAACAGAATTATCCTTTAAATGGGAGATGAGTATAATGATCATCAACCTCATCCACACAGGGGTTCATCCTGATGTAAAATAAATGAAGTTACGATGACCGATTGTTGACTGTGTGATCATTCTTTAAATAAAGATTCACGTTTCCTAATATTCCACAGATATTAAATTGGTTTGTAATCCTTTAAATATTAAAGTGAAAAAATGTTCATATTTTATGTCTAACAATGATTCGAAAAGTCGAATTGCGAGAAGAACTGACATGGTGCACGGCTTTAAAACTGCCAGTGATGACAAACTTATAAAACAAATTATGCTAACAGACATATAACACAATGTTTTCGTATACAAATAAATATATATACAAATAAATAGAAATAAATGGATATAAATGATTCATAATTTAAGGCATTTGTAATGTAAATACTGTCTTTTTGTTTGATCGGAGCTTATAAATATTACAACAAAAATGTATTAAAACAAAGATAAAATGTTTACGTCACTGAAACAAAGTTTTAATCGAAAACTTATATAAAAGATAAAAATAAAGAAGTCTTGATCAGAATGTTGGTTCAAACACAGTGAAAGAGCTTTTTAACTAATCTATTATTTGAGGAATCTCTTTGAGAGTTGCTTTGAATTTGTAAATACATTTATTGCTTTGTTTACTTCGAGAAATGGTAATATAACAGTGGCGTAAAATTATTTTATTTTATATCATTCTAGTTCAAAATATTAAATTTTAAATGAAATACGAAAAATTTGGTTTATTATATTTTTGTGTTACATTAATGATTATAATTAAAACGAAGGATCTCTAAAGGGCTCAGTGGCGATGCTCCCTTTGAAGTCCATAATCGCGGGTTCGATTTTCGTAACGATATAAAACATATATAATGTGTTTAAAGAAAATCTTTATCATTTTGATTGATGTATTTGTTTTAAGAGATTTTAAAAATACATTTATAATTAAATTGAACACAATATTAAAGACAATATCGGTTCCCAAAGATTTTTACAATGCAACATGTAAGCAAAAAAAACATGGTGGTCGTGGCTAAAGCTAAAAGAGTGGGGGTTTACGTTCAGTAGTAGAATCAACAGAAGCATAAGTTCACTTCCCTTCATCGTCCACATGTGGCAGGTTGTATCCATCTCCATTTAAAATTGTCGACGAGAACGATGTCTGCCACACGTGTCAACGTGTTTCCAGGTGCTGCTTGTGGAGACCACTCTACCCGGGCCTGTTTTTATATGTACTCATTTTTTATCTAACTAACTTGAATGTAACTAAAACATAATCAAACGTTCTCCTGGTTATATGCAAACTATAAAGTTTAATATATATATTCACGCCTATCCCCCGCAGGGGTTGGCAGAGACCACGAGCTCCATCCGCTGCCATTCATCGCAGCGAAACGGCTCGTCATTGGTCGCTTTTCGCCCTCGTGAGAATCAGGACGTGACGGGTGGCGAACCACGTCGCCGTCATTTTCGACAAATTAGGTATATAAAATTCGTTTTTAGTGAATCCCACGAGCCGCAAGGGAGGATGGAGGTCAGCCCCAACAGAGCCCTGCATGCTGAGGTAAGGCACCATCATAGTCCCCGGGGGAGCCCGACCCCGGGACGATCGGCACGCTTACGACTAGGCTCGCCCCTAGCCACGCATCCATTGGCACGGCAGACCGTGGATTGGCGGAGAGGAAGGGAAAGGATAGAGAAGAAAGGAAGGGGCAGGAAAGGAAATGTGGATTGGGGGGGTTACCAGACTCGGAATAAACATTTAAAAATCCATATAAATATTTATTCCGATGCGGGAATCGAACCCGCGACCATTGACTCCGCGGGCGGAGGGCCCTGCCACTGAGCCAATCGGTCGTTTTGTCTGTCATGTTGTAAAAAGATTAAATAAATTACAATGAAATGAAGAGGAGCATTTTTGGAAAGAAAGGCCCGCTTCGATCGTTGTGTTAATTGTATCACAGGTAAATAAAAATATTGTGGAAAATATAAAAAAAATATTATCGAAAAAATACAAATCTGTTTTACCATGCTAGTAAGGTCAACCTCAAGGTACTACAATACATTGTGTTTTAGAGGCAAAAAAAATAAGAAAATATATGATTAGTTTTTTAACTTTTGTATCATTCTTTGTAATTGTATAAAAATAATAAAATATTTAACACATACTGTTATACTGCAAAATGATCCGACAATTCAACAATTGAAATAATCAAATTAAAACACAATATAAAGAACAACGCAAAGTACCTTCCACATAGACACAGAACTTTCCATGTAAAAATTAAACTATGTATACATGTACACATATATTATATACAGGTGATAGCATCACATATGCTGCTATTACAACAGCATATTGCTGACGCGACTCACAAAACTTTATCCGTCCATGAAGCTTCCAAGACATACACATACAATCGGGTATATACAATGTGTTGACGTGATGCCTGTACGTAGGCAGCTGCGCAAACATTAACTTTGTTTTAAGTATGTCTATAGCTATGCTCATAGCTATGGATATACCTTAATAATTAGCATGTTGCTGATGCGAACCCATAGATTTTTTCCCATCCAGAGTCGTGTAACGCGGTTATAAAAGTTTTCACTCAAAAAATTCAAAAACTTTATGTAATGCATAAAACAGTCTTCCCATTTTTGAGTAGCTTTCTGTCTTCATTCACTGAAAGTGGAAAAGCGTAAAAACAGAATGTTCAACGCCGACCGAATAACCGCAGCGAATGAAAGTTTCTAAAATATTTGTTCAAACAGAACGGAAAAACGGAAACTATTATTGCAGAGCCTTGCGGGTATCTCTTTGTAGTTCATTATCGATTTTTATGTACTGTGCCTTGATTAAATGTACACTTGGCAAAGTGATAGCCCATGACTGGGTGAGTGGAGTCCCGCTGAAAAGAGACCTGTGTGAGAGGGTAGACCCTGAAGGTGCGCTTTTGTACCCTGTCTCAAAAGAGTGCAGATGATCCCCGATGACAATGATAATGATTTTGAGGAATAAAAAAAGCATCAACTTCTTGTGCATTAATTAATGACCTTAGCTGCACGCAAGATGTATTGGTAGGCGAAAAAAGTTATGACAACTTGCAGTTGGCAGCATCTTCGTCAATATTGGTCTACGGCAGTTCAACGCTGGAAACAGACCTCCCTCAAGTCACTCCACCTATTCCACATTCAGTCTCTGCCAGACACTGTACGTGGATCCTATGACCAACTGGCCGGGGGGATGATATTTGCCAAGATACAGTCTCGACTTCAGCACTTGTTTACTCCAACGGTTAGCTTCGCGCAAAATTAACGAGTGTTGCCGTAATCCCCACGCTAGGCGAAATTGAGGATCGCAGATTTATTGTTATTCTCAACTACTATACTACGCTGCTGGCTATCTACTGATGTCGACTCTTATAGTCGCTTCATAAAATATCCACGAGAAGAAATGGCCCCCTATAATCTATATTTTTTATTGAAGTGTAAGGCAAACGAGAAATTGATTGTAGACATATGTAACATCAAGACTATTGCAAATATTGTTTCTAACTTAGCAGAGCCAAGTAAAGGAAGGGAAAGGAGTGAAACCTTCGGCTCTCAGCACTTACCGAAAGAAATGCAGTAAGAAAGCTACTAAGCATAAACCGGTTGCAACACCTACCTGGGTTTTGCAAATAAAACCAGAGTGTTATCAGTAAAAGAAATGTTTATTACATAAAAATAAAAAAAAAGAATCAAGTAGGTGAGACACAAATTTGTAGGTCGTGGGTAAACGGCCGATCTGATTTTGCCACGTAAGCGGACTAACACTCCCCTGAGCTAGCTTGCGCTCAAAGAAGAAAACCGCAGGTAGAACCCTGCAAGTTGACAGCGGTTTGCCCTCAGCGATTGTAAAGGATGCGCTGAGACACCTAAATGTCGATCCCTGAGCTAGCTAGCACTCAAAGAAATAAACCGCAGGTAGAACCCTGCCATTACATTTGCACCGTAGGTAACATACTGGCGGAGGGCAGTTGGCACCCTGGATCGCAGGTGACACCCTCCTTTACATTGTGCACCGCAGTAGAATCATTACCGCAGGTGGAATTAACCCCGTAGGTAAAAGCTGGCAGGTAGAACCCCGCAGATAAAATGTGCAGGTGAAACCCTGGAAGTGACAGATACCCATCGATTACGACTTGGCCTATCAACTTCCGTTCTGGTTAATCAGCGACAACTCGTGAAAAGCATTATGTCGAGATTGTCGTGGTGAATTAAAACCAGAACGGAATTACAAAATAAAAATTAAACACACATGTGCTATTCAAAACTTACCCTAAAACGGGGTTTGATTCCTGCACTTATTTTTAAAATAAATACTGAGCGAGGGCGCTCTTAAGAGACGTCATGGTTCCCGTTGATATTTCCATAACGGACGAACCCTCACTCAGGTGGTGTCGTTCCTCGGCACCCGTCAGTAACTTCCATAAAAAAACCCGAGCGGCACACGAACAAGGCCGAAATAGCACGAAGGCGCGAGCGCCACACCTACACCTACTTGAGTTTACAAATTCCTTTTCAAATTCCTTCAATCTGTCACCGCGTTGCTTTGAACACTTAACGTATGACAAGCAAAAAATGTTCGATGGCAGATCGTGTTTTTGTTATAGTAATTTATTAACTCTAATATTAGAATAAGTATTTAAATTTGAATACGGAATAGTGTACTAATACATATATTTTTAACTTATACTTAAACTAACTAAAATTATATCATTAAAACATGTAACCTTCCGTTACACGGTTTGCTATGAGAGTTTGGTACTTTCTTGGACAACCCGTACCATTCCCAATAATTATTTACAAGAATTTTAAGCAGTATTTACAGTCTCAATATTCTCTCTTTTTTAAATAACATGTGATTTGCGAAAAAAAAAATAATATTAAAACATTTTGTACAGAATTTGCTAGCAGTGACGCTCTGCTCATTCTCTGGTATTGTCAGTTTAGGTAATTAATTACTCAGATGTGAGTCAACGCATACATAATTAAAGCTTAAAGTGCAGAGTTGTGTCGTTGTATAGTGAAGGGTGAAGTTTATCTGTTGATATTATTTAATTTTTGTGAATTCTTTTTATTCGTTCCCTTGATGCTGAAACTTGTGATCCGTACATTACTTGACGCTAGTTGTCTCACTCATGCGTCGCTCATATCATGTCCTGTATGGCATCTCAAACTCAAAAACTCAAAAGAAATTATATCATAGTTAAAAATTGTATAATAGTTTATATGTAATATATAAATAAGCCTTTCTCTCCCGTTATGTGCGCATACATAATTTAGAACCAGATTTTTAAAATGTTTGAATTAATCATAAAATCTTATAAATATCTTTCTTGGAGGTAGATTAATTTCTTCAGAATGATTTTTCTCACAAAAAATGTAATCTGTATGGGTAAGCAAGAGGTGCTAAAGGTGTAGGATGTATAAATAAACAAATGTAATGTATTATTTATTCATCACCTGATTACATTATGAGTAAGTTTATGCAATTTTTCAATCATGTTTTTAATAAAAAAAATATGATAATAAAAAGTTTGTAAATTAACTTTAAGACGGTTAGAAGGACGCGGTCAGAGATAGACCAAAAGATGTGTGTGTAACTTTGCATTTGAGAAAATATTTAACTGTTCTTGAATATTACTGGAAAAATTCTTTTGCTTTGCCTTATTCAGAAACAAATATTTTGACAGTTCATAGAACGCAATGTATAACGTTTTAAAAATACAAAACTACATATGCAAACACATATTAGCTAATGAAAATTTTAGCCGGAAGTACATATAAAAATATATATTATAATAAAGATTACAATAATATTACTTTTTCGTCAAACTAGAAAAAGTAAAGTATCATGTGGATTGTGAGTGAATACTTTGAAATAAAGAGCAAATACATCTGTTCGTTATAAATCGCCTTTAGCTTTTAGCTTCAACTTTGTTTGCATAATTCAGTGGTCCCCGACCCCCGGGCTCAAATGGTACCGGGTGGTACCGTACAAGATACGTCAATTTATTTCGGTTTTTTACTGTTGAGTATTTCATTAGGGATATTGCGATTGTTTTCCGTGGACGAGAGATTAATTTCAGTTGAGCGGCTGTGTGTGTGTGTAAATCAAAAAATAAAATATAAACAAACAGTGTCCTCCCTCAGCGGTCTGCGGTAAAATTATCAAATGTGCGACGATAAAAGGATAGAATATAGGAGAGCGAATGGTAGTAGGTTGGGACCACTGGCATAATTGATCATGGTAGGAAGCACAAAGAATTAAAGAGCTTTTAATACATGTTTTTTAAATAGAGATATTTTAATATTATTTTAACTTTAATTGTAGCATACTGTATATCAGCACCCTTTTAATAATCGATTAAAATCCAAAATTGTGTAATTGAATCGTGAGGCGATTAGCGGTTAAGAAGAATTGATAAACTATTTATCTCTATTGCAATGTTAGTAAATTATTATTATTACTAGTGCTATTATTAATTTAAAAAATATTATTATTAATTTTGCAATTATTATCAACATGGCACAGTCAATAGTATATTGGCCTCCTCCGACACGCATCATAGCCAGATCTTCCCATCCTTTTCTGTCAGCCATCTTGCCCTATCTATCTGGGAAGCATCTTATACTACGTCTGCCTGTTCTTCACTCAGGTACTGCTACTTCTTTATCAAGCTATGTATATATATAAAAACAAATTAAATATAATTACTTGAATGAAACTTTGGCTCACGTTTTATCGTGTGACAATTTGATGGCTAATGCAATTGTGCAATGCATGTTGAAATACTACACAAAAATACATTTTGCACAAATCATTAACAAGCCACGGATCAATGTTTGAAATACAAATTGCGCTCGCGTGTCAATACTGGCCCAATTAAAACACAGCCAGTGTAGCAGCACCGGTTCGAAGCGATTAACAAACAAACAAGGAAGTCAACAAATTCTCTCGGTAAATATCAAAATAATACATTATCCACATAAATGTAGTAGATTTAAAACCATTTTTATATTTCTTTACTTTTGATTTATTATATCAATTTTTATCCATTATTTCATTTTATATATAATATTGTATAAAACATTTAAATTCGTTATGTTTTATCGTTCCCGGAATAGAATACATAAATGGCTCTGATATATACTGAGAACCACAGAACAATTTTTATTTCTAATTCTTCCCATAGGTGCTTAATGAGATAACTACGGGAACGTTTTCCAGTAGAGGGAAATAGCGTCTATCTGAGAATAAAAACTGTTCTTCGATTCCGAAACCGTCCTCCTAGCGAGGAAGTATGTTGCCATATTCTCTATTTTAGAGGAGGCCGATGTTCAGCAGCGGATGTATTTAACCACTTCCTATAAAGACGTGTCACGCACGTCGAGGTGCTTTTGTTCCAAAACCACCAGCGACGTATATACCACGTCGATAGGCATTTGTCGTAGAAACAAAAACGACGTGTCCGCCACGTCGGCTAAGAGTTCGATCTTATTCGAGCTTTATTACAGTTCCAGAGTTAACGCTTTTCCGCATATTATGTCGTAGGGCGCAGCATTGCTACCGAAAGTTAAATCGCAGCGCAAGTGGTTAAATATATCAGCAGTGGATGATAATTAACACTGACGGCTGGTTTTAATTTTCCCAGCTATCCTACATAATATTTGACACGACCTGCGACTGCCTAAATATAATATTTTTACTCCCAGTAATGTACTCGTACAGTCACGTTTGGGCAATATTTGCCGCATTACACGGCAGCTGTGGCGCGGCGTTGTGCGTGAGCTTTTTAAAATTAAATACAACAACAGTCAGTTTTTTCAGGTAACATATTTCAGTAATCTACGTATATTTCATCATGAAAATTTGAAAAATCTGATCTTATGTACTTTAATCCTAGTAATTTGTTATATTATTGTATGTTTTTATCATTATAAGGTAGTGTACGGTAGTTCACTACTGGACATAAGTCTCTCCTGAGGCGCGCTATCTAAAAAGCCTGAAGCCCCGACCTTTGGCTACATGCATCCAGGTTCTGTTGGCCGCTCTGCGTAGATCGTCGCTCCATTTAGTCGGAGTATCAACCTATACAGTATCAACCTATGCATTTTTGTATAAAGTATATAAAGGCGCAATTTTTAAGACGGAAAAAGAAGACTGAAATTTCATTTATATTACAAATATATTTTTATGAGTGTGTGGGCAGTATTGTCCGAATTATTTGAATTGTAAAGACGGAAAACTATGTTTCCAATAGCAACCGAAAAACAATCAAGATAGATGTCATAAAAAATGACTTATGCGTATTTTTGTTACGCCACAAGTGCAAGCATTTTCATGCATTTCATTTTATGCATGCATTTCAATGCATTTTCTGATTATTAATCATAAACAATTAGAAAAATAAAAGAAATTCTGACCACATATGTACTTCAGCTGTTCAAGTAACTTAGTCTGAGCAAAAGGTACTAGAATCAAATTCCATTGAAACTAAAATTTATTTCACATCAATAAATGAGGCACATCTGTGTATATGCTAGGAAATAATTACTTCTGAGAGTTTTCAGATATCATCATATCTGAATTAGCTGAAAGAACTTCGCTAAATAAATTGGCAATATGTTTCCAGAAATAAAGCCTTATTCGTTATTTTGGTATAGAGTAAGCAACACTCATCATGGATTACCAGATACTGTCAACAAATTATAATAACATGTTGTTATCCAAATAATTTGGATACCTTTTTGCTCTTTAAGAGAAGTAAGTCGTATACATACATGATTCTTAATAAATAACATTTTATTCGTTTGTATTACCAGTAACATTTTATTGTATTGTAATTGATAGGTTTTCTAGTCGGTAAATTAAGGTAGCAATTTGGTCCTCGTGTTTTATGATCAAGAGCTACATTTCTTTTTTCGTAATAAAAAGTATATTTTTATTACTTACTTTTTAATTACTTTAATTAATTACATTTTAATAAGTAGTTAAAGAACAGAATATCAGGAAAAATGAATGCATGAAAATAGCTTTTATTAAAAAAATCCTACGTCTAAGAAGTACCTTTATTAGGAGATTTATACGTTTTTACAAATGAAGTAAGAGTGGTAGTTTTACAAAATATTTAACGCTTGTAGAGATGAGCATTGTACCACCATTTAAAAAAAGCCTGAAGAACACAAATTTGCAACGTCAAAGAACTAATTTTTTAAAGCATTATCTATGGCAACCAGCTCGGTATCAAATATTCAGAATATTTTTTTGTTAACGTATTTCTATGAATATTTGTTCATGAATATATTCGATTAAAAAAATAGTTTTATATACACAAACGTTTCTATATATAAACCTTTCTAAAAATCCGTATTCAGAAATTAAAAATAATGGATATATTGAAATACTCCTAAAATCCGAATTTTTAACCACAGCAACAGTAAAATAAAGTTTGGTTAGGAAAACACTATTCTGTGTCATCAAAGAAGATTACTTATACAAAAAAATAGGTTATACGAATATAATTTTCTGTAAGCCTGACTGATTAATATTTATTTTGCAGCAAATGAATTTAAATGTTTAAACATAGTAATGCGATTTTCTATGGTAACAATAGCGAAGCAGATAGGAGGAGGAGGCAGTCTCGCTGTCGGGACTTAATTCAGCGTGTCATTGCAGCGAACATGTCTGGTCCGTTATATTCCAGGAATAGCGCCGAAGCTTCGAGTCAGGTTGAGCCAAAATAAAGCATCGTGAACCCGGCAAAGTTTCAATATGTTGGATAGGTTTGTCGGAACCATTTCAGTCCCGCTGTTTCAATTAATGTTCGGACTTTTAAAGTGCATTGTAACATATTCTATGCTCTTGTTGTTCTATGTATATTTACATAACAGCTGCTTGGTCCAGTGATAACTACTTGACATCTAAGATCTGGATTTAATTCCAGATTCACACTAAAATTAGTTTAAAAGTAATGAATTAATTTCTGGGGTACCTGAATAAAATTTATGTACATACATATACATCACATGTGTGAATACATGGATATGAGTGTGTATATTTCTTTGTGTGTTTGTGTGTGAGTAGGTGGATCTACATTGGGTCTCTCAACGTATGCGGAAGTGAAAAATGATAACATTGTGGGAAATAAAAAAACTGAAAAGCATTTTTCTTGATGGGAATTAAATTTTATTCTCATTTTTTTATTTTATTTTAATTATGTGAATTTAGTAATCCAAAAATAATGAATAACGAAGCAAGATTTTATATCAAAATTAAATTTGAACAAACTGTTTAGAAGTATGTATAAATGAACGTAAACAAGGATATCATGTTTTAGAGGATATGTGTATTTGACTCAATTCAAGCAGAGTAGGCCAGCCAATCCGCCGATCCTTTTGAAAGAATTCAGCCTGGCACAAGCATTCTGAATAGGCCGCTGTGGTTGAATAATCATCGTGAATGGAGGATTGATCGAGATGCCTTTTTACAAGTATGGAAAGCGATGTTCATAAATAAAAATACAAACACGATAAATGAGATTGATAGATCCAATTTTACAAATATTCAGAAAAGTGTTAAATTGTATTAAAAACTATGCAAAAATTACACAACATCTATTTATCTTACTGTTAATTTGAGTTTTTGTTAAATGTTACGCAGCTGTGGGATCAAAGATTTATGCGTTTTTCTTATATTTCATATGTAACATGTGGATAAGTAGCTATCCAGTACGTTGCGTTTTAACTAATACTTTTTCATTCTGTGTGAATCTACATCATATGTGATACCTAAAGCAGTATTACTAAGCAGATAGAATAGCCTTTGAAACAAGTCTAAATATTCCAAAATTCAGCAATGTTTCTGCAATACTTCTAACTTTCAGATGTCTGTGGGTGGCGTCGATTGTTTGTCATTAGGCGGCACGCTTGCGTATTTCGCAGTTATCAGCACAGTTTTCAATAAATAATAACCAATATCGCATATATAAAAATAAGAAAGAAATCTGTTGCAGAAGTAACAATCACTGGAAAAGAGGAGTCCTGGAGTGGAGGCTGCGTGTTCACCAAGCAACTTGAGTTGAAGCGGGACTCGACCAAATAAGAAACGAAGCTTTACTTAATTATTACTACTTTTCTCACATTATTATATTAAAAAATGTAAATTTTGAAACTATGATGATACTAGACACACTGTCATCGCAGAACTTTTTTTTTGTAGCGACCTACATAAAAAACACTGCTTTTTTCATTTCACAAAAGCGTAACGCTCTATTATCTTTCTGACATAAATATACGCTTTCGTTTTTTGTGTCAGCACTGAAAACTAAGATGAGATTTCATTGTTTAAGTATTCTATGCAAGACGCCATTTTAATCAATTTCAAAGTTGCTATGATGACACTCCAATTAAAATTTCAATAAATAATAAATATTCGTTCACTGCACTAAATTATCACGATAATTTAAAAAAATATTTGTTATAAATATTAATTTAAAAAAAAATTCATAACACAGTAATCTCATCGAATGGGATAACTGTAATATTTCGAATTTACTTTGAAATAAAATCTACGCAATTCGACGCCTAACTTACATAACTTATATAGTGTTTTTATTACGGCAATATCCTTTTTTAAGCGAGGCCAACGTCTGGCTGTACGAATGGTTATATTGATTATGATTATAGAAATATAAAGAGTAAAAATAAGAAACGATATTTAAGAAATGATAATGTCAGGTTTCATAAATATACGAAACATTGACTCCAGATTTCTTTTATGTATCGTATCTATCAAAGAGTCGTTTAGCTAATAGATAATAGATAGAGTAAAGCTAAAGATCGTGCTAGATGACGTGCCTTGCCAGAGACCTATTCTTAGTAATGAACTGCTGGTTATGTTTTTGTTCATGATGACATATTTAAACAAATAACTATAAATAGAATACACACTATAAGTGTAACTTAATTTACGCTTTCGATCTAGTATATTGTTAATTATAGATTTACTTCGAAATATAATGAATATTATTGCAAGTGGTTTTTTTTATATATTTTTTCAAATCTACTCTAGTCTTCGGTGACAGATTTAGAATATTTTATTGTCGAACAGAGAGTATGTTTTATGTTAAAAACATTTGTTTTACTGGCCTGTAATAAAACCTTGCCTGTAATAAAATCTTTTTATTGACTTTTTCAATAATTTTTAAGTTTATTAACGTGACATAAATAAATAAATAATGTGTTTAACCTGTGTTGGATAGAAATATTCAATTTAAAAGATATTTTTTTACTATATGTGTTTTTGATAATCTTGTCAAATAATAATTAGAAATATATGTAGATATGTACAGTGATATTTCGCTTCCCCGACTCCCTCGGTGTCGCGGTTGTCTATGGGCGGCGTTGATTGCTTTCCATCAGGCGACACGCTTGCTCGTTTGCCCTCTTATCCCATAAAAAAGTGAATTTTCTATTGCTTCCATAATTGTTCAGCATCATCCATGACCTATGCCATAATTGTTAGGCCTAGTTTTAAAGAAAGATTTTTTTGTTGTGTCTTCGTTTCTATTGCGTGATACATTGTTTTAAAGCTTTAATTATAATATATAATAAAAGTGCTACAGTTCGTGTTTAGACAAGGATCACAGGTGGATGAATGTACGTCCACAGACAGTTTCTCTTGCGTGCAGGCACGTTCCGGCAATATTTGCGAATGAAATTTAGCAGCTATTTGCTGCGTTAAGTGTAATCTAGCTTAATACGGTGGTTTTTTGTTGACAAGTTTAAAATTGGTGTTTACAAATTTTATAGACATTAATTTTATATATTTTTTTAAAGATAATGTGTTTCTCTTGTTAAAACTTTTTATCCGATGAAACGATTATAATCCGAGTCAGGCACCCTATTAGTACACCAAAAACTCCCATTAACGACTTTAAGTAAGATTACGTTGGGAAATATAATTCACACAGATTATAATGGTAGGTCACACAGATTATAATGGTATTTCACACAGATTATAGTGTAGTGATAACTATATGTATTTAAATTAATAAAATCTTTAATTTAAATACATAAAACTGTTTTCTTTCCAAAAGTTATCTCTTTACCGTTCTAAATTTTAAAATATGAAATGTAAAAAAGTAGTTATCTTTCAAAACAATAGAACAAAATAGAATAGTTTTTTCTGTCTAGAGAAGTAGAACTGTATGTTTGTGTAATTAAGAGCAAATTAAAAAAAATGGTGTTAATTGAGAAGCCCCGAAAGACTACGACTTGCTTGTACGTCGTCGTTAGAATAGAATGGTTTTTTTATTGGACAAGAGGGCAAACGAGCAAGCGTGTCATCTGATGGAAAGCAATCAATGCCGCCCACACATAACTATGACACTGTAGGAGTCACGGAAGCCTTGCCGGCCTTTAAAGTAGAAGGTAGGCTCTAATCGGTAATTTTAACAACATAGTTACAATTTGGAATTAATAACTTACCAAACATTTGAAAAATAGTAAAACGTCAATTAATTTACGGGAAACTACATACATAATATATAGAATAAGAGCTTTGTATACCCTCATTCTTTATATCTACTCGATTCTAATATGTAATTAATTATAATTAAATCAAAATGTTTAATAATTTAAAATAGCGCGCTATTATCATACGGCTAATTTTTGCCTGCAGTATGAATTACCTGGTTTATCCGGGGAAGTACTCAATATGGAGTTATTGATACTCACGTTTGTTCCATCGTCCTATTCTTTTCCAAAACTCCAATAACGGAAGCTCGCATAACAAATGTCTATCAGTAACGATGATCGTTTATCAAGCGACCAGAGTTAACAAGAGGGCTATCAATTCGTTCGTTTCTAAGCCTAATAGAAGATTTTCAATATTGAAAAAAGTAACAAATAGATAAATTTCTAAACCCGAAATACTTTGTTGTGAGTTATAGAAATATTTGTTTCGATATGGGACTTGAGACTGAACTTTTGACTCCAAAATTTTAAACAAAAGTAATTTGCAGCGTATAGCGGGCTTTCTCGTATTTACTACTTTCTCGTATTTATTAAATCTCTACACTCAATCCTTTTAGTTACGTAGGAGGTATATATATAATAAATACACTTACATCATCTAAATATTATTTATTGAAATAATCTTTTTAAGGCCGTGAAACGCAAAGAAGCAATCGATTTGCCTGATGCAAACCAAGTAACACCACCAATAATAGACTTTTAGAATACCAGAAGCATTGTAAAAGGATTGCCAAATAAAATGGAAAGCACATATTTTGCTTTCAACTGCTAATCATATTTGTACGTGGTGCATCCTGTTGATTCGCAGACAAGGTTCTAATGACCGATTGACAACGGTGTCACATGAAATTAAAATAGTTATAAAATTGCCACAGATCGGTGAAACTTTATGACTGATGTGAGATATCTGGTTTTTCGGTCGCTCACTCTTTTGCCATGTTTGGCAATTATGGGTAAATCCTGAAAATTTAGGAAAAGTGTACGGCCAGTAGTAGACTGCTTAAAAATGTTGATTTTGAGGATAATATATAATATATGAGTTACAGACGATAAAAAATAACCTCGGCACGGGGAATTCTATCATAGTAAAGAGCTTTTTTTAATTTAAGGTGCTAATAAAGCATTCAAAAATATTATATTTACGAAATATTTGATATACAAACCACCAATTTATCCTGAATTTAACGAAGGAGAAAATTCTATTTACTTATTGCGCTTCGTTTACTTACGATGTATTTTGTTCCGTCGTCTTTTCCCGGTATTGTTTTCGGAAGTGGAGTTTTCCCGCCGGAATGGAAACCGGTAGAATACTTAATCGTTATTTAAAGACGGCGTGTTTAGTTAAAGCGCTATGATTATTAAATGTCTATACGGCACATAAATAGAAACGCAAAGTTAAAAGGACTAAAGCATGTGCCGTGAAAATAATAAAATATTTCGATTTTTATGTTTAAAATATATACATATGTGTAACAACATTTATTTAAAAAGTAAACTTTAACAATTATTAATTACTTTATTGCGATGTCTACGAGAATATATAAATAAATAAATGAACAATAAGAATTGTCTCTGTCCATTTATAAAAAAATAATTTTTTAATGTTTTGGCCCTCCTTTTATTTCAGGCATACATATATATATGGGAGGACATACGATGAATAATATACTTTAACAGAAGATGATTCATAAACTGATGGCGGTATTACTGTTGATGGGGAGCAGCGTTTTTAGTGCGAACTTAGTTCTACACTCATTTCCCTGCCCGTATAGTATGGCAACTGTATAATAATGACGAATAGAATCAAGCATATATTTTACAGCATATATTTGTACATATTTTATGCAATTTAACACAATTATATAAAATATTTATAAATATGTTTTATACAATTTAGATAGTGTCAATCTGAAATGTCATTCTTAAAATCTTAAATATGTACATACATATATACATATATATTATGTACACATTTAAGATTTTATAAATGATATTTCAGATTCCACGGACACTAGAGTTTGAATAGAAAATATTTTACTCCCTCGGGTATTCGTGTTATTGTAAAGTTAAAAGGCACTGACTTAAGTCCGTTGTTTGTTTACTGAATTAGATAAGTTAATATTTTTAGGGAATAGCTTTTTCATGTTTCGAATATATGAACGATGTTCCCCAAAGATAACTTGTAAGATTTTACCAACTAGATGCTTTTATATAATTATTTTTATAACGTATGTACTTTTGAAAGTCTTAAGTGAAAATATCTATCTATAAATACTTTATAATTTAAAAATTATTAACTATAAATATTTTCCGTTTTTTTTAAACATGACAATTAAGTGTACTTTTAAGAATAAACTGGAATACTTATGAGCTGGTACTTCCTTTGAACTTTAAAATGACATATCAAAAAAATATAAAATATCTATTTTTCCTGGATTTTTGCCTTTGATGCACAACAAACCATAAATATAAATGTTCAGATTGCCAAATCAGAATTCCAATTATATGTGACCAGTCTAAATGTGATATTTCTTATATTTGCCAATTTTTTGTCATAGAAGTGTTAAGTATTGTTGGCGTATTATAAAAATAGTTAAAAATTTCCTAGCTCGTCTGCATTTAACTTGTAAATTTTATTTGTTGGTACAACACAGTCTGCTTTAACTCAAAACTTGGTGCTCGAATTTAAGCTTGGATCGGACAGTACGATATCTAGTGTGTTTAAAATTATGAGATTATTCGCTGACGCTTTCATTTCAAGTAATTTAATTTACTATAGAATTTCACAACAGATTTCGAACGTATATTACAACTACATATGCAGCCTAAATCATATAATATTAATTTTTACCACTTTTTTTGTACCGTACATTTTTTTTATTTTTATAATAAAAATAGTGATATTTAACGAATTAGTCGATTGTGATATCTTGCGTCAGTCATGCAAAAATATTTGCCTTAGAAGTTTATTTAATCTTTGTTCAAATATTTAGGTGACTTAATGAAATTTTTCGTTTCTTACACTTACCTTTGCCTAATTGTATTGTTGTTGCTAATAAAGGGCAAAGAAACATATGTACGTTATGAAATTGTAACGGTAATTTATAATTTTTAATTATATTTTTCTAACAGATTATTACAGCCTGGACACATGTACTGGTAAAGCTTTGCTTTATCTCACAATATTTAGGTTTTATATTCCTTTTTTAAACAAACAAAAGTCAATTGCCCATTCCTAAGTTGAAGAATTTGTCCACAGTCTGCACGTACGGAAGGCAGATGGGACTGACGACCGCAAAGCCAGCTTTCTCACATCGGTTACGGTGTCTCCCTTGATTGGTCTGTAATAAATTATAACTTTAAACTGAGAATGTTAACGTTAGAAAGATAAGCTACGTCAAGCTGAGATTACCTGTTAAGATGCTAAGATATGTTACCGACCTTTTATAATTGTTGATATTCCTGACAGTACTGATCATTTCATTTTTCATAGATCTACAAATTTGGAGTAAAAGAAGGTGTCGTGACAAAAATTGAGAAAGGGATAATTAAATGGTTTGGGCCCATAGAGAGGATGGATGAAAGACAACTGTTAAAAAATTACGTTGTGAATGTATGAACATATCTTGACCAAATTGCTAAAGTTTTTAAGAAGGGTCTGGTCAAAAGTACCCTTAACCGAGCTCGAGCTTGTATGAAGAGAGTGATGAGTGTAGATGAAGCAAAACATGTGTGTCGAGGATCGTAGTAGACGGGGATCTGTGGTCCCTGCCTACTCCTACGGGAAACAGGTGTGATCGTATTGTACAAATTTCTCGAATGTCTACATATTTCTCTTTCTCTCAGTTTGTCAAATATTCATATTTAATATAACTAATTTGTTGAAAATGACGGCGACGTGGTTCGCCACCCGGAACGTCCTGATTCTCACGAGGGCGAAAAGTGACTAATGGAGAGCCGTTTCGCTGCGATAACGGTTGCGAATGGAGCTCTGTGGTCTCTGTCAACCCCTGCGGGGGATAGGCGTGAATTTATATATATATATATTTATAAAAAAAAGAAAAGTATTCAAAATAGTCGTGTTAACGTATTGACAATTTTGTGTATATGGTCTATGTACCTATATTATAGTATTTATTATTACCTATATAATAGTACTTATATTGTTTTAGAATCTCTAATATTATTATAGTGTATGAAGTATTTTGTCAGAAGAAAAATTAACATCTGAAGAATTATATTATATATTATACTTGTGTATATGATTTATGTATTTATGTAAGTTTATGATTGATACATTTACATTTTACACCAAAATAAATCAGTCATTATGTCTATAATAAATAGATACTGTTACAAATTTTTATCTTGCGAATAAAACTATCAAAGGTTTGTGAGTATTTTGGATCTGCGTAAGCTATAGGTCGAATAGCTTTAGATACAGGTCTGCAAATTGTTCTGGCCTTTCTTCTACAGACCTAAAACGCGTATTGCCAATTAATGACACTTTCATGCCAATTTAACTCTATACAAGACCGTCGGCGGCGGCGTCGGCGGGCGCAATCGGCCCTCCCTAATTACCGCCTGTAAAAACTAATTGCGAGTCGTCAGACGCACCGCAATACTGAGACTATCTAATTTTAGACCATTATTTGAAAACTTTTTAAAATTACTGCTAAAAATGAATGATGAGAAAAATTAAGCGTGTAAATTTATTATGAATTTAAAACTGTTTATTTGCTTTACAAAGATCAGTTACATGTTATACTTGCTATTGCTTCTGTTCAGAAATATTGTATGACTATAATTATTAAATTTATTAATTATAAATTAAGTAATAAAATTTAGTAGATGTAGAATTATAATATGGTATAACTAGATAATTTACACTTAGTTATATATTAAAATATGTACTCTGTGCAAAAAAATCTGTCACGGAATTGCCTATAATACAAAAACACTATGACTGAATGTTCACAATCTGGATCTTCTTCTCCTTTTCGCGTCAGTGGTTCCTATATTTTTCTGATCCAGTAATTCGCCACTACAATGGCAGCAGCATTCGGCGATGAGATCTTGAAGCGGATATTAAGGCACAGGACTCAATCGCATAATCTAAAATATTTCTCCATTAGTGATAATCAAAAGTTCTTATAGTTTACTCCTAGATACTCCTGGTTTATTCCAACGCGAATCAAGTTGATAGTTGAAATGATAAAAAGTGGTTAAATTCGTTAAATAGAGGGTATTTAACAATACCTATTCAAAATATTTAGTATTGGCTATATAAAATAAAATAAAATAAAAAAGATTTTTATTTTTTACGTCTAAACAATTTGTAGAGAAACAAGATATTTTAAAACTAAATTTTAAGCATTCTTGCTTAAAATTTAGTTTTAAAATCCTCTGCAGATGAAAACCTCCTCCAAGAACATTGTTCCATTGTTCTCTGGAGCGAGCTATTTGACGCCAGTTTAAGCCGGCTATCACCCTGATCTCCTCTTCCCATCTCGCGTGGGGTTTTCATTGTGTACGGTTCCCTTGCGGGGCTTTCCACGCCGAAGGCTTTCCTGTTCACCTTTGGTCCTGAAAACGTCCACATGTCCAACCCATCTTCATCTAGGGCGTATATTAGGGCATCAGTAGTTTTGGTAAGGGCTCTGATTTTTGAGTGACGAATTTTTTGTTTCTTATTTATATGGAGCATACTGCGCTCAAATCCTCATTGACCCATTAAAAACACAGAACAGCCCGCTATTGGGCTAAGTTTTATGTAGCACTAGTAACGATTTACTGTTCTGAATGGTGGTTGGCGAGCAGGTAAATTTTTCAGACTCGAAGACGAGACGCCAGGATACAGTTGCTTTATCTTCCTTACTTTACTAAAGTATTTGGACAGCGAAAGTATTTTAAATTCTTTATTAATACGTTACATACAATTTATCTTATACATTAATATACATACAAACACATTGAAAAAGTAGCTGATGTCTTCTATTAATAGATATTTTTCATTCAAACACTTATCGACAGAAAGGTGAGGGAAATTTTACTGAATCGTAATTAGCCTGAAAAGATTTGCTAGTTTCACTATTTGTGACACATATTAACGTAATCAATATCACAATTCTAACAATCTGTTCATGTTATAAATTATTTGGTTTTTTTCTTAAATTTCAGGACGATTATTTTTTAATATTATAAACATTACAAAGTAAAAATGTTCATTCAAAGTACATAAAACTTTAGAAGTATCTAATTGATGGCAATCTATCTTAGCGAATTGAAGTGACAGATTTCTTTGGCAGTTGCTGTTAAGGAAACATAAAAGTTTTGGAAGTCGAAATAGGCAGTAGTCATTTTCAGGATTAGACGTTTATTTTTACGCAGTAAAAAGTAATTTGTAGACTTTTATGTATTTGCTGTTATTCATGACTCCGAGACGGCGCAGCGTTGAACCGTGTGCGGACGTGACGTCACGAACGCCGCCATTATAGACGCGGCTCTCTATCCCAGTCAGTATGGTAACGCCACACGCTACTTGTTATTCGCCCGAGCATCCTACCACATTTCACCCCGGCACCGGCTGCTTAGAATCTTCGGAATTTTGTATTTCACGTATATTTTTGTACTTCTGGCAACTCCTTTAGTTTCATACTAAAGGAGTAGCTTTCTACATCATTCTTAATCTTCTAGAAAGGCTTCCTAACAACCTAACATTTGGTTATATTAAAAAGTTGATAAATGGTTTTACTTATTTTCTCTTTCTAGAGGTAAAAACTTTTAAGCATAAATTTTATTATTTTTCATGATTTTTACCTTTATTCGAAAATTCGGTTGTGATCATCACATCACAGCGCTAATATTAATACATTGAATTGTTAGAATCGAGGTGTAATTTTGAAACGGAATTAGTTTTAATCAAGACAATATTGTTGAATTAGAAACAATATATTGAGGTAGTTAATATTATAATAATATATTAACTATGCCGATGTATCATTGATTTTGGTTTCAAAAAATTACATGAAATATAAATACAAATAAAATATGGGTAATTTAGCTCCAAAACTTTAATAAGAAGTATGTGTATTAAAAAAGCTTGGCCAAACAATATTTTTATATCTTAACATTTGATTTTATGGATTTCACGAATATTTAATATTATTTTATCGTACTATAATAATAATAATTTGGTATTATAAATACACAGTAAGAATGTAGCATAAATATGTAAAAAGATTAATTAAAATTTTATAGGAAAGACACTGTTTTGTAATTTTGATTAATTTTGTCTATTGTTATAGGGGAAAGCTGTGACTGTAAAGAGACAAGAAGAAGTTACAAGTCTCAAGTAGTATCATATCCATGGGTTTCCTGCGTTAAATAAATGGAGATGATCATATTCATAGATCAATAATGGAATAGAGCGTGCGTTGACATAAAACTAATCAAAAAATTGTTGTTTCAGTTTACTTTATTTGTTAAATTTAATCAGTTGGCCTTATGATCTATACAACCTGAGTTCTTATTCTTCATTGGATACTATCGATGTGTACAACTTCCTAGTTCAGCTTATTAGGAGCTTAGTTGGAATGCCTAACAAGAATTTTTGTCATATTAAAAAACAATGCGTCTTCTTAAAAACATCTAATTTAGTATTGCAATATCTTCTATAAAAGTAATAATAACATTGTAGTAAAAGTGTATTCTTATTACTTTAAATATAACATTATTGGAAAAGTACATGTATTAAATGAGCAATTTTCTCCACGTCAATATAGCAAGCGTTTTACATGCTGGAGGTTGCAATAAAAAATTCATCACATGCTCGAATTCGTTTTTCAGTAAGCTCCGACCTTTTTGAAGATGCGTTGAGTATTTTACAGCTACGTTTTTCATGAGAAGACTCTATGCGTCCAATAATTTGTAACCTGGTGCACAAAGACGTGTAGGAATTTTCAAAACAGTTTTTTTTATTATTGTAAACAAGAGAATTTTCAAAAACTGTATAATCTAGCGCATTTCATTTAAAGTTGTTGGAAAAACAGAGACATGTTTTGTTACTTGCTTAACGTATATAATTTTGAGTAAGTGATATTAATTAATAATTCTAAATTGGTTTGCTCGATTTATATATTATTATTTTTTTTACAGCCGATATATGTCCCACAGCTGGGTACGAGCCTCCCCATTTCTGGAAAAATGGATGTTAAACCCACCACGATTGTGGAAGGTGGATTGATAGTTTACTCAGATTCGGATGCATTTCAGATTTCGGTCCAGGGATCGAACCAGTGACCTAGTGTTGTCAGACTTTGTAGTCTGACAACACTAGACTGTCCATGCCACTGAGTCAATTTATTTCTTTAAAATAATAGATTTGAAGTATATACAAAACTACAGTAAATAGAAGAAAATTATGCGCTATGTGGTAAAGTGGCTCCGATGTTGTGGAATAGGTTCAAAGTTTTGTAAAGGCAATTTGGATGGGCATAAGGGAACATTATGATATTTACTTTATCGCGTAAATAAAAGACGCACAGAAAGTCTGTGCCCAGCAGCAGTCTGTTAATGAAGAAAGTTTTTTACAGTATTTGAAAATAAAACCTATTACTAAGAAACTTGTTATTTAAAACACAACACATTCGATGGTTACATACAGGAAATAACATATCGTAAACACTTGCGGTCACTTATTTAATTTTGATATACGTTAATGCCACGCGCGCGCTGAGTCTGTTTGATGTATCCTTCTGTTTTATGTTCAATTTCCTATTTTCCAAACACTTTTGTTATTTATACTCTTGGCCTACTTGTATTATTTCATATTTGCATTTTATTATAATTTATTAATGTTGCTAGTTCCAAATGACCGAAAGCAAATAAATTAAATTTACAATGAAACGTTTTATTATTCATCTGAATCTGCACTTATTTTTAAATAACCATTTAATACATACATTTAATTTAATGGATTTCACTTTTTTATTACATATACTAAATTATATAATATACCGAATAAAAAGCATGACTCTACGAGATGGTTTTATTTTTAAAGGGATAATTGAAAATAGTGATAACCTCATAATTAGTTAAAGAATAGTTAATAGAAATAATATATGATATTGTGAATATAGATAGTGTTGCCTTACTTTGGTTTCTCTAATATATTTAAGTAATATGGTGTATTTGTATAACACTACACAAGAATGTGTTATATTTTAACCCAATTCTTTCATAGCGCTTACTTGCAGCTCATCAGCTGGGAAATAAGTTTTTTGCTGTGCACAAAGAATCTCGGTTTTGCTTTGTGTTTTTTGTAAGTTGTTTTTCTAAGACTGCACTAACAACTTGCAGCAATTCTTCACTGAGTTTACATCTTCACGAAAAAAAGAAGCGTTTAAATTAATTTCTATGAAGTATAACTTGTAGAACGTATAACTAGGATGTTTTTTATAGGATAGGAGGGCAAACTAGCCAGCGTTCGCCAGATAGAAAACAATTCGACGTCGCCCATAGATATTCGCAATACCATAGGTATTACGGAGCGTTGCCGGCCTTAAAGGTAGGCTTGTTTTTGAAAGTTCCAATTTCGTATTGGTTTGGAAACTCCGCTGAATGTAGCTGATATCATGGGGTGTTGGCGCGTGGAAATAAGTTTCGAGAAAAGCGCATCATACTGGATTACCACTTATTTAGGGTATGAAAATTATAAGGACAATATATAATGAATGATACTTGATTTTCAAAGGTTTTGTTAGTAACAAATTCATTAATATCGTAGAGTCTATTCATACATAAAATATTAAAGTATCTGTTTGTAATGCATAATTATTGGTTTTACCTAATTTGCGTTATGAAATTGTAAATTTTGTAGTCGCGGAAAAACTATATAATGAATACAGTGTATGATGTTTCATCATCGACGTTATCATCGAAGCCAATAACTTTTGGGTCACTGTTAGAACGTGTTATGCAGGGCATGTGGAGAGACATTAAAATTTACAATTAAAGTAGTTTATTATAATAACAAAGCAATCATTACTAATAAAATTATTACATACAAAATTATGAGTCACATAAAGTTAAATGCTGAGTCGATAAAGTTAAATTAACGGTCGGCTTTGGCGCTCAATCAGTTAAATACGATAATAATGGGTTAGCATAATAAAATTAATGATTAGCTTAACTGGAATGTATTTAACTGCGTTCTAACCACCTTTAGTATTGCGTCTATTTGCCTTAAGGGTAGGGTCTCTCGCAAAATATAGTATTTCTATTATCCATACGTTTGGCAGGGAGATTGAGGATATCAGATTGGTTTTTGGTACTCAGCTAAACAGTATTTTGACAAACATGATATTTGCTTCCGTAGTTGCCTTGTACGATGGCTAAGCGAAAAAATGGTTTGGCCTATTCGCTGCCGGGAATGACACATATCTTTAGTCAAATATTTGAAGGAACCTTTCTTGCAATTATCTGATTCGCACTTGCCTTTTTTTTTATTGTGGTGTATAAAATATTTTTAAGGTATTCTATACAATCGTACGTTTGCAAACGCTGGTAGACGTTTCTTTGATGTAGTCGTATTTTGTGGATCTGGTTTGTATCTTCACGTGTCAAAGCCATCGAAATGGTACTCGTATAGATCTATTTGATCAATGTAACATCTCTTTAGCAAAATAGTCGATGTAGAACGTATCAAACAACGAACGAGACACATACAGAACGAATCTATCAAGAAGTTGTACCGCATGCAAATTGTAAAGTATATGTAATTAAAATAAAATAGCCTTTTTCATTGTATCTAAATTTGTTTATGTTTTATATAGAACAACTGAAACGAAACCAAGGTAATTTACAAAGTAAGCTAACGTTTTATAAAGTTAATTCTCAAGGGTGACATAACTGAGGTTTCTTACACGTCGGTAGGCTATAATAGTACTGTTCCTTAGGGTTTATCCTTGTATTATAGAGAAAGAAAAATGTATTTTCAAGGAGTCTTAAGCTAGTATTATTTTTAAAGCAGTTGATTACTACATTTTATTGGTTGTTCCAAGGTAGCAAGAATATGGTAGGGTGGATCGACCGGGGAAGTATTACATTCTCACAGACTATCCAACTTCTCTGAATGGACAGACTCATTGAGTAAAGAAAGTACTATGTGAAAAGACTGATCTAAGTAGCACTTCCCTTTTTCCTTTCTCTCTCCCTCCCACTAGCCTATATCTTTTACAAAGGCGGGCAAGGCATCTGCAATGTGTGTCGCTGCAGCGGCAATGAAGAAGCTACGAGGAGCTAACCCGCTTACTTTCCTCCTTTATAAAGTAACAAAAACATATATAAAGTATCGCTACACATTTGTTGGTTTTCTTTTCACCTATCATGTTATGACATTGGAACCCTCCAAAAACAAGCTTACATCTATCAAAGGGCGGCCATGCTCCTGCAATATGCGAATGCGAATGTCTATGGGTGGCGTCGACTGTTTTCTATCAAGCGACAAGCTGACTCAATTGCCGTTCCTTCTCTCGAAAAGCACTAGAATTTTTTTTGTAAGTATTAATATTTTTATTTAAATTAGTTTATTATGTACGGGGAGACCTATGCAGTACTATACTATTGATGATGCTAAGGAGTTGAGATCTTTGAAGGTCTTTGAATTTGTACTAATTAACAAACTTAGTAATAAATTTCGGAGTTATTGATATTTTTCTCGCTTGATATTTTGCGCAGCACTGTACTTTAGTATATATGTCAAACTGCTGGGACTTCAATTTTCTAGGGTAATGGATATTAACCCACTACGCTTGTTTATGGCTTCTTGGTGGGATATTCAGATACGGAATTAATACTATTTAGGTCGTCAATGTCACGTTAAAATAGTAAAAAAAATAAATCAGTTTCCATGTTTTTTTTTGTAAATTTTGCGTAAATGTACAAAATGGTCGCATTATGCACATTTTTATGGTGATTATTGTACTTATTATAGACGCTTGGATTTAACATTCTTTATTACTCACCTTTCAGAATACTCTACCAACGCAGTTTGGAGACGGCACGGTGTCATGCAAGATAATTTCGTATCCAGTGAAGATAAACACAAGACGAAGAAGATATTCCTTCATAATAAAAGGATATTCATCGATTTAACAAATTCGAGTCGTTCTATTCTCATTATTTTTCTTCTTTTCTTCTATCAGAAAAGAAGAAAAAAATATTCTAGAATTTCAAATTTCATCTTCAGTGGATTCACATAAAGGAATGAAGTCTTAGTATTGTTTCTTATTTTTATAGCGTGTAACATTTTTATATCTTGTTAATATAGTAAATATGCAAAATTCTTATCTGGTGAGTGATATCTTTTGATAATTGGTAGAGCCACGCTGCAGACGAATACTCAATTGTGAAAAATGTCATATTATTTGTCTGTAGCATGAATGGGCCTGCTCGCCCAGGGAAGTACGACACTCCCGCAGAGAACCCCCGTCTGAGTGGTAGCTTAGCTACCGCGCTTCTTACGGTGAGCGGTCTGAGTTCCGGAGGCCCAACAAACTCCCCCTTCCACTATTCTCCTCCCTCCAACTCCCATAATGTCACTTTTCTTAAAGTTGGCAACACTTCCGCACTGCCTATGGCGCTGTGGGTGTCTATGGGCGGCGCTGATTGCTTTCCATCAGGTGACACGCCTGCTCGTTTGCCTTAGCTACCGCGCTTCGTACGGTGAGCGGTCTGAGTTCCGGAGGCCCAACACACTCCCCCTTCCACTACTCTCCTCCCTCCCACTCCCATAATGTCACTTTTCTTAAAGTTGGCAACACTTCCGCACTGCCTATGGCGCTGTGGATGTCTATGGGCGGCGCTGATTGCTTTCCATCAGGTGACACGCCTGCTCGTTTGCCGTACATTCCATAAAAAAAAGATATCAAAATTTAACAAATCGATCAATAGTTCGGGCTATTTACTATGTTAAATTTGAATCAAAAATCAGTATATATTATCCTTACCTCCAGCGTTGTATTCCGCTATGTCCGTGTAAAATCGCACTAACCCAAAACTCAGATCGAAGTTTAGATCCAATGCGGTATTAATGGTATCCGCACTAATTAGCCGGAGGCTTCAGAATGAGGTCATAGAGTTTCAACTGTCTAAATAATTATCAACTCTCTAACGGCGACTGCATTACTAACACTGGTCCCAGCGTCTTCTAGTTTGTTTTAATTAGTTTACACAATGCATGTTCATGTTCAAAAACACAATTTCTCTATAAAGTGTCAGAACTGTGGCGTATCCGCATTATGTTTAATCTCATTTCAGCATAATAATTCTAAAAGATTCAAAGAAAGTTCTTTTAAAATATTATATATGTGTAATAATAAATAAAGTTTTTGTTTGTGTTAGTAAATATTTTTATGCTATACTTATTTACCAACATTTTATTATGTTTGCACCATTTTTTTTTATGAAGACGAATTATACGAAACAAGAGTCAAAAAAACAAATTTTTTTAGTTTGTCACATAAGTTTATTCCCAATCTTTGGACCCTATAATGCTTTAAAACTAATGATAACATAAATACAACACTGCGATAAATTAATTATTATTGATTTCAGAGGATATCATAGCGCTTCCCTCGATAACTTGTACCTACGTCATCTTTTATTATTTACTCAATACGAACGCCAAAATAAACAATAATATTCTACCACAGCTTTGATCAAATAACAAGAGGACGCGCAAAAAGGCAATAATTCTACAAAGCAAAGGTCAAAGCTCAACTCTCAACCATTAAATCTAATATTAGTAATCCTACACTAAACACCTATTAATAATTTAGTACTAGAGTTTTATTATTATTACAAGAATATTGACGATATATTAGACATGTCATTTTTTGCAGATATAATTTAAATTTAACAGGTCATTAAAAGCATCACCGAGCGTCAATGTAAGCAAACGGCGAAAGTTATTATTAACAACTCCAAGTATGTCAGCTTCTCTTCTATTTATTATCATTTGGAGACTTGACCATAGGGTTATAGATAGAATGAAAACTTCGATTGAGGATGAGCTCAAATTTATTTAGATTAACAATGACGTCTCCAATGCCACAATACTCCATGAAGTAAGAAAAGAAAATTAATGAACATCTATAAAAGTTGTAATAATGATAATTAAGCTAAATTTATCACTATTTTTACAATGTCATTATGTTTTTTCCTTAAACCACAATAACACGTTACCTTCGCTCTAAAAGCTTTAAATAATTCAAGTCACACAGATCTAACAATTAATTACTAACTATATATTTTGTATGGTTTACTTTGCTCGATATACAAATAGGTTTTCAGCAACTCTGTATCTCTTGTTACCGAAAATTAAAAAACAAGATCATTAATACTGAATCCGAAGCGAACAGCTAAAATATTTTGGTAATTAAGCCATTTTAATAATAATTAATATAAAAATAACAATTATAATAACATTTAAATAAAACATTGCGAAATGAACATATATTGCGCAACACTACTCGAATACTACGCGCACTGACCGCCGTACTGAAAACGTAAAGTTATTTATTATACTGACAATTGCTATTCCATCAACATACGAAAACAACGCTTAGTTGGTATTTAATACTCCGAACGATTATTTTGTTTCTTTATTCTATCCATATGTATCTCTTAGATTAGTACTTTACTAAATTTATTAAGGGGCACAGAATTGATATGTTTTTGATACACGGTGTTTGTGTGATACCGTTTCACTTAACCTAACTTGCAAGGCGACACTACACCCCTACACTAGCCTATCACATGCGGGCCAATGTCACGCGTCCCTCTCTCTCTCTCTCTCTACCGGCGATCGCGACACGACGTTCACGAAACAATCTACTCGTTTTCACAGTAAATGTTATGAAAATATGCATCACGCATTGTTTGCTGTTGATTTTTGGAAAATTGTAATTTCCATCTCTGCAAAACATCACACCGAGTTCAAAGCGAAGACCGACGAACGGAGAAAGATACATATATGTGTCAAGCGAAATTGTTTAATACTTGAAAATAGTTAGAGCGTGACATGTAGCCGATTGCATTTAAAGTAGTAGACGAGGATACAGAATAAACGTCTCTATGAAACCGCTCTTTATTTCTAATTACACATTAATATTACGATGATATGTATCGAGTAGTCCCGCAATAGGTGACGTAGCCGTGTCCGCAGCCACTGGACGTCTCTTACTCGCTATCTAGGGTTGTTGGACGGAATCATGGCGGAGACGGCGTCCCTCGACAAAAAGTATATATATGATTTTTATTAAATTTCTAATTTACAATGATTTACCAAATAGACGAATAATGATAATAATAATTTGCAAAAATCAGACAAAGCTTTGAGAAATGTATTGCCTAAATGAACCAGTTAGTTATACATAATATAAATTTTTTTTTGTAAATTTCGTTGTATTTCACACTGTGATATAGGACGCCGTACACCGAAAGTATGGGAGATCTCCACTACACTATTACACAATTACTTACACACAAATTAGCATTATATCGAATTATTACATAAGTAAACATTGACTTAGCTTAAATACTAAAACCGATAGTGGTACGAATAGGTACATATAAAACAGAGAATTTCTAGTGTTAAATTTCCAAAATAATTTACTTTAAAAACCTTAATGAACGACAAACCTTTTTCTTGATATAATTGGTATTTATTATTGGTAATATTTGTATTGAAGACCTGATGTCCAGTGTAGATGCAAGCTTGGCACC
Organism: Baronia brevicornis; assembly: GCA_031353405.1. Lineage (NCBI taxonomy): Eukaryota > Metazoa > Arthropoda > Insecta > Lepidoptera > Papilionidae > Baronia > Baronia brevicornis. The sequence continues at coordinate 65,891 of JASFAT010003834.1, forward strand.
GGTCATCACCCTGATTTATAACGGCTGTCTATAGAAACATATGTCCGCTGGACGGACGGCGAAGTGTTTCTGGCAAATGTTAATATGCCGGTCCGTAAACCTAAAAATACAAATTTGGTACGGTCTGAGGTTAGTAATAAGAATTATGTATATCGTTTATCTTTGGTCTTTATGCCATGATACTCGGTACATTGTGAAAGATAAAGTTACTATAAATGATGTATAAAATTTTGCTAAGTCAAAAATTGACGATATTTCTATTAAATATTGACTAAGAAATTTTCATAAGAATTCACATGCGGAATTACTGGTCTTTAAACGACAACAATCGTGTGAATACCTCATAGATTTCTGTCGTGTCAAGATTTTAATCCAAATATCAGAAATCTTATAATTATAGACTAAGCAGGGTTTTTTTTTTTACTTTTTTAGTTTTTTTCTAATGTTCACATTAGCAGAATACGTCACTAAATATCTATAATATAAACATTAAGATTTCATTTTTGGTTTATTGCTATCTCGCAAGATGTACCTAGAACGTCACCCCGTTCATAAGACAGAAGTTAACTAAGTAGTCTGTATGCGATAGTCAACTAGCTAAAAATAAAAAATATATTAATCTTTCATTTGATTAAACCTACATTTCTGTAAATTCAACTTCTTTACACCGTTTCATTATTATGTATGAATAGTTTTAATTAAATAGTAATGTAACTATGCTGTTTGTCTACAATAAATACCCTTATCTACTTTATAGTATTGACCTAATGATTACACAATAAAAGTAACTACTAAATTTTAAATTAGATTATTACCAAAAAGCTCGTCAAAGCATGCAAATAGAATAATTGTTTCACTATTCAGCGCAACGCGCACGTCGCCGATTTCAATATTTATTTACTAATAATTAATTAATATAATGATTACATTTAGTTACTTTATTCTCATAAGGCCAAGGCTAAATTCTCGCAACAGTACAGAGCGGAACTCGATCGCACTGCATCGTACCGACGGTGGCGACTACGGGATCGTTGATGAACAGAAAAAGACCAACTCGATCTCGTAACTCCAAAACTCTGGGAAGTATATTCACAAGGCACAAGGAATATTGGCAAGGTTATGACCAATATTGGGAATAAAGATAAAGAACGTTCGGATACGATGCGAGCGGATGAGAAGCGCTCGGCAGTGTATTGCACTTCACAGTAAGCGGCACCGAGGGGGCACACCCGTCTTATCGCGTCCAACTCCTAGTAAAATCTTTTAAATTATTGCAATATATCCACTTACAGATAGAAAGGATCGTAAGACCAACACTAGAGTGCCAGCGCTTTAACGAGTGATTGAATATGCATTATAAAAATGACTAAGAAAGCATTAGGTAAATATAATTTGAAATAGTCATGAAATTCATTTAAATATGCTAACGTTATCGCGACTAAAACAAAAGTATCGTAATCATTACGTACAACTTCAATAAAAATCATTCAACTTGAAATATTATATAACAAAACGTAATTTTTCTATGAAGGGCACCTTTGGTTTTTAGCTTATTCAAATGTGATATATCCTAAAACGTTTAATTTCTGGTATTACACTATATTCATAACAAATCCTCTCAATTGTATACATCGGTCTTGTTACAAAATAATGTACAAACTTTATTCACAACATAAGTTAGGTGTAAATAAATCTTATATTACATAAAATGAATATTAATTTAATACAAACAGATTACATTGAAAAAAAAATCAATGATTCCAAATAATATTTTTATAACGAACAGTGAACAATTTAACTGGAATGTTAATAATAATACAATTATAATTTACGCTAAATTTGGTATCAACAAAAACACCATACCCCTGCTGTAGACGAGTTCGACAACAAAAAATAATAAAGAGATGGGACTATATATATACTACTGGTTTTATCGGTATGGTTCGTTTGTCTTCAGTAAAGTAAGTCTTGATCCATAATTAATTGTAAAATGGTTCTATGTTGTAGTAGTAAATTGGGTTTGCCTCATCTCTTGTCATAGTGGTTCCGATGTGGTGCAGAGGATCAAGATTGCGCGTCCCTCAGTTCGCTGGTTGTCAAGTGCCGAGAGCCACAAATGAGCTAATGCTGTTCGCCCTCTTCTCCGCCTTTGGCTCCCTGTAGATGACGACACTGATTTATTAATACGAATATTAAACAAATATTAAGAGCTAGTGTATGTTGTTACTGTATTTAAACATTTCCTTTATGCAGGCAAGTGTAAATTACTAAAGTGCGTGGTGCAATGTGAGGACGTATACGTAATATATTCAAATATCACTTTGGACACCATATGGTATAATGTGATTAATTATTTATCGTTTACTGTTATTAATTGAACAATTATTTGAGTGTCTTTTATGGGATCCAAAGCTTAAAGACATTTAACGCCAGGCAGATTCAAATAACACATAAAGCGGAACAAGTAGAAAGTGCTGTGGTAAATGAATTGTATTTTAAAATAAGAAATATCAAGACTCTCCGACGTGTGGCCAAACACTGCCGTTAACATGTTTCTAATTAAAATGGTAAAAGTTTGACAAGTTAAAATAACTTGTAAGTTGACTCTGTACGATAGGCAATAGTGTAGTGATGATACGAATCTGCATGACGTTATAGCGATTGAATGTGCTCGTGCATACTTCATGTGCGAGAATCCAGCCGTTGTGTGCCAACTTATGCCTGGCGTATTCGAGGTGGATGGCCCCCTCAGAGCTGAGGAGCAGCGCGCCCTGCAGGCGGGCCATGGCGGCGGTCGCGTCGCTCGCGCTTGCGAACTCGACGAAGGCCACCGGCCCAGAGCTGCCACCGCCACCGCCCCCGCCCCCGCCCACGCCCCCGCCACTCAGAAGCCGCAGCCGCGAGAACCCAGGGCAGCTGTTACCACCATATTCAGTTTTGCCCGCACACGTACCCCAATATATTTTATGAAATGTTTATTACATCATTTGCTCGATTTATAATAGGACTGATGTATACCGGAACAGTTAAAATACACCTGTCTCCCGATTTACACTAAAGATACGTTCCTGACAAAACGGTGTAAAAACAACTGTATGGATATTTATGCGAATATGTAACCATATATTTAATTAAAGTTAATTTATAAGCCGTGTAAAACAGGTACCGTGTAAATAGGGGGATAGGTGTAATAGGTTATAAAAGTAAAAATATGGAACTGTTTTGTCTAAATCGCAAAAAGAGTTCTTTTTTTATGGGATAGGAACGAGCAGACTTTTCACCCAATGGAAAGCAATTAATGCCGCCCATGGACATCCGGAGTGCCATAGGCATTGCAGAAACGTTGCCGGCATTTAAAGAAAGTGTAGGCTTGTTCTTTGAAGGTTCCAAGTTCTTGTTCTATCCGACAACCCGAACCGAACTAGCTTAACACGGAACATGTTTTTCACACATTCTCTATTCTACTTTATGGAATTTACCTTTGGTAGAAAGACACAATATATATTATGGAAAATGCTCATCTCTTTTCTCGCTTATGTAAGTTATCTCGTTTGGAACGAGATAGAAAATAAACGCCGAAATGTTCTTGTGGGACGGTTGGCTCTATTTAAACTATGTTGCTATATAACAGGCTATTATTTTGGAACAGTTCATTGGAACTGAAACAGTTGAAACATTTTTTTTATTTTAGTTGTTATATGTCCCGATTTATAACAAAAGCAGGGATAGCTTCTGAATACTTAAGAAATTGATTAATTAGAGTTCACTACTACTTAATAATTTTTGTGTAAAATTTTATTTTCGTTTGAATTATTTATTGACCAAATAACTCATATAAAGTGCAATATGACTTAGTGTATTGTGCCAATAATTCTAGTGTGTAATTTTGGTTGGTACCTCATACTTAAAGAAATAATAGCCGGCTGTCATGCGCACGGTAGTGGTGGTGGTGGTGGTACGGGTGCAGGCGTTTGGATCTCACACAAACACAAACGTTCGCAATTGCATATATTATCAGAATTATTCAGAACTTTACAGAGACATGTTTGTGTGAGATATTAGAACGAGATTTGAACATAAATTAATACCCAACAAATGGAGGACATTGTGATAATCGGTGCGACATGCACTGTGGAAGATACAGTCACATTTAATATTAATAATTAATTAATAATTTGAAACATCTTGTTACCATGCATGTAATAACATTGTGTCAGTTTAATTTAGAAATTATTATTACGATCTCTTTCATAAATTTGAATCTTATTACTTAAAATTAACGGCGAAACAAAAACAACATTGTAAAATATGCATGCACTATTATCGAAAATAAATTGAATATGATAAATATACTAGGATCAACTTTCATTTTATTAGTTTCAATAATTAAAGCGGCGTTTGTTTCTCCATTAAATATTCCACATTTAATAGACTAGAACCTTATACGGTATTACGACGTATTAATATTACAGGGTTTTAGGTTATGATAGGTACCTGCTAAATATTTCTTTCAGTTCGTGTTCAGATACAAACTGGCCAAGGTTGGCTACAAAGAGCGTGGAGCAGGGCGGCGCGGGGTGCGTCGGGTGCGCGGGGTGCGCGGCAGGGGCAGGCGCGTGAGTCGGCACCGCCGCACCCGGCGACCCCAGTGCTGGCGCCGGCAGGACGCATGCACCCAGCGTCAAAGGGGTCTAGTCAAGGGGGCATAAAGCAATTGTTATTTAAAGCTTATGCAAGATTGTGATATGGTTATATTTATTAGCCTATACAAGATTATGGTTACTCTGTATTTATCAGCCTATGAAAGATTATGGTTACTCTGTATTTAACAGCCTATGTAAGATTATGGTTACTCTGTATTTAACAGCCTATGTAAGATTATGGTTACTCTGTATTTAACAGCCTATGTAAGATTATGGTTACTCTGTATTTAACGGCCCAAGTAAGATTGTGACTACTCTGTATTTAATAGCCTATGCAAGGTGGTGATAAGCTTATATTTATAACGTGTAATTTCGTCCATTAATTCTTGCTATTAGATAAATTCTTTATAAGCTTACAGTATAATGTCGTATACAAATCACGTATTTGATTCACTTTTCATCTATGAGACATCTGTTTTTAACTAAAGATTGTATAACGCGTCCTAAAGAAAATTGTGAGCGATCCTAGTCTTGTTCAATTTTTTTTTATTTACTTTGAATTATAATCACATTAAAATGTTATTTACTTTAATTACCCTCAAAACTATTGTTGAGATGTTCAACCCATCAAAAGTAACAATTACATGTACTTACATGGTGTGGCCTATCGGCGGCAGCTAGTCAGAGGTAGGAACGGACAGGTGCCATCTGCGGGTGGATGGCAGGATGCACGAGGCCGTGAGACAGCGTTGGCAGTTCACCACCATATGCCAACGGGTGATGCCACAGTTCCGCACCTCCACCCGGGAAGAACGGACTAGCTAGGTCTAAGAAACCGAAGTCATATAATTACAATTTTACTCTTGGACTGTGAGATCCTAAAAACTTCAAAGCATTCGGTCAGTACTAAAAGTACTGAACCCTGTTAACCATATCATTTTAGATACTTCTGGTATGTTGTCTTCTTTGCGTTAGTCATTTTATATATAATTATTATATATTATTATGGCGGAATAGTACCCTTGAAAACATAGATAAAAAGTAATTCGAGATCAGTCCTGGTTATTAACAGGGTTGTGGATAGAAGAAATTATTAAAAAATAAGATTCATTAAATTTTTAATAAAACAATAATTTAAAAACCAAAGTACTGAGTCTTCGATTTGATACTTATATACTTCAGATATGACATCATGATATCAGATTTGAGAATAATTTTTTCTATGTACCAAATAATATTATGTAATATTTTTAGATTTATAACATAATATTACCACTTATATTAAAAATATAAACTATATTTACATACAATTTTATAACATGTGTTCATCTATTAAGATCATTAGTAATATCATATTTACCTAATGTCACTATGTAATAATTTTTATAAGTAGTATACGGACAATTAAGTAATAATTTGTACTTAATATATTTATAGTGTATAAATATTAGCATAAAAACATGTGACTATGAAGTTTACAGTTGTGTAATAGAACCCAACAGATCATTTGGTAGGTAATAGCTTCACGGAGCTAGGCTTTGCGTGGTTCGTGTAAGCAATTACAGATACATTGTCCAAATAGCGCTCGCTCGACGTCTTGTTACATATTTTAACTGACCTCTCTACATTAACAGCGTTCTGATCAAATTTAGACAAATTAAGTGCATTGCATGAACTTATAGAATACGATATAGTTGTAATTTTTAATGAAAACTACACATTTACACCAACGGAGAAAAAAATAACTAAGAAACTGATTTACTAGAATTTTAATCTACCACTTAAGTGAAAAGGAAGTGAATCGGGTATAGAGGTGAAGATGGGCGTTCAGTTGAAGTTCAATGTTTCTCCGTTGGGCGCGAGTTGAGAGGGTCGTGGGGGTTGTGGGGGCCATCGAGCCAGCGCTGGGCGGTGTGTGCGTCGGCGGTACTTACGTCCAGTGAGTGGGTGCATCAATGCGGGGTGTGCAGCTGGCGCGGCTGTGGCAACTGCCGGCTTCGGCTTGCTGACCTTCGTGTTGCTTTTAGCGAACTCCAGCCGAATCGTTTGCGGCATGTCGGGGTCGAACCGGACGCCCTGCTGTGAACAGCCGCGAGCGGTGCGGCGCTCCGATATAATGACGATGGAAGGGTCGGTTGCCGCGTGATCCCAGTGATTATGTACGCTATCACCGGAAGAGGCTGTGACGTTTGCGTGTTAGGAACGCGTCTACGAGATTTCAATTAAGAATCTGCTCTGTACGAGTGTATTGTGCTTTCCTCTTTTAAATATCATATACAATAGTCGATTTATTTCATTTAAAAGATTAAATTATCTTGGTCACATATAAAATTGTGAGAGTTTTGATAAATTAATACTGACAATGTCGTAAGTTCGCGCCCGCGCCTACTAAGGTGTCAGAACACAGTGCTCAGGGTGTGACGTCAAAACCTGTCAAACAGTGACATGCAGTTGCGTATTTACACCGTCAAACTGTTGATGGCACGCCTGTGTTGGGAGGCTTATAGACACCGATAAGACGTCTCGACGATTCTATTATGTGCATGGGTTTAGCATAACTTACGATGCGGTTACTCGAGTCAGTAAAATGTTATTTCAAGACTACAATGAGAATATTACTACATATAGTGCTTATTGGCTGTGTTGAGGCATGTGATGAGAAGAAGTTTAGTAACACCGTGCGTTGCACTTTTTTTAGTATTTACAAATAGCATATTTCATTATAGATTACCCTCATTTATGAATTGTGATTCTGAGGATTTATTAAAGCAGTTTCCATATAAAATATGTAAATAATTGATATGCTTCTACATAATGTAATAAAAGTAGTAATAATTCACTCGGATCAAATAATGTGATTACTTATGTATGTTTTTTGTGTATATTTTACATTAACTTAAAAAGAAAACAATTTATAGGTAAATGGAACGATAATTTACTGTAAGTAGAGCGTTAAGGAAACCTATGAAATACCATCTAATGAACCGAATTGATACGTAAGATATTTAGAATAAAATACAGCGTTAATAAGGCATTTAATATTTTATTATTGAGGCAAATAAAGTGCATTTAGTACAGTCGCATACAATGTGCATTTAGGTACATACATAATATGTACCTAAATGTAACTCCGTTTATGATATATTTTTGAATATGTTCAAATATATATTTAACTGTATGTCAGGACCTTATTTCTTCTACTAATGCTTATATGTAAAAAAACGGTATCGCGCCTCGTGTTCAATTAATTTGATTGAGTTCGCATTCTAATTAACAGTATACATTATATAATAAAAGGAAAATAATTACGCGTCGAGTCCCGAAATGGTAATTAAAATTATATAATAATAAAAATAATTAAAGCATCTGTTGTCTCCTTTTGATTCAAATACCATCGCTATGATATAAATAAATAGTTATATATAATATAGTTATTTAGATGTTTACTTTATATAACAAGCTATTATGATCAGATGATACCAACCTGAAGATCTTGTTTAGCTGCTTCGGCACCAGCCCTGGTGTGAAAAGTCACGAAGCCTACCGGCTGTAAATATAAGGAACGTTTTAGTAATTTTAAAAACTATAAAACCACTAATAAAACAACTTGTATTTTTAATTTATTAACAGGCGTAAGAACATAATAATTTTCTTAATTAGTTTTTCTTTAATTATTGATTTATTTATATACAAATTTCAATAATTTACAAAAAAATTGACAGTCGTCAGTTTAACAACATATGGCATAACTAAACTGACCAATTTTTTTTAACTCAAATCGGGACGCCCATATTATTAATTAGAATTTAATTGCGTAAGTATATCCGTCTGTCTGTTACGCTTTCACTACTAAACCAATTTTGATAAAATTGGTCATGGAGATAGTTGAAGACCCGAGGTCAAACATGGGTTGCTTTTTATTCTGAAACAATAGCTCTCACAGGACGCACCATAGTTTTCGCGCAATAAACTGAATTCATCGCGGGCGGACTCGCTAGTGAGTCCGTCCTATAGCTGCCAGTTAGCAATTTAAAAATGAAAATAAATACAACTTTTTAATGTTCTTTATTTTGAACAATTTCAACAATACAATTAGTCTTCACATTAATTATGATTATTTTTATTATAACAAATTATATAAAAATAAATCACCTGCTTTATTAAAGCAAAGTTTCTGTGACAGTAATTATTATTAATGCGTATTCTTAATTTTCGCGCGGTTTCGAAAAAGGGACTATTTGGCGTCCCGGATTTTTGTATGGAGATAACGACACAGGTCGAGACACCTTAGCCATAATCTAGCAAGTAAAGCAATCAGAATGTCGAAAGCAGAGTGAGATTCGTTGATACCACTAGCGTCGGTATATTGACTAAAGCGACTTAACTACCCGCATTTCGCAAACCCGTATGCAATTCATTTGCACACGTACACTTGAAACTCGGAACAAAACCAACACCAGCTCAAATAGTCGTGCAATATGAAGAGTGCGGACGTACTACCGCGGGATCATGCCACTCGTACACCGTGTATTCAGCAATCGCATTAACAGATTAAACAGGTTACCCAGCGGACATACATACATACATAGTTTTATAGAATTCTTTACGTTGATGCACAAAGAATTTCAACTTATGTGATGTTTTACTTACTTCAGGTATTTTAAATTTAAATATGCCCCCCCCCCCCGAAAATCAATATCCTGTACTATTATTATTAATAGCTGCTTGGCCAATCTTCTGTGGCCAATGCCCAAAACAGGGATGATTTGGCCGTAGTCACCACGTGCGACACAGTAAGGCATATGTTGGATTCGAAGATGTTAATGCTGGTAGCCTATTGGCTTTAACAGCTTTATCGTATTCAGGGCCAGGTCAGGCAAGTAAAATATAATTGGGAATCTGCGCAAATCGCAGACTCCATCGGCCTGACGCCGTGTCGGAGGTAAAGTAAGGCATAGTGTATTTAAAATATAAAGATCAAAATTTTATAATTTAGGCTTTGAATTTCTATGTGTAAGTAGTATGTTTATCTTACCGACGCCGTTTTTCCATTTTTGCTTGTGACCTTCAACAGCGAACCCTCGTAGCCCTGGATAAAAGAATTTTAGTTATAAATTGATTTTACTTTTAACCTTTGTTAGTTGTATGTAGGTTGTATATAATTTATACAAATCTGTGTTAAAATTTATATAACAGCAAAAGTTCTTAAATATATAAATAAATTTCAATTATGATTAATTATGTATAACTCGGCATAAATGTTAACATGGTTTTATATAAGTTTTAAGTTTATATGAACTTAAAATTTATATAAAACCATGGATTAATTTACATGATTTTATAAATGTACAATCATACTGCTTATAGTGATGTTATGTATAATATAAATAAATTTAAATTATGATTAACTATGTATAACTCGCCATAAATGTTAACATGGTTTTATATAAATTTTAAGTTCATAGAGGTTTAATTTACATGATTTTATAAACCATTGTAAATGCTTGTCAATATAATGATGTTATTATACTCTATGTAAATTGTCATGTTCATAGTTCGCTTTAAAAGAAATTGTAGTCATGTTACCAAATTACTTTTGTTACCACACGTCATAGTGGAACACATTTCGAGCAAAACACAATTTACGAACTAAAAATGGTACGTCCCCGTACCAGGTACGAGCACAAACAAGCACGCGATACACTAAAACTAACCCTCGTTTTAACTTTACCTACCTAATGCCCACCGTGCCAGCCGTGCCAGCCAAGAATCGCATGTAATCCCCCTTTATCGGTAGACAGAATCGATTCAATCCGAATATTACGTATCGGAGCGTGACATTTGATATTTACGACGTAGTAATCCAATCTTTGATGTCTTCAGTCGCGTGACGATAGCGATGATACTTTTTGTGTTATATTCTTTGTGAATATTTGAACATTTATGATACACACATCGACAGAAACACTGTCGATGTGATGCGGACATTTGTATCAACATTGAAGTGTACGTCAAAATAACAGCGTTTTTTAAACATATAGTTATCGATAAGAGTATAACATAAAAAGTAAAAGCCCTGGCTGTCAAAAGTTTTTCTGTATATTTGTTTGTCTTTGTCTCCATGTTTTTCCTGATAATGTTGGAAATGGCTTAAGGATATGAAGGAGGACTTTGTGAGAATTGATTTTTATAGTTCGGAAAATCGGAAATATCTTGTACTTCTCTATAGCCGTGTAATTTGATTAATCGTTCGTCAATCAATACTTAATGAATTATATTAGTTATTGATAGACGAACTCCTGGTATACAATAGGTATATACCTAATATTGAAAAGACAGACAGTAAAAACAAAAATCACTTTTATTATATCTTGGAAAAGATTTTTTTTTCTATGGTAGGTACACAATATATTTTAATCATTTATTCCTTGATTCGTCTTCAAAGAAACCCCACTGACATTGCCTTCGATTTGATTGCTAAAAATAGCCAAGATTTTAAGCTTATGTATAAAGATTCTGTTTCTTATGAACTAGTTTTTCAACTGCGCTCCTTTTTATACTATAATTTAGAGAACAAAGTGCCTATAATGAAAAAAGCATATTTGTAGTGAACTGATTGATGATAATTTTATCATTCTCAAATTTAATAAGACAATTTATATATTGTTATTCTTTAAAATAAGATAAATCAAATATCTCACCTCGTATGCTCGGAAGAGTAAATATAGCTCCCGAGGCTTCGCATCCATGGGTAGCCCACTGACGAATAACGTCCGCACCTGTAATGAAATGCATGGTATTTTATTAAGTTAATAAACAAACGAGGTATTCCTGTTTGTTTGTCATATTTATGTAAAGCAGTGTGTACCCGGATAAAGGTTAATTACGCAGATTCGTCACCTTGTGAAAACCAATCTCTGCAGATTTATAACTAGAGGTGTATATTATTATTAGCAGGATTGTTGGAAAGTAATTCAAAGATAAGAAAGTATGAAAAAACGCATGTACCTAAATATTATAAAAATATTTCTTGTATATGGATCATTGTAAAGTTTGAATTGTACTTTATCCTATATTCTACAAAAATATAAGAATTAATTTACATTATTAAATTTAAGACTTTGAGCCCAGTTCTTGAATAGAATCGTAAGTATTTAAGAAAAAATAATTATTAAGAGGAAACATTCCTCTTATTCTAAGAGAGCCTTTTCGACTTGCGAAGGATGGCAGCCAATTAACTACAACTCTTCAATGTTTTTTTTCTTTCCCAAACAAGAGAAAAATTGATTATTGTTATAAAGATAAACATATCATTGACATTAAAATGTATGAATCAAAATTAAACATGATAACTGCAAAAGCAAAAATACAATGATTGTTTTCTTAACCTACCTAACATGTATCATGCAAGGATTCAAAAGAGGCGCAAAATCATTCAATGCCATCCACCAATCATTCAATAGTATTTAAGGAAAACATTTTTCTTATTCTAAGAGCGCCTTTTCGACTTGCGAAGGATGGCAGCCAATTAACTACAACTCTTCAATGTTTCTTTTTCTTTCCCAAACAAGAGAAAACATTGATTATTTTTATAAAGGCAAATATATCATTGACATTAAAATGTATGCATCAAAATTAAACATGAATATCTGCAAAAGCAAAAATACAATGATTGTTTTCTTAACCTACCTAACATGTATCACGCAAGGATTCAAAAGAGGCGCAAAATCATTCAATGCCATCCACCAATCATTCAATAGTATTTAAGGAAAAAGAATTATTAAGAGGAAACATTTTTCTTATCCTAAGAGCGCCTTTTCGACTTGCGAAGGATGGCAGCCAATTAACTACAACTCTTCAATGTTTCTTTTTCTTCCCAAACAAGAGAAAACATTGATTATTTTTATAAAGATAAACATATCATTGACATTAAAATGTATGAATCAAAATTAAACATGAATATCTGCAAAAGCAAAAATAAAAAGATTGTTTTCTTAACCTACCTAAATATGTATCACGCAAGGATTCAAAAGAGGCACAAAATCATTCAATGCCGCTGTTTCCAGATTCCTTCTTAGCTTTTGTAAATGTTTCAGCGCATTAATTCGTTGGGTCCATTTAATGAAATAAAACAGAGCTCGTAATGGCAGCGCGATTTGGCGCGTGCGGGAAATGGAGATTAATTGCTGGTAGCACCGGTCGTCGCCGACGCCGACGCCGACGCCATCTTGTTGTGCACTTTATTAATGCGTCTACGTTTCACTTTTATGTGAATCACTTCAGCTTTTATACCTGACGTATTAACTTAAAGGATCATTTTCAGTTAAAATTATACCACGTATTTTAGTAAATTATAGTGTAACTTTTTTGTTTCGTTTAAACATATATTTGATATTATATATAAAGTACCTAATCATTTTCTCTGAAAATATATAGAAGTATTAACTACACTGGGTAAAAGAACCAATAAAAACATTTTAGTAGCTAACCAGACATATAAAATAATAATAATTTACGAGTTTTGTATATCATTTATAAAATTAATCGATATTATGGCACTTGCAAGAAAGGGTGGCATTGGCCCTCGTATATATTTTATCGCTTCCGTTCCCGGTCAGTACCAGAATGTCGAACCTTTATGTCGGCTATTTTCCGGTCGAATGCACGGGAATTCCCCGTATCAAGGATACGTGATATTTTTGCGTTACCTATTTAGCTTAGCGGGCCGAAGGGGAATCGCAGATTGGTTTTTATTATTTAGGTTGATGCTGCTGTTCATTCACTGATATTTTGTCCCATAGTGGTACATATGGTATCTATGGCAAAAAATAGAGTGGTTCTATTCTAAGACGGTAGGCACACAGCGGATATGAAACAAGCTGCTAAAACGAATATCAATTCTAGTAAATATTTTTTAAAACGCAGGTAATTTCTGTGGCATTTCAAGTTTTCTTATTTATCTGCCATTTGACAAAAACATCTCCTAAGTACGGAAAATTGTGTATAGCCATCATTCTAGGCAGGAATTCTATTTGAGCGCATTATTACCATCCAACTAGTCGTTGTTGTCGAAGAATTCGTAGTTTACACGCAGTTACAATGAATGTATAATCATTAACGACCATTGGCTATGGAACGTAGCCACCCTTTAGAGCCCTAAGGTACAGTGGCTTTCATAGATTCTGAAATTTTCTCTAGTATGTAGGTTTCTAAACAATATTATATTTTAATCCTGAAAAATATGGTTAAATATACCTTATGCCCATAGCATTTTTAGAATTGTTTACTGTCTTACTCAGCTCACATTGTGAAACATTTTAACACGTAAAAGTAATTGTAACTACTTTAAAAGGATTATTAACATTTTTTCTTAAAGCAAGGAAATAAGAAAACGTAATATAAGCACTTCGCAAACATGTCAAAGGGCCGTCTTGCTTGTATATTTTACCCGACGCGGCGGGAGTGGTGTCCGGTCAGTCTGAAAATGCCCCTCAATGTCGACCATTACACACTCGGCTGCGCTCGAATCCCTTTGCTCTACTTCTGAGTTATGCTTCATAATCATACATGTGTACTTGTAAAAACTTTTTCGAGTAGGTATTTACTTTAAAGTGTCTCAAGTTCCAAATATGTAAAACATACAATATGTCATAACGGGAAGCTTGTGTCATACAATCTCCGTTATATAGAAATTAACTTTATTACCAAACCGACAGTGGGTAAAGACGTTTTCTACGGTGGTGACGCTCTGTCGTATTATTCTAACAGCGTTAAAAATGAAGTCGTCATATATAGTCTTTCCAATCTTAATCTTTCTAACAATCTCTTACATTTTTTACAGCTAAATGATGAGGATGATTATAATACTTATATTTTTACTATTAAATAAACATATACATACTTTTTACGACGTCTTTAAATATCTAAATGGGTATTCATGTATTTTAATAAAATTATAATATATTATATTAATTTGGAATAATATCTAACTCTTCTAACCCGATATTTTTCAAAATAATTCATGTTAAAAATTAGGAATGAAATGAATACAGAAAATTCCACCCCGACGCAATATCCGCAAAGACAAACAAGTCTACTTCACGCTTTATGCCTTTTAAGCAATACAGGCCATTGTATAGAAACTAGCGACAACTTTCCGTCATTGTTGGAGTAACAATGCCAATGTATTTTTTTAATAATTAATTTAGGCGCTCGCCAACAATGTACTTCAACTTCAAGCAAAGCTTTTAAACATTAAAAATACTTTTCTGAAGAATGGAAACTATGTATATGTAGTCTATTTACGCTGTAAGTATCTTTTACGTATCCTTCGAATTTACGTTAATTACTTATAACAAATATTCTTTAAGTTATATGCTAACAAACGGTGTTGGCAAACTTCGTATAGGCATAGATGGTGTGGAATATCTATGCCAGGTGGTCAGAAGAGGACATTGCGGCGTCGTCAACACAAGGGTGAGAGCGGCGTCTCAACCTTGTGTTGTACATAGGGATCGCGGATACAGCACGCTTCTTTGTCTGCGATTATTGAGAGAGACTTGTCGCTGCCGACCCTCATCGAAGTCATCATCTTTGGCGGCGAAATAGAGGTGCGAATACGACCTGTACTCGCTCTCAATTCGTAGAAGAAAAGGTCGGAGGCGTTTGGCCCATGCAGCCCGAATATCACCTTGGGGACTCGCAGGTAATAGATCATCAGTGGTCTATCATGATCGCTATTAAGTCCCGAGCTGAAGAGCGATCTAAGTGTTCCGGGGCACCTATAGTGAAGTGAGAAAGAGGCCTTACTAAGCCTCCTACTTGAAGATATAAAAGTAACGGTGATATTTCTACAAAATAAATGTAAAATAATAACTGTTGAAAGAATACAATATATAGTTTAATAGTTGGGTTCATTAAAATGAGATGTACATTTAAATAATGTTTATACTTATTTAGGTATTATAAACAATAGATCGAAACCTTATCAAACAGGGTATGCATGCATTGAAGGCGTTAGCGGATAAAATGGATAACTACGTCTTAACGTTTATAGATGGGAGTTACCAAATAATTCTAGTGGTTAATTTGTTAGGTTTAACTATATCTTTGTAGATTATTACACTTTAGGTATGAAAGTGTTTTCGAATGAATTTAGGGAGGTAAATATTTGTATACATTGTATAATTGAACTGGGATTGTTCTGAAACTTCATGGGCATTATGTGATAAAACCTAAGACAAGGGTTAAAAGTTGTATAAAATTTAAAATGTAACGATTTTGTTACATAGACATAACTAAAACGTGTCAGACATACATATACAAATATACATATATAAATACATATACATATACATATATAAATATATCTTTAATTAATCAGATAATTTGACAAATTTTCAACGATCAAATGAGATATGTTGAAAACTCTCGAAGTCATTTACACTACTGAGTAGTTTAATCGCGTGTACACAAATTATTTTTTTACGTAAGAGGGCTAATGAATAATGCAATGAATAAAGATAAAAGACACAATTAACAGCGGTCTGAATCATTAATGAAGAATTTAAATGTTGCTTATATATCAAATTGGTTCCAAGAGAACTATCGTCAAAATAGTAAGTAGCACATAAATGAGATCATATACGTTTCACAATACAAATGTATAGATTAAAGTCACTCCATGCTCTACGTTGAAGGAAATTATTGTAGGTAATCTCCATCATATCTAATAGAGAATAAATATGATATATGAAGTCTTCCAATACGGGGGAAGTTACGAGGCGCACTATATTCCGCACCTTCTGTTATGGAAATTCAAAGACGCCTCTACTTAGCAATGGAGTATAATTTCTTATAAAAGATTTTTTTATGTACTAATTTTAAAATTTACCGTAAATTTCACTCTTTCGTTTCCATTTTCTTTTACCGATAATCTGGTTTAAACGTTAACACCTTACCGATTGCATAGAGATCTATAGAAATGACATACAATATAGAGCTAAAAATAAATGAAAAAAAAAAATGCGGATAAAGGTGTGTTCACACGATCGATCGCCCGAGCATGCATCCGAAGCGAGTGGAGCGGAAACACCCGGGGCACTGCACAGCGAATTTATCATGCGCCTGTATGTGTATATACCCGGCTTTTAAAGTTAAAATATTGTTCAGTGTTGTGTATATATAACATAACCCAGACTCATTTTGATTTGTTTATAAATTGTCACATTAATTACGTTTGCTTTCCAAATTAATACTGGAAATATTTCAGGTACAGTGTGTGTGTATGTGTGTGCTTTTTATACATTATCATGGGACTTTTTTAGTTAGTTAGTGGTAGCCAGTGGTATAAAATTCGACTGTATTTCTTAAAGTTTTAAGTGTGAATAATATAACTTACATACATTATAGACTTACATTTTAAGAACTTTGACTATGCCAAATCTCACACTCCTTCGCGCGCAGTGTGCTTAAAAAGGATTAAAATTATTAGAGATTATAGATACAAAATTATATCTTTACTTATTATTATATAGTAGATTACTATAATATATTATCCATACTTTCCCTGATCTATCCCGATCATTAAATCATATCATATCATAATCACAAGTACCAAAGGAGATGTTTAGTGTTTATGGTAGGTCACTGAAACCGTTTGTACTACCAAATTAAAGTGTCGATCAAATTAAAAGGTTTATTTGCAAGCTAAGCGGTAGACATTCGAGTAGTCTGTCAGCGTTAGCGAAATCACTGCCTTTACGTGTAATACTTCAAACATCGTTTCTGAAATTTGCAAGTGTCTTAGTTTGTCCGGTTTCTCTAAGTTCAATCAATTTCATTGTATGATTTGTTTGCTATGAGAAACAGAAAGTTTATCAAAACTGTATCATGTCCATTGCTCCAACATGGATGAAAAAAAAAACAATGGTTGAAAAAGCCCATCTGAAAGTCATCGCTACAAAAAACAGTTGAAATAAAAAGTTAGCCGTCTAGTTTCAATAGAAAATAATAATCAACAATTTATTTCCTCCACCTCACTTGAGATCCGAAAGCAAGCCATTTTTTATTTCACCCCAATATTTTATTACGCGATTTAGACAGATTTTTGCCACCCTTATTTAATTAATTTTGTTTACACAGCCGATTACTTTCCGCTGTTGAGGCGACAGTAATTGCAAATCAAATATACTTTATTTAATTTTGCCTTTAAGATTTTTTTTGTGCTGTTGTTGAATTTTGGATCAAGGTAATTACAAAGTGAAATAGCTATCAATAAGAGGTGGCTGAAACCTTCAAACATAATTTATTTCCTCATTTACGATCTAAATTACCAAATGTATAATAAGTTCAATTTTTAGATGGCAACAAACATAAGATCTATATAGATATTTATTCCAAATTTAAGTATTCGTCCATCTGATATGGGTGTGTTGTGTCGACCTACGACGTGTAAAACAACATACAGACTATGAGTGTAAAACTCCATAATCTTTTTAAGCTAGAAATTTTTATTATAAACAAAGGTCATATATAACATTTAAATCAATAGCTTAACACTTATTAAACCATGTATTTTAAAGAAAGCACCAACCAAATTGTAACTTTTCTAAACTTAAAAGAAAAATCATTAATTACATCTCAATTCCTTGCAAGACGATCTTTGTACACCAAGACAGGTGGTCCAACATAAATAAAGAATTATTAGTTCGTAAATGGTTTTATCGTTTAGTAAATTGCTTTAATGATAAGGAAAACAGCCACAAAAGACACAATAACAACTCACGGCGCTTACGTTGTTCGTGGAAAAAAAATACTGGTAGCTCATTGTGGTTCCATGCTTCAATAGTGCTTTTGTTTTATTTCGATTTTTCTCCTTGATTGAAATACCGGTGTTTTGAATGGGAAATTGGTGAGAACTTTCACTTTGTCTGTTATATTACGGTTCGCTGTTTATTTCAGCTTATTTTACGATAAAAAGTTTCTATTTGTATATCCGTAGCCATTTCTTAAATATTTTCGATAAAAGTCAAACTTTTTTACGTGATCGCATTCAAGACACATTTTTTACTTAAATTAATCATTCAAAATGGCAACGGTTTTAACTTACTAGTCCTGATAAGTATGTAGTTTATTAATCATGAAACAGGAAATCGTAGCAAAAAATGACTAGGGAAATAAATATTATCATGTTCGTCATGCATGCCGTTAGTTGATAAATTATTCCTTAATCAATATTTTGTCAGTTTTGTTTTCCTCATAACGGTGACTTTTGTTCTGTCTGATTGCTGGAGTTTGAAGCATTATACATGTATAATACAATAAGCATTACACATTATACATAACTACTTTTGGGATATTTGATTAAAATTGAATAAACTTATTTAAATTTTGATATTATAATTCATATTTACTGACAACTTATCATGCGTTTACCTTGGGATTTTTACACGAAATAAATCAGCATTAAAAATATGGTAAGTATCAACTTTATATTATGTAAAATATGTATAATAAATATATCGAACTGCTTTCCATTTCAAAATTAGTTTACGTTAAAAATATGTATTGTAAAATAATTTTGAAATTGAAAGCAGTTTAATATATTATACATAATTAAATTATATTTTATATGTTAAACACCTTTGTATCCATATAACCTTAATGTAATCTTTATATTAAATTTTAAATAACGATATGATAATTGTAGTATTTGTAATAAGCTAATAAAATAAAATCGATAGAAATTTTCCTACATACCGACTTAGAATAGAATATTTCAAAAATACTCTTGTTTTCAATATATTTAATCCCAGCGCACTGCCTGTAGGCGATAATAAAATGTTGTGAAAGCGAACTTTAGCATGGAGTATCGAAAGTTTGGAAAGGCAATTTTTCTTCGTGCGTCACTGTCAAAAGCAATAATTCACAACTTTAACGTTGGCTCTCCAAATATTGACTATTGGAAGTTCCAACATGCGGCATGAACGGTGTAGAGTAAGACAATCCTGAAACTTTTGACTTCAAGTCTTAAGAACAATTTATCAATCAGTGTCGGACAGATAATGTAACTAGTAATATCCCTTCTCTTCATTAAAAGCTCACAATTTTATTTCACTGTATTATTAGTAATTCTCTAAAGATCTCCATATAGAGAATTCAAGAAGTTTTACTTGGTTAGAAGAATTTGAAATCATTACTACGATCGTTACTAAGAATTTGAAATCAGTACACTACCATCCCTATCGGTATTAATATAATGATAATTTAAATTAATTATGTTCTTTTTTTGATAAAAATAACGTATTGATATCCCCCGTTAAAGTACCTTCTACAAGTAGATCTATTTTATTCACATTTAGACTTTCAACGTTTCAATTTGACTTATTCTCCTAGTTACGTCTCCTACTAGAAATTAGCTCAGGTAGTTATCATTGGAGTTATTTGAACTTATCAACTGCATACTACAGCTTGGAATAGCGACAGAGTACTGTTATAGCCGGAGGTGTTACAAATGCATTACCGGCATTTCGTGGACACATATTGTTGTATACATTATTACATATATTGTTGTATTTATTGAGGAACACTTATATTATATTCTTCTTCTGCCAGGCCTCATCCTACTCTAGATCTTACTGTGTATAATCGAAAAAGTCACATATTTGGTGAGGTGCATAACAAAGTATTGGAACTTGCGCATTTTGATAGGTTCGAGAATTTTCATCAATCAAGTCTCTGCAGCTCTATTTTGCATTCCTTGTGACCATTATATTTATGGTAATCTTCTCTACACACTAATATCTATAATATTTTAGTACTCGTCTCCGCAGAGAAGAAATCATCAATCAATCAAATGTAACATTTCATTTTCAGTTAGAATGAAATCCTTATTAAAAATCCATCAATACTAAAACTTCATCCAATACAACAAAATAGAAAAACTACCAAGATGGAAGCAGTATTTATTTTGCAAACAATCAAAGGAAATCAGTTCGATCTCACGGCGGACGATCGACTTGGATGGAGATATTTCTAATTTTTCGGTTGACCTGCGCCGCAATATTCGGCTCTACAAAAACAGATATAAAACTAACGCAAACAGACTGGAAAAGAGAAAATCTCAGCTTTAAATTTAAAGACCAGCCGAACCAGTGGTTAATTGAAATCGTTTGTTTGAACATCGTTAGTACAAGTCAAATCACGCCCGGAAAGAAAAAAGCAATAAAACGTCTATTATGGAAGTTTTACATTTTAATACCTCCGGCCAATATCATACGTACTTGTATATCAATCGTAAGCAATTTATCATTATCGAATTTCTCCCGTCACGTCTCCTGTTAAATCAATAACGAGTCTGCTTGTGACGTATGACTTCCGGTTCACTTATCATCTTGTATATTGATTTATAACATTATGTAAATTTTATTTAATATTTTGCTTTCCTTAAATATTGTTCATCGTGTATTTTTAGATTAAAAGGCGTTTGAAGTGAAACGTTTTGAGTTTCTAAGGCCTTGAAGGAACGTCATCATACAATTAACGCCCTAAGTTTTTAATGTTTTTTCTTAACATTCTACGTGCTTCTTAAGGTAATTTGTTTCAAATAAAATTAAAAAATAAATACTTAAAACGTCCTTATGTTAATAGAACAGTTAACAGTGTATCAAACTACGAAGCATGAAAATTATAATGATATATGTACATATATGAAGAAAGTTGGCAACCAAAGACTACACTATAAGCAGGTAGAGTTGGTTATCACTTATCACCACAACAGGTATAAAAGGAGTTTTACCAATAATATATTCACCGAAATGTTTTTGATTCTTGATATTTATAAACTTAACATATTATAGAAACGTTTATTTATTTAACTTATATTATTTACATACAAATACTCGTAACAAATGATAGCCAGAGAAATATGTAGAATAATATAGAATATACGTTATGCTCTAGACCAGGGTTTCCTAATTTTTTTCAGTCCGTGGTGCACATACAGGTTTAGAATTTAGTTTCGGCGCTCCAACTAGTCGAAATAGGGTAGGTAGACTGAAAATAGTTAGATAGGCACAAATTTTAAAACATCCATAATATAAAGCTGCTTTTTATATTTATATTGACACACAAGAATACATTTATTATTAAAGAAAAATAGAAAATAAAATTAAAAATGCCAACAGTTCCTTACTTGGGACTGAAGCTTATTTAGTGAACACGTTTTTTTTTGTTTTTGTAAATGATGTAACTTTCTGTAAAAAAAAAATCACACCGCATTAAAAATAGCAAGCCGAAGTCCAAATAGTTATCATGCCTCACGGCGCCCCTCTATACTCTATACGGCGCACCAGGGCGCCGTGACGCATATTTTGGGAACCCCTGCTCTAGACTGTAATCATAGAGCATAACACATATTGACAACAAATGTTTCGATTATAGTATACGACAATAGATAGTTAAAATAAGAATGATACATGCGACAAAATTTAAAATTGACATTAAATATCTAGGAAGTTAAAATTGTCAGTGAACAAATTAGTTAACGTTTGCGCCAAGCATTTACAAAACTCGAAGAAACAAAATTTCGAAACGAAAGAGGAAAAAGAGTTTCAGCGGCGCAATATTGCCAACCACCTGCTCCGTTGAGATAGGGATCATAATGTTAATTTAATTAAAGGACTAATCTAAATTGCAGACGACCCGACACTCCAACGGCCATTAAAAGGATATTTCGTTGCCGACAGTTCAGTTAGGGAAAGTTGCCGATATAAATATCTGGGAAAACAAGTCAAGGGAGACGTTTAGTACGTCAAATAAATATGAAAATTCCGAGTATTATGCGACGCCTGGCGCTATCGCTATTATTAGTTATTTGAACGTGTATTTCAAGGCTTAGATTGATTTATCAGATTTGAATAGAAGGTTCTTTAATGAATTATTGAATAAAAGTTTCTTTGTTAGCAAACTGGAAGACTGAAAGTAAAATGCTACTATAATACTGTACCTTACAAAATTTGAAATTTGATGTAAGTATAGAAGTATCTAATACATGTAATATTATGTACCATATACATTATAGACAAAGGTGTACATGTGTTTGTACACGAAAGTCTATCATCATCAGTGCGGCTTGCCTGTACTCTCTTACGATACTGAAACGTGAACACTTACAATCCGTCTGCTTCACAAGCTCAATGTCGCCCATATACATGGAGAGGGTTATGCTCGAAGAATCTTCGGAGTGAATATGATTCGGAACAAAGAACCAAAGTCACGGACAAAGTTCGAGTAAGCAAACTAAGTGACAATAGGTTGAGTACGTTTGTCGGAGGACCGAAAACTGTTGGAGTAGACAAGTGCTGGAGTGGAGACCGCGTTTCGGCTAACGTAGTGTGGGACGCCCCCGGTTAAGTGAAGCGACGATCTGCACAGGGCGGCAGAGACTGGATATAAAATATGGCAATTTAGAAATACATATTTTAACGTGCCTAGGGATCGAGTTATTTATTTATATTTTTAAGATAACAATTGATTCGTTTTTGTATTAAAATATGTAAATATATTAGACTAAAATATTACAGTGATTCCAAACTAATGTTTACTTTATTTTTTGCAATTACTTTCAAAAGAAAGGGGTTAAATACAGGACCTAAGTTTAATTAAATGTCAAGTACGTTGGTATGCTTGTAGTTATCTTAATTGCAAACGGCCAGTTTAACTTCCATTAAAGGGGGTTTCTCAAGTCTCTTAAACAAGGAAGAAAAAGTTTAAACCAATAAAGATGCCTTAGCATCTTTATCGTTGCGAAACAGCGCAATGCGTCGTGAAAATCTAAGAGACGTCCAAAACGGAATTTTAGACCGGATCGGTACTAAATGTATTAAGTAATCTAGTAAATTGGTGACATTAAGAAGACACTAAATTTAACATGGAACAGCATACATAAGTCATTTGTATCTATGTTGCATTCCAGTTGTCAATTTGCCGTTATTTTGACAACGGATAATAAAAATATATTTCCAAATTTTTTTATTGAAAAACAAAACGCAGTAGACAGAGAAGTCGGTTTTTTTGTAAGAGTACGGTACTTTGTAATACAAGCCAGCATTCATGCTACGAGGAAAAATATTGGCAAAAAGTTTAGACATTTTGTTATTTGATGACAAACATTCACTTGTAGCATGGTTTTAATAGTGAATAAACTTAAAAGAGACTTAGTATGTAGAGCCTAAGATAATATAATAATACAGTATTCTATAAAAAATGAATACGGTATAGGAAAATTTATCACAGAATTATTTATTTTCCAAGAGAGTTTACATACATTACAAAAAAAAATCGACTAGCTTTAGAACACATTAATCGTATGTTAGCGCCAAAATTAAATTCCGACTACCTTTTTAAACAAGTTCAGGTATTTATGACTTGACATGATGTATAGATTGCCTTAATATTATTTATTAATGCTAATAATTAAAGTGAACGTGATAATACAATAAGATTATATTTAATAAGCATCGGCGAAGTCACCGCTTTTGGAGTCAATGGTCGCCGGTGCGATTCTGCCATTAGGAAGATTATATGTATATATAATGTAGGCACATTTACAGGTATTTATTCCGAGTCTGGGTATCCTGCCAATCTATCCTGAACAAGCGGGATGGCTTAACGTTTATTCCTCCAGAAATAGAGAGGTACCGTATTCAGCAGTGGGACATATATGGGCTGTAAAACTAAACATCGCATCGGAATTCAAGTACCTTTTGTTTATGAAACTAAATTCAATGAATATACCTATTTCAGTTTGCTGCTAAAAATTGACCACTTTAACAAATGTTGGGTGTTTTTGTAATGGCCACACAAAATTATCTTTGCTTTTTTTATATCAATAAAATCTCTTCCATCTAGACAAGCAAGAGCGTCTCTTATCAATAATTCACAATTGATTGTATTCGATATCAATTTAAATCGAATGAACTGAACCATTACCGCGGGTCCGCCCAAATTATGTTCAATGGATAATTAATCGTTCCCGTTCACTTCAATAACAATAGCGGGAGATAAGCGTAATGATGTACGCGCTACAAATTATGTGATAATCTAGGCTATGTGTTGACTACCTCGTATCTTCGCAATGGTTGTCGATTCCTCTAAAACGTGATCAACTCATGGCTACTATTCAAACTCTAACCAGAAAAATTTCTATCAACGGTTATTATTAAAAATTCTCAAAATGATAAACATCATGGTGTCGTAAAATAGTATGTATATATACTGATTAGGTTATTTACTTGTTATGAATATGAATATGAACATAAGAATTATTTTGTAATATAAAATCTCACAAAAGTCAGAGATAATGATTACGGCAATATGTTCTCAGAAAACGCCACAAGCTTAAAAGGTCAATCATAGACGCCAGCTTTGATCTATTTCTATAACTTTGTAACATGTTCTTTAATCTAATAGTTTTTTTAACCTAGTTATCGTCTGACACTGAAGCTGTTGTTTGTATACCAGTCCTTTAAAATAAAAGCGGACCATAACGAACGGCAGAGAGGGTACCCTGAAAACTATCGACGATAAACATAGGGGGTTACAAGCGGACCGGCGTTGTCTCGTGTTATTTGAAATTCAAATCCGGTTGCAGGTGAGAACACTATTGAGCGCAACTTCCTGTACGGTTTAGATTCACGGGCCACAATTGAATTTAGCATCGGCACTTTCGGCACGTGTAGCGATCTACCATATGAAACAAGTTGGTTTGTACCGTTTATTTAATAAACTTCCTTTCTTCCTTCCTTTCTTCTCTATCCTTTCCCTTCCTCTCCGCCAATCCACGGTCTGCCGTGCCAATGGATGCGTGGCTAGGGGCGAGCCTAGTCGTAAGCGTGCCGATCGTCCCGGGGTCGGGCTCCCCCGGGGACTATGGTGCTTTACCTCAGCATGCAGGGCTCTGCTGGGGCTGACCTCCATCCTCCCTTGCGGCTCGTGGGATTCACTAAAAGACGAATTTAATATACCTAATTTGTCGAAAATGACGGCGACGTGGTTCGCCACCCGTCACGTCCTGATTCTCACGAGGGCGAAAAGCGACCAATGACGGGCCGTTTCGCTGCGATGAATGGCAGCAGATGGAGCTCTGTGGTCTCTGCCAACCCCTGCGGGGGATAGGCGTGAATATATATATATATATATATTAAAACCAAAAAATAAGTGCAGGTTAAATATATTTATTTAACTTCTATCTTTTATCTCGCAATTCATAATTTTGAAACTGCTTTAAAAAAAGAAGACTAATTGATATAATTTACCAATGGTTTGATGTAATTTTAGTAATTTTTTTGGTCGTCGTGTATTTGTATCAAGATATACCATTTTATTAGTATTTGTATCAAGAGATTGAGTAGACAATATCCAAGGGGAATTGCTTAAGTACGCTGGGGCTGAGTTTGAGACAAAATTTCACAACTTACTTCTAAACATTTGGATCACGGAAACTATGCCTGACGAATGGAATACTGCATCGATAAGCCCACTCCACAAGAAAGGTGATATCCTCGAATGCTAAAATTACCCATATATTATGTTTATTTACCAGTATATTAAATTAGCAGTATAGTATAAGACCTTGCTGAGACCCATATTGACATACGGCTTGGGATGTTGGGTACTGATTAAAGAAGACGAAAAATCTCTGTTCACCTTTGAGAGAAAGTTTTTAAGGCGTAGCTTTGTTCTTGTGTTGGAAAATGAGTGATGGCGTACACTTTACAACCACGAGCTTTATGAGCTGTACAATAAGACGATCGTCATAAGACTAGGCACGTAATACGGATGGACGAGGTCGTAGAAACCGCGAAACGCCTAAACTCGGATGGCTAGATGGAGTCGAGGACGACTTAAAGACAATCGGTGTGAGCGGCTGGAGAGAAAAAGCCAAACTACGATTCGACTGGAAAAATTTACTAAACCAGGCTAAGGCCCACCCGCGGCTATAATGCCTTCATGATGATGATGAATGGTTTGATGTTCTTGTTGAAGATCCCTAACTAAGATAATAACGCTTGTGGCAGGGAAATATTGTTCACATTCAATAGTGGAAGGGCAGGAACCTAATATTTTATTAGCATAAAACGAAATAAACAAAATGAATTATAGGAATTAATTAAAACAGAACCCTTTTTATGTTCTGTTGCTAAAACATTCTGTGTACACTTTCGGTACAAAAACATTACCTAACACATCATTGATGTCAATATTTACTGGCACACCATCCTGCCCTATACGCTATAACTCATCAGCACGTTTATTTATATATAAATAGAGTTGGTGATGTGTTTGCAAACAGATTTGTTATAAAAACTGGAACACGAAACAAAAAATCCTAATATTATGATTATGAATGTAGAATATTTTTTTTCTATTTATATTTCCTATGTAGAACAACCCGTACAAAGTAACTAAAAAGAAAAATAAATTGCCTATATTCACTCATACTATTATTATTAGTTGGATTATATTATTGTAAATGAATTTACATGATGTTAGACCCTGGTAGTTAAGGTCCAAAGAAGAAGTCATTAAATACTAATTAAAAGCTTCTGAAAACTCATGCGAACCAAGCCATCATAGTGAATAGTTATGGTTTATGTAAGTATATAATAGTTATCTTATTGTACATTCAATGCTTTACATATTTATAAATGAGAATAAGAGTAGAGACTATTACGCCCATTCCCCTTATTTAAATTCTTTATTCCTGAGCCAACAAAGAGGAAAGAAAATTCTAACACTCGGCGTCTACATCTGGGGCAATTTTTTACAACCCTGTATCTCTCGTCGTCGTCCTCTGGTGCAATTTTTAAGTTGACGTGGACTGAGAATGATAAATATTAAAATTAGTAAAATTTAAAGCGAAATTCTCCTAGTTCATAGCAAGCGCGAAATGTTTCATATTTTATTATTTATCCAATTGATATACGTATTTCCATACTGCAGTCAACATATTATATTGTTTGAATACTTTTACTATATATCAAAGAAGAATATATAGAATAATGTTCTTATTTATTCACTCAAAATAATTGTACTTATCCTGTTTAATACTTATTCATGTTGTGTTATTTGTGGTTTTATTGTTATATGAGAAGATTTATTAAGCGCCTGTATAATATTTCATATTTATAACATACCTTAATACGAAGATAAAAGTACTGCGTGTATTATCCTTTACCATATTAGTATATGATTTTCTTTTTATTTTTGAACTACGGTGTGATACAATTAAATACATTTGGTAAACTTAATCATCCTTTACAACGTTTTGCTATTTTATCGTGAAAGTATTATTAAAATCGTTTTTGGCGATTTCAAGACATATTCGGATGAACATATAGACAAAATATGCAAAAACATCTTTTTATGGTTTCCTATTGAGCTTTGTTCTTGTATCTTTCATTTTATGAAGTAATTCTTGGAATGTAATTAAAATTAGATCGCGCTTATCTTTCATCTAAACAAATACATTCGAAGCTTTGATATTTATATAAGATATTTATATTTATATTCAATAGTTATTTTATAAATGATATAACATTCTTGAAATACCGTCTATGTTGTATTTTGCACCGACTAGATAGCCATGTATATATGAGTCGCTCAGCGGAAGAGTGGCCCAAACCCAAGCTGAAGTTAAAGGGCCTATCAAATATTAGGCCGCTTTTCCTACGAAAATAATCATAAATTTGAAATGGAATACGAACGCCATCTATGAAACACTGCGGAAACTAAGTTTTAGGCCACTACAGTTTTAAAGATCTATAGTTCTAGTATACAAAATCTACTTAACTCTGTTTCTGTAAATTTGTGGATTGGGCCACTCTTCTGCTAAGCAACTCATATATTCAAAATCTGTCACGGTATATAAATTAAAGTCTTCATCCTTTTTAAAGTAGATTACATTTGAAGTACATATATTATGATAGAATCTCGTTTCAAGTAAAAGCAAACATTTTATCATTTTATGTTAAATTATAATAATTTTAGTGATTAACTCAGTTTTAAAATTTTCATATGTTTCGTTTAATCATGTTTATTTCATTTATTTTTAGAAGAATAAATTAACTAGGTAGATGTTATTACGAAAAGCAATTTCACAAGAGAACACAATCAAGCCAAACAAGCAGAAAATCGAACCCGAAATCATCCAATCATGGTGAATCTCGAATTCCGAGTGCGCGACCAAGGAGTCGGCCCATCCCAACCAAGTCCCTGATTTAAATTGCAGATGCCCCTCAAACACGAGCGCCGACTGCCGCGATATGCTAATCATAGCGAAGCCAAGGATTATCCCTGTTTACACTCAACAAACTCACTTAATTTCGAAGACCGTCTTATCGTATAGTATTCCCCAATCAGCAAAAAGTGGACGTTACAAAATATATCTCGATTTATCTTTGGAACCAAGATTGAGTTTCAACTTCTTAACAGTATTTGAACAAGACGAACGCTAACAGATGTTACTAACTAGTGTCGTCTACCTTTTTATAGCGATTGTTGAAATTACTTCAGTCACTTCAGTATTAATTAGAACACTTGTAGTCATTTTGATATTTTCTACACCGTTATGTCTGGATTATGTCGCACTTTTTATGACCGTAAAATATTTGTATGCTATTAAAGTTTAAAAATAAACAGATTTTTACCAAATTTGTAAATAAACGTTAAGTAAACAAATATGTGTTGAAATATATTTTGGGCCTAGCCTTATATATGCCACTGTGCCACTGAACATAGGTCATTGTGATACACTATACACATAAGCATGCAAGTTTGTATACACAATACACTTAAGCATACAAGTTTGTGTATACGCCTCAAAGTAAAAAAAATTTTAAATAATAGCACCCAGCTTTGAACAAGATTCGCTCGTATTTCATAGAACTTAAGTCCAATGCATATTTCACCGAGCTAACGTTGTTCCGGTTATTAACGTTGAAAAAATGTATCACATCGATAACCAAAACTTGCCTAACATCATTACTATCATCATCATTTATTCTCTGAGGAACGTAGCCATTACCCAAGTAAATAAGAATGAGAGGGAAATCATTAAAGCTGTCCCTACCACATTCAAATTTATTACGGAAAATTCGTTGCCTCCAGAATTCTTGATTAATATTCCTAAAAGTTTGTGACACCTCTAATGATGTCTCCTACTCCCAAGAGTTCAATTTGGAACAAAATTAGCTCGGAGACTTTCTTGCTATCACATAATTATTTCGTTTAAAACTTGTCATTTTAAATGGTTTATTACGTGTTAGTTAACCTCACATTAGTAATTTGTAAAAGAAGTGCTAATCAATTATTTAAATAACCAAGGGTACATTGTATTACATCAGAAAATGTATATTAATTTGCATAACTAAGACAATTTCATATACTTTTTTATTTACTTTTTCATATACAAAAGCGTTAAATATTTCAGAATATTATCTAATAATATTCTGAAATATTTAACGCTTTTGTGTTAGAAATATACCTAAAAAAAATAATACTAAACTTCTAATACCTAATACCTTTTATTTTGAATATAGAAACAAATTGAAATTAACATACTTGTATTTTAGGTATTTCTTTTATAACAGGCACTCATTTCCTATATGATTATTAATAGAAGTTATTTAATGTTATATTTTTATATTTTAATGTTATTTAATTTTATGTAAGTTGTTTAATGTTATATTTTACTTACAATCTTTTTCTTGTGCAGACATTAAGGTTATTTGTATTTTTGAGATTCATCTACTAGTGTTAGTTTCGTAGCTGTAATACACTTTTCGTCTCTGGTCTTTTTTTGCCTTGTCTTATATAAGTTGAAGGCGTTCGTATTTCTTATGGACAATAATTGCAATGGAAATATTTGGAATTAGCGAATAAATAATTGACTATTGTA
This sequence comes from Baronia brevicornis, assembly GCA_031353405.1. Taxonomy (NCBI): domain Eukaryota; kingdom Metazoa; phylum Arthropoda; class Insecta; order Lepidoptera; family Papilionidae; genus Baronia; species Baronia brevicornis. The sequence goes on from JASFAT010003834.1 coordinate 96,494, forward strand.
TTTAAATGAAATGAAATATATTCACATTTATATAAATGAATTTAAACGTGATTTCGGATAAAAAAAGGTCGTAAAAACAAAGTTAAGAATTACCTTAACTTTGTTTTTCATCATTTTTATCTTATCTCTTATATAAACCTTCCTACCAACTTATGTATATTTACTTTTATTTCTCTTTTTTCAAGAGACAATTTTGCTTTAATTCAATATTCCCATGGTGTAAAACACGATCTACGATAAATATTTAGTTTCCAAAAACAAGTAGGTAATAAGTACGCGTGAAACGTCGTAAAGTAGACCAGAGCTGACATTAATTCCAATTTATGTCGATGGACTCACGGAGGCGCCCAACCGATATCGATCCTCTTATTGCCTACAAAGGTTACAACGTTTACTAACCACTGAGCTCGTAGAACAATCTAGTTATTGATATTGTACATCAGAAATACATTTTGTATGTATTACTGTCACTGCTCTTATCCTGTCATGAAAAAAGTAACGTCAGAGATATTTGAGAAATTATGTTTGAGCTCTTAGGTTCGTTTTTGCCTTCCATTAGATTACTGACGTGAACTACTATTTTAACAGTAGTATTCAATATCAATACAGCGCAATAAGCGCAAAATCAATACCGCGGCAGTCCACTGCTGGACATAGGCCTCACTTAAGGCGCGCCACCTAGCCAGATCTGCGGCTACACGCATTCAGTCTCTGCCAGCCGCCTTACGCAAATCGTCGCTCCATCTAGCAGGGGGGCAAACACTACGCTTCCCGAGTCACGTTCTCAACTTCAGCATTCGTCTACTCCAACGATTGTCGGTTCTCCGACAACCGTGTCCAGCCCATTCCCACTTCAGTCTGCTAACTTGAAGAGTTATGTCGGTGACTCTAGTTCTCCGGCGAATTTCTTCATTTCGAATTCTATCCACCAGAGAAACTGAAAATAGCTTATTTGGCTGCCAAACTTCGCTAGACGAAGAGGCTCTACGAGAAGAAACACTATTAGGTTTTTGTGAATTATAAACACGAATTATATAATATTTAGACAAGCGTGGTGGGTAAATGTTCATTCCCCCAAAAACGAAGACGTCCCGGCAGTGGAATATATAGACTTTGTAAAAAAAACTCTATCATCACTTCTTCTCCGCCAAGTCTTGACCTTTTCTGTTATCAAAATTCATGTTATTAATATAGATTTGGCATAATAGGCAGAATTACCTCAAAAGGTAATTCTGCCTATAGCAATAGATTTCATGGTCTTGGTCATGGTCATTCATAATCTTTACTTGATTTGTTTGATTCCATTTTTTCTCAAACTAAATTGGAGAATGTGATAAATTGCTCAAGACAATAAATATAATAAGTATACATTAATTTAAAACATTTTATTTCAATATCTTATTTTTAAATTGGGATTGAAATATGTTTCTATAGAACTAAAATGACTACAACACAAAATAACTACAATGCCAGTGTGGAAAACGAACCGTTCTCACAAGAAAAATATTCATCCGACTTCGAAAACGAATACGATCCGCACAACTTCTTTAACTTACATATCGGATTCTATAAAGAAATCTTAGAAATTTACATGAGAAAAGCATGGAATAGGAGTGAGTTCCTTGGCATATATTCCGAGCTTCGTCGTCGTCTAACAAGGGACTGAAATGTTTGAGGTATCTGACGCAGGCACGCGGAATACGTCGGGACCATTTAAATTGAATTCGCGAACACGTATCATATTAGATTACTGCTTAATTTTATTCCATTTCAACCCGACGTATGTTTCAGTATAGTGAATATTTAAACTAAAATTTCCTAACCATGGGAATGCGTGGCAATAAGAAGTAAAATAGTTCTGTAATAACTTCTAAAATTTCATTACAGATTTTTATGGAATGAATTAAAAAGATGTAAATGAACTGAATCAATACCTGTTTTAATAAATAACTTTCAAAAATAATTGTCTCTTGTACCCTATTATCTACCGTAGTGGTACTCAACTTTTTTTAAATAGGGCTCACAAACACGTGTTTGGATTCCACCAAGGATTCCTGCGGTCTCACTCGCTCGATACGGAACTAAAAACGCCCAATGTAAAACATCGCTAATCCAAATACTTGATTTGACGAAAAATATTAAAATGACAGTGCTGTGATGATGAGGTGCGGGCTCCACGTTGAATATAGCTGACTTACCGTATCTAAGTGATCTTCGCTAACAGATTCGTGTATTAACTCTTTATTTTAGTTTAGATCTTCAAATTAAGCCGTCAAATTTCCTCTTGTTATAGACTATTCTAAACGTTAAATAAATTACGATTTCATCGCGATTCTTTTGTTTAATTTCTTCCACTAATAAATTTACCACCTTAGCAGAGGTAAAAAAATAATAACAAACCATTAATGAATAATGACACAATATACTCATGCACACCTACAAAAGCCAAATTAAGTGTTACTTGCACATACGTACATCCTAAATATAGAGAAACTAAATTTAAAAGGTACTAAGCTTTTCGCTGTACATTTACCGACAAGTACTAAATATTTCGTGACTCAAATATTAAAACATATAAACACTAATACACAAAGAATAATTTACAGCGCAGCCAATTATTTAAGGTAAAAATTTAAAGTAAAAATTGCCGCGCTGGATGACGATATTAAAAATGTATACAACGCTAACTCGACATTAAAAGATAAATATGGCGGGTTTGGTAGCACGTTAGGCGCCAAAGTTCGCGATATGTGGCCTGCCGCACGAGTAGTAATTAACACCGCCCCGCGGAGTCGCCTCACCCCCAGTCACCCCAGCCCACATGTTACCCCCCAAGCACCCACCCTAACAACACTCAGTGAGGCACAGCGATTGAATTAAACTTGGGCACGGTTGTTGTGGTCCTGGTCCGAGGTTGGTTCAGCGCAGCTGCGATTAAACCACCAATACTTGTTCGGCGTTTATTACATTTGCTATCAGCTCTTTGTCAGCTGTTTAAAAACTCAATTAAAACAAAAAGATATTAATAATTTAAAGATATTGTTTAATCTATTGATCAAGTTTTGTACATTAGTGAGTAAATAACAATTTTGATATAAACAAAATAAGCATCCAGGTTTTGCTCTTAAGTATTTTAAGTTCAAAGACGACCTATTGGCTCAGTGGCGGGCCTCTATATAGTATGTATGAGTCTGTTCATCATCGCATTGGTCAAGCGTAGTGGGTTAATGTCCGTTCCTCCAGAAAAGGGGGGGCCCGTGTTCAGCAGTGGGACGTACATATATGGGCAGTGAAAATAAAGTTTAAAGGGAGATTTTTAAAAGCTGGTTTACATGAAATCTTCATATAAAAAAAGGATAGCAGATATAAAGCGATAACTATTACTATATAGCGATACTAGAAATAAACTTAAAAAGTAATATAACATGTAGTAGATTGAAGTAATCTTAAATATGTGAATAATTTCTTCTCCGAACTACTGATAAACCGAATAAAAACTATATCGGCGTTCTTGAGCAATACTTACGAATCGATGTTATAGTGCCACATATCGCGGGATACGTTTTCCCTTTAATCGCTTAAATCTGATAAAATATCCTAAATATAACGTTGAAGTCTTATTCGAGTTGTGTCTGGATAAGTTAAGAAAGGGGAAAAATAATGTTTTCAGTTGGAGCTTGCGAACAAAATTAAAAAGACGCAGTGTAAAGCCTACGTTACATGGCGCACGGGCTCAATGTCAACAGTTATAAGTTTTTTCCACGTACAATGAGGCTCCGAAACAAGGAGTGTAGAGCACTAGGTAGAGTGGGGGTGGGGTCGTACTCCAGCTAGAGCACAATTAGCGCGCGAGACTCGACGCGGCTTCACTTTTAACAACACGGCTCGCAACACTCGGCATCATTCACACAAGATAACTCTATACCATACCTTGCGAAACTATGTGTATGCTTAAAACACATTATATTTAACAAACTAAAGTTTCACGTAGGAAAATAAATGTATGAAATGATAATTATAATATGTTTGTTGTTTATGAGGACTATGAGGACAGTCCCAATTTTTACTTACGACAAGCAAACAAAGATAGAAAAATATGAATGGGGGTATTTTACTGGAAGAAGTGGATTTAAAGGGAACTTAAACTATAATAAATCTTGCCAAAAAACAGCCGTCAGCAACTTCACCTCCCAACCACTGTCAACAACACTAAACACCACACTACGCTTCCACAATGTACACGACATGTGTTTCCCATCAACACGAGGCATCATCAAGTATAGTAGACTCTACGGAAGACAACCGTTAAGTGAGTAAAATTCCGACTGTCCACATAGTAAAAGATTTCCGCAAAGTAACGCCTGTCTCTATAAATTGTTTCTGAGGACATTAAATGTGAAGCATCAAACTCTTGTACAGTATATTATGAACTATATGGGTTAACCTTTTTTCATTTTAAAAATCACATATATCCTATTGCTGGGCACGGGCCTCTCCATTTCTGGAGGAATAGATATTACACCACCACGCTAGTTCAAGAAGGATAGGCGGAACACCGAGACCCGGAATAAAAACCTGTATGCCATACACATTTTTATTCCGATGCGGAATCAAAGTCGCAACTACTGCCTGTAAAAGCGGTAACTTCATCAATGAGCCTATTGGTGGTTATATTTAACAAAAAAAATTAATAATGAGAAAAAAATATGATTTTTTATTTATCTATTTAAATATCAGATTTAATTATTATAATATTTAATATCCTAATAATTAAATTAATAAAATATTAAACATTTGCTTCAAAACTTCTCGATAGATGGCGCTCAAAGTTAATTTGTATACTGACGACGCATAACAAGATTCTAGAAATCTTCCAAAGTAATACAAAAATGACCCTCAATGTAATGTCTGTACATAAATATATATAGAGAAATATTTGTTTCCTATATCTCCTAAATTTTTTTAATTAATTAATATTTGAAATAAAACACTTTTAATATCAAGTGTCATCCACAACAAGTTTAGAAATATTTATTTTAACTTGAGTGGATGAATAAAAATATTTTATTACCGAGCAAATTTGATTAAGATATGTAGATATATAAATATATAAGTATAGGCAGAGTGTGAACTAACAGAAGAAATTGAAAAAGTATAGCAACCAGCTTACGATGATAAACGTAAGGGGCCCAGTAAAGATTAAATAAATGTTTGACGATAAAATAATTTAAGATATATATAAAACTTTATAATTCTATAAAAATATATAACTCATCTCCGTAATGTTATCGTTGAACAGTACGTACTCTTTCTATAACACTAATATTTTAGTTGAGCTTAGATACATTTGTGTGAGGTCTTGTTATTGATGATGAAAGTTTCGAAGGTATTCGATATTCCCGCGCAGCACAATGTGGTTATGACATATTATTGCAAATATGCGTTAGCTGGCGAACTTTAGAACAATTAACGCGCCTTTGAACAGTGTGTTATTATTTCTAATGAAACCCACCTGTACGATGTAGACAGCTATGAAAGCTGTTTACTTATCACACCGCTGATGTATCACGTATAAGTAGTGCATAGATAACTTGTAAATATTATAAATTGTGCCTGAACATTTCAACGTTAAATACAATGTATACGATCCTTATTTGAAGAATGTAAAAAATATTTTTATAGAATGTTTTCTTCTTAACAGTCTTCTTATGTGTCTTCGTTCATGTTTATTAGATGTAGTTCGATGCACCGTACGATTTTTTTAAATTAAAAAAAAAACTTATCAAATAATATACACTAAAAAACTTTGTCATGGAAGATAAAACGTGTATGTATTACGTGTAAAATGTTTTTTACTACTTCGCATTCTATTATTTTATTTATTATATTATATTTATTATATATATATACATATATATATATATATATATATATATATATATATATATATATATATATATATATATATATATATATATATATAATATATTTTATTTATTTAATGAAAATTTTTAATACACTAATTATGCGTCTGCTTTTTATAAGATACTAAGTAACTGTATAAAATTGTAGTAGATTCATATTTACGTTTGATACATTTTACAAAACCAGCAGTTAAAATAAAACATATATATAATTTTATGTCTCACCTCTGGACTAGTATATCGTTAAGATATAAAGCATAGTATATTCTAATATAATTTACTTATTTACGATTTTAATGGAGCCACATTCCTTTATATAGTGTTACAAAAAAACTAAAACATAGTATGGTTGTGCTATGGAACCCATAGACGAAGTACACTGCCACATATTGCTCCAAAAGATCTCATAAGTGAAAAACAATATTCAGTTACTTTACAATTTGTAACAATAAATATAAAGTGACAGCAGGAATAATAAGTTCTGTGTTAAAACGATCACAGTATTCAAATAGAACTACGAAGAACCAGTTCAAATACATGTCCAATTAGAGTACAAAAATAATGTAGCCTTTTATACATCTTCCGTAGGGAGGTCATTAACGCACTAGTGAAATGTCGCTAACTAGTTGTCGCGGAAGCTGCAGGAATGAGCCTCGAGCGGGTGTAGAGCGTACGCGGGGTACACCGAGTCTTTAGGGGCACTCGACGCCGGTTGCAGGCCTTTAAATTCCCTTATAAGCCGGCTAGTGACGCGCGGCTACCTCCGTTCTCAGCTACCGAGAACTGGGCTCATTTCCGCTTTTTAACCGACATTCAAACTTGAGTGATTTAAAATATGAAAAATTCAAATAAGCTATTGTTTTTTACAATTTTTATTGAGGCCTTTGTAAGTTCCATGCCATCAAATCATTATAAAGGGAAAAATTTAAGGAAAAAACAAGGTTGGAGCCTCTGAGCGGGAAATATGGAAATAGTTACATCGAAAATATTTGAGCCCTTAAAATTTGGATTGAAATGTTTTGTGAATAAAATACATATAATGTGTTGGATATAGTTCTTTATCATCTAGCTAGAATTCTCGTTAGCCATTACAATTAAATTCCACCTTTTGCCATTGCCTTTGTTGGCTATTTAATTTGTTTATTTTTGCTAGCAAATATGTAGTTAAATAAAAAATTAATATTATCATAAAAAAATTAACTAAATCTCATCTTACTTCAGAAAAACTAAAGTTAGTAAGTTAGTAAGTTGTTAAACATTTATAAAATATTTATTTGAAAATATCACATTTAGATTTAGAATTCAAGCGATAAGCAAAATATCACTTTTAAATGAAGTTACAGCTGAAACATTCTGAAAATAATTATGAAAATGGTTTAAGCAGTTGCAGCAAATGAGTTACCATAGAAAAAGAAATATGTTTGCAAAGTGCATTTTTTTAATTATATGAATACTCCGTAATTATATCACTACCATCAACGAGATGAACTGACACGGTAACGTTGGTAGATTCACTTTCCGCGTAAACGTGTCATTAAAAAAATCGCATTGGTGTATAAATAAGCGTATTGAAGATTTAAACATTGCCATAAAACTTTTTTTTACACTAAATATATTTAAAAAAAACATTGGTTACGGCATAGAAACGTCATTAGGGCATTTTTTAATATTATTAGATTCAAATATTACATTTGAAGTTTATTCGCAAATTAATTTTGGTGCTTATCTGAAATTTGACTGTAAAGGTGTCCACTGTTCGAAAGCTTTAATTCAACTAACACAAAAGTTTTGTTGAAATTTTATACTTAATAAATCATTAATAAATACATAGTACTTATCTTCTCGAAATCGGTTGAGCCGTTACCAAGATTGGTTCGGATAAATAGACGGACAGAAGAAAGACCTTCTTCTGTTTATCCACAAAAAATATTTTGGAGAAAAACTAAATATAAATAATAATAATCATTATGTGCTTAGGGAAAGTCAGTTATCTCGGAAATACATTTCAATTTTATTTATAGGTATCGTTTATATAATATATATTGATGATAAGTAAATAAGTTAAGACTTTCAACGTTAAATATTTAAATAGTAGTTACAATACTTTATGTAGGCACAAACTATGAATATATTATCTGAATTTATCTAACTGCACTCGAGAGAATGGCCAGCTCAGATCCAATAGTACTGATATGAATACACGCAGTGTAGTCAGATTAGACTCGTGCAAAACTTAATGATTAACTTTATATTAGGGGAAATTTTTAGAAGCTATTTGTTTTTGTTACATGGGACCTTTCAATTTAAAATGAAAAATGATTATTTTTATGGAAACATATTTAGAAGGTTTTAAAATAAATTTCTATATTTATGATTTTACTTAAAAAAAGGCAGGCAGTTGACAATAACTTAATGCGTGTAAAATGATCAAAAGAGCACATTTTGGAAGAGGCCCATCGCCTATTATTTATAGTTAACGATATTCAAATCATAAATTTTTATTGGAATACATGCTTGTTTGAGATTAATCCTAATTATTTGTTCTTCAAAAGCCTGTTTTCACGTTTGTTCGACGCGTTTGTTCGTCTATCTGCTTGAGCAAGTCTTTAATGTCGCGGAATCTACCTGCTTTGTTTAAATTTTGACAAAAAGACAGTGAAACGTTTACTATATGATTTAGATTAGTCTTTTCGTTTGATTCAATATGACGTTACACGTTTTCTGATGCAATCGTCGGAGTAAAACAAAAGTAGTTGTGATTTTTAATCCTCTCACTTATAAGAATTTGTAACTTAAGAACGCAAGATGTATGCGAATCCTTCAAAAAAGGAAATTTATAAAAATCGAAAGGACAGAAAAATTTTTGTTTTATCAGTTTACCTCTTATGGAAAATATAATTTTGTTATCATATAGTATAATATAATGACTAAGAGGGTCAGATCGGGTAAAGTTTTGCATTGTTATTTTCTTACCAGGTTTGGTTTTACCCAACAATTTACATAATGATTGGATTTTAGAAGAGGAAAAAGAAAAGCTGACCATTATTTTCCACGTGTGTGGGTTTGTTCTCATAAAATTAATACAAAAACTTTCTGTACCGGATAGTTGTTCATATATAAATGCAAAGGCTTATTGACGTTTTCAAATGTGTTATTCCTGAAGGGACTAAACGTGTCTATTTCTCTATATCTATATATATATTTATCCTGATGCGGGAATCGAACCCACAACGATTGACTTCAAAAGCGATAGCGTTGACTTTGAGCCAATTAGGTCATAATTAATGCAGTAATGGTATTATTTTACCTTCGTACTAAAACGTAGTATTTCACAATATTCAGGGCGTCAATGTTCTGTGGACGGAGGTAGACTATACATGCATTACCTCACTCCCCGTCTCGGCTGTTTAACTATTTAACTGGACCGCCTACAAACTAACGTATTCATGGCTCGGAGAACATCGCGCTCGCTTTACGACCGGCAGCCGCTATGAATCGAAAAGGTTACCTATTTGGACCCCTGTCTATTTGAAATATCACGCTGCCGTATGCTTCGTAATTTGAGGGATCCATGTTTCGAAAGGGGTATGGTATTGAAAGTTGGCATGTTTGGATTGAATCATCTGATAAGACGTAAAATACTTACCTTGTCGACATTTCGATGTTAAGTAGGCATTGAGTTCATGGAGGTGCGTTTTTGAACATATATTGAATATTGTGATATATATGTGATCCGAACGTTCAAAACATATGTAGATCGCCATTTATTTCATAAGATTTAAATCAGATTATATTATATAGATAAGTTTGTCATATTATGATTTATGTTTTTATAGATTATAAGATTAATACATTATTTAATTAAATTGAGAGGGGTTTGGGCCCAGGAAAAACCAATAAGGTTCATTGGGCTCATATGTATTACAATATAATATTATACTTTCTATCAATTAAATAAATTAATAAAATAAAAAAAAATAATAATACATACACGAAATAATGTTTTTTTACAACCGACGCTCATGTTGACAACATGAGAGTCGGTTGTGTCTTTCTTCTGTACTCGACGCGTGAGAGAGACCGCCGGCGTTAACTCTTAATTTGGCAGAAAAAAGAAATCGTTTTCTTTTTAAAATTTGGTGAATAATATGTGTTTTAGGATATTTAAGATCCTTGTAAAAAATAATAAAAAAATCATATTCTTCCCTTTTTGAGAAAATACATGTCCTCTGTGGTGGACATTGCCAAAGTAGGGTAATAAAATAATATTGTAAAATTAAACTTTATTTCGTGTGAAAGTTGAGGAAACAAACTTTCTGGAACTTTTCCTCGTTACAAAAGATAGCATACATTTTATGCAATATACAACCGTTTTTTTTTGGCGATACCTGCAACGACCCTCATCCATAGTTGAGGGAAAATGACCGACAATGTGGTATTTGAGATTAGTTTGATTTTATAAAAATCAAAGAGTTCCAAGTTAATATTTTTTTTTCTACTGAAAATATTTGAGTTGCCAAGTAATTAAAATTTAATTGCCATAAATAAATTACAAATTTGAATGACTTGGATTTTTTTAAAGTTTGTGTTCGGTGTAGCGGAGAATATCAAATTAAGGGTTAAACAATTTACACTAACACAGCGCCACCTACCATTGTGAGTCACGATGCTCTAGATGATTGAAGGAACAAATGGGAAGAGAACTGTTGAAAGTGACTTAAGTGTGCGGCATAATTAGGTTGTATGTACATTTTTATTTTAAAGAACCGAGCAAATTTTATTTTATGGACATCTGCAGTATTGAGAGTATTACACATTGTGTGATGAAAGTAAAAGAAGTGGAAGGTCTTAGCGCTTACTGAATGAAACGAGTCGGTTCGTTTATGCTTCAGATAAAAGACGTCAAATTTGTAACAGATATTGCGTCATACAAAAAAGAAGATTTTTGTTGAAAATTCTAATTGTTCTGAAAAAAACTTGTGATAGGATTAATATTATATAAATAAACATTGAAATTGAAATCGTATCCTTGATGCTGGGATCGTAAGCACGATTTTAAGCTCATTATGCTATACCCGATTCTAATATCTTTATTAAACGCATTATTTAATCAAATTTATTATGTACTAATATTACTATATTATGTAACATAATATTATGTATTAATATTACTGTATGAAACTATTTAATAGTCACAATTATACCAGGTATATAGGTAAGTAGTAATCAACTCCCCTACTAAATGAAATATTTACAGTAATATTCAACGATTTTGCCGCAATTAACATTGGACGGAAACCCACGATTTCATAAAAGAGGCCTTAATTCCGTATTTATACCAACAAATAAGAACCATACAATTCACGCACATTCCTCAGCCCCAACCCCCAGCGTCGTAAGACTTCCCCCCTGTCTGGCTCGTTACGCGATTTCCGTTTCTAACCTTTAATATTTATATTTGGAACGCGCTGTCGACCAATTAGGCGCGCTGGAATTCAAATTGGCAGTTCGTGTTGACAGTAGGCAGGTGGCTTTCGCACGCGACATGCGTCGCCGAAGTTTATCAGACTCCTTTCCTTCGACGTTTAACGAGCTCCTTTGAAGTGTTAGAAAATAATCGTAAAGCTATTCCTGAATGCATAGCCCCGACGAGTTCACGGCTTTAGTATTGGAATTAATGTTTCAATAACCGATATCAATTAATTTGGAATTAGGTTGATATTTGTGTTTGCCTCAATAACATGAACTATACTAACATAACTAAATAATATAACATAAACATATATAACTCTGTCACTGATATATTTTTAACAGCTTATATGAGCTGTACGTCACGAAGTATGGAGACCCCCGATTTTTGGGAGAATGGACATTTATCGTTTACGTTCGTCAAAGGCGAATTGGCGAAGAAATATCATGACTCAGAATACATCAGCTCACGGCAGTCCATTGCTAGACATAGGCCTCACCCAGGGCACGCCACCAAGCCCAATCCTCAGCTACACGCATGCAGTGTCTGCCAGCTGCGCTTGCGCAGATCGTTGCTCCTTAACAATGGCCGCTACGGTGGCCATGACGACCGGGAACAGGAAGTGTATTTTAATGGTGTGCTTCATGTATTGTGTGCCCGTACTCTCCACGCAGTGTCATTTGAGTTCAGCGATGTTTCGCGATGATTATACCGCCATCATTCGTTCGTGAATGCCTCGTTCGTTAGCTGGCAGGCTGTCACCTTTCCCTTGGGCAAGTTTCCAGCCAGTTGCCAGTTGGTCATCTCTACGAGCTATTGACTATGGTGATGAAATTAAACGTGAATATAATGTTTCAAAAATACAGATATAACTCATTTGATAAAAATTAACATAGTCCTACATCTATTTATTTTGTAGAACACTTATTAATGTCTACAAATTTTATGATTAATAATTTAATGTTGTACAAACTGTAAGTAAGGGGAATACTTACTTACATTATTTGTCCACGTATCTGTTAAAACATAACGATACATTTAATGTTAACAATTGCGTCATGCAAGATTAAATAATAACCTTAGGCATGAGGCAATTGAAATCATAACAATGATATAAATAATTATCACGGTTGGGGTCGCACATGTTTTCCTAACGGATTAAACGTAACGAACAGAATATGTATTAAACAGTAACACGCTCCCAGCTCGCAGCGTCGTAGAAGGCATCTGTCTGCGGCTGGATTTATCTTAGGACAAATTGCAGTGCTCGCAAACCGTTGGTTTGGTTAACTTCGGGAGTAGGAAGGGGCCCGAGGGAAACCAAGCAACCTTTGCAAATGAAACGAGAAACTTCACATACGGTTTTCCTTAAATTGGAATGTTCTCGGAATATTAAATTTACATTGAAATTGAGATGAGGCGTAACCTTTTCACGTCTGATTATCTCTTCTTCTATCTAATAATAAAATTTTAATTTGTTAAACTTTACTAACGTAAAATATGAGACAGAATATTTATATAATAATGAGATATAATACTTCAGCTCTGTATTTATATTTTAAAAATAAAGATGATTGCTCTAAAAATATAAATGTATGAAGACCAAGTTATGACGGCTATTGAGGGTGATTTTATATAATGCTTTTAAAATGTGTTAGTAAAAAATTGCATTCTAGAAGAACTTACACATATACAATCTAAATGAAAATGGTTATAAAAAACATTCTCTCCCAAAGTTATTCATTAATTTAATAACTTGCGATTATTTGAAAAATTAGGTAGATATTTGTGTCCCGCGATGTAACTGAAAAACACTTTAGAACATATGTATAATTAAGTAAATAATCAATACAGTATTAAGAAAGGAAATGACACAAACTTAAAAGTTGCGATGAGCGAAGAAAAGACCAAGAAATAAATACAAACAGCGATTGAAACCTTAATTATTTTATCAGAAGGACAGCTAAATAGGCACGACAAATTGTAGAATTGTATCACGGTCGAGATTGTTTGAGCTTTAATTATCGTTGTGTTTATGTTAGGAATATTCTAATTTACTCGCAGCTAATACCAACCCTCCCGGCGACGAGACAAGACGGCGCCCGTCGTACCATCTGACAGGTGTCTTACGCGTGGTCGGATTTATCTCGAGATAAATTGCAGCCTCGTTTTGCATGGCGACATTTTCATTTATAATACCATTGGTTGGCCAAATTTTAACTGTTACATAAAAAAATATTCTGCAGTATTCCCTACTAGTATAATAACAGTTCCATAATATTTTACTACCTACTCTTATTTCTTTAATTATAAGGGGTCATAAATAATTTATTATACATATATAAATATCTGCAAGATGACATCAAAATTTGAAAATTAAATGGTTTCCAGGTCCATTATAATTGTATAATCCATAATAATTATAATGATTCATAATAATCCATAATAATTCTTTGGGTGCATAAATCCTTCGTTGGCCTCGTATATTCCGCCACGATGATAAACAACCATAATAATAATTTTATTTTTAATAATACTGGTATCTTGAGATAATTATGTTAATAAAGTTGAGATAAATACTTGAAATAAAAATATATAGTTAATATTTGAAACTAATAGTTATATAATAAAAATTACCATTAGTAATATCATTGTTTAATAATTAATCAGAGCACGCCTTGTTCACGGAGCAAACTATGTATTTAATAGATTTTTAAAGCTATTTATAAAATATTAATACTATAATCACTGTTATTTAGAAATTTACATTCATTTTGACATCATTTACAGAGATACTATAAAAAAAATAATAAACGGGACAAGACAAATAATATTTAATATTTATAAATAATACGTGTTGCGTAAAAATATTTTGGGAAATTGCTGCTTACACTTCGTTTTTCCCTCTTTCTATTGATTTAAATATGTAAAACAACAGTATCTCAACTCTCAAAGTGTCTGAAAAGTATCTTGGCACTTGTTGAATATTTAAAATGTCGCCTTCAATTGAGGCACAATTTTGTTCGCCCGAACGACGTATTGGCATCTTAGTTACGCTATTGCCTATTGCCGCTCGGAATGCTATTTCGTTCAACCTGAACTTTGTTTTAGATATAGTGTTCTTTAAAAAGATAATTTTCTAATATTTCGTCGAAAAAACTTATCATTTTTCTCATATAGTACAAAAACTTCTTACCTTTTTCTTGAGTGAAGTAACTTTAAATGTATTTATGATATGGATACTACACTAAATATAACAGAATGGGTTTTATATTTGATTGGAGTTATTCAGTATATGATTATGATATGATGAAACATTTATTATTAAAAATATGCCAAAAAGGGCTACTACAAACGTAGCAAATTATGATATGGGTGTAAGGTGCTTGTTAAATTTTACAATTTTAAATTTAACAGTTAACTCTGAGTTTCTTCTCAGTAGAATCTACTTTCAGTGAGTAAACGTTGCAATTTTCAAAAATTTCATCGGAATTCACATTATTATTACCCAGTAACAATAAAGGCTAATTGAAATGGCACGCTAATCATCTAACTGTAAATTACACTTAAATATTTATAGATGTCTTATCAAATAAAGGTACAAATAAATTACATGAAATATTTTATTATTAGCGCACCTGTAGGCTCGAATAAGGAAATTCTTCAATATTAATATTGGTTTTTATTGCGTTTATCGAAGAGGCATATACCCATCATAAAATATGCCGTATTTTTCAGTAACGTAAATGTTCTCGTCAGTTTTATGATATTGTATTTCTTAGAATATTGCATTTTATTATTAAATATTAAACTTTTATTGGTATATTTTAGGGTTGTGACAAGTTCAGGCGTGAAAATATATAAGATGAACGTTTATTGTCAGTCATAGAATGAATTATAAGAAAATTGTATTAATATATATTAACAGACAATAATTAATCTTATCCTATCCGCAATGGGCGACGACCAAATGGGTTAGTGGCGGGGCTCTTCGCCAGCGCAGTCAATGGTCGCGGGTTCGATTCCCGCATAGGAATAAATATATGTGTGGATTAAAAATATTTATTCCGAGTTTGGTAACCCCACCAATCCTCATTGGACAAGCGCGGTGGGTTAACGTCTGTTCCTCCAGAAATAGAAAGGCCCATGCTCAGCAGTGGGACATATATGGGCTGATAAAAAAAAGCTAACGGCAAGAGACAAATAAATACTGGAATATCTATTAAGTTTTTGAACCTATTAAATGTGACATCCATACTATATATTAAGCTAAACGTTAATATTTGTCAAAAGTTACTATTACTTTACACTCATAGCCTTGCGCACTAGGATTTGCTGTGTCGCGGTTACCATTATATATACACGAATGTACGTATTTGAAAAGCGTACACTTCACAATTGTGCCAGTTGGTTTGTCTATTATAATAATGCCTTTCGTGGACATATATACACGCACATCTCTTGAATAACCCAATATTTAGATAAAGATACGAAACTAAGTTAGCTAAATTTTAAGTAAATTAAAAAAGGTTATTTAAAGTAAACATTAGCCAGAACTGCACTCATGCATTAAATAAAGCTAATAGAGTAATGCATGCTCGCCGCTGCACCAGCTCCTTTTTGACGCGGTATACGTAGCGAAAGATGCAATCTGCATACATTAGCCTAACGTCTCTTAGTTTTGACACCTGCTCTCTACGAGTATGAAAGCGTGGCTACTAGATGGATGGTGCAAACATGTCACGAATAAAGGCAGTTGTTTCGAACTCGGTACTGGGGAGAATGCGGGAAGAAATATTATTGTTGGTCCAGAGTTTGCCAAAGCTTTTAAGTAACAGCATAATGGTCCTGTATGAAATAGTGGAGTAACACGAGGAGATAAATTGAACTGCTTCCGTGAAAATATTCAGTGTTTTAACATTAACAATTTTACAACGGTATTTTAGATAGTGTTCGTTTTATTAAATATTTCTTTAAATATTTGTGATAGGTAACGCATTAAGTTCATAGAAATTACAGTAGTTAAAAATAATTCAATCAATTAACACAACTGTAACAAATCACTGCTTGGCATTGACTTCCCTATACATTGAGAGGTGCTGCTTTAATAATTTTCACACTTAGTGGGCGGACTGCGAATTGGAGTTAATATTTTCTCAAGTAAACGCTCTCTTCATATTTAGATTGCAATGGCCCTGTTTTATGATGGAAAATAAACAGAAAAAGAATTATGTATAACTAAAAATAATTAATTTTTATTTATAATAAATGAAGTTATAAATTACATACGTTTGGAAAAAATTTTAGTACACCTATTTTAAATTTATTGAAACAATAAAAAAACTGAAACTATATATATACATAGCATAAATACTGGGCGAGGTAAAACGAGGGTTATCATGTTACGGAACATTTTAATAATGCACCCGCTCGTTTAGTATGAAAATTAGCTAGCGGTTGACGGTCCTCTATATGACATGTTTGTTTTATAGATGATGCAACTTGGGTGTGACATGCCTTCATTGTTTGTCAACATTACAAATGCACCGAGATGTGTGATACAATAATACGGAAAATATATGTAATAAACTTTTTTTATATGTAAACTCACATCCTTTCTTTACTTAAGGACACTAATAACTGCGGCGTAAAAAATATTAATGACAAATGTAAAAATAAGCAATACAAGCTATTTGAGTTTTTATTACTCACTTTTACATTCTTTGTTATTTGTCGCAATGACAATGAAGATATAAATATACTAAACGGAATAAGACTAATAAAAGCATGCATAAATAAAATAAAAGTTTATCAAGCTTTCCTGCCCTTAGCAGTCCCAAAACAGTCTCTTTGAATTCACGCAAGTTGACATTACATAAATCTATGTTTTAATGATAGACTTAATAGACTTTTTCTAATAGACTTACTATACTTGTTGATTTGTCTTAATACAGTAGAGAACAATATTTTTAACAAGTGAATAACCTATCCGGGTTGGATATGGTGTTACAGTTACCGTTACACTTGACAGATTGGATCACTCTTAAACGTGTAATATTTGTAATAGAAAACTAATAACTTCAGTAATATAATTAGAACTCTTGTCAACCACTTTAACTAAGCTATAAATTTTTAAATAACGTTACTGTTAATATTACCGGCACTACCCGCAACCATTTATGCTATTGCCGAGTATGATACGTTACATACATTTTTTCGCAATCTAAAGTACTTTGCTTGGGTTTATATAAAGAGAGAGAGGTAAGTTGTATACAAAAGTTCCTCCTGTATATCATTTTTCCATTTTCAGGAGAAAAAAAGTTATTCTATAATAATATTATACATTCCTATCTTAAGATTAAGATAGAAATGTTTATACGAAACCGGAACCACAGATGTTAGCCGAGTACATTTCTAGACATAATACTTGTTGAAGTTCTAAACTTGAGGCGTACTCGACGGTGTAATAGGCTGACAAAGCCGTTTCAAACTAATAAGATTACTAACGTAAATTTCTAGACCACTGAGTTACACCGCAATTCTATCCAATAGGTTTTGCTTGTTCATTGCCGAAGTTTCATCCAGTAGTATTGAACGTCAATATAGCTAGCTTTGATGGATATTTATGGAAGTTCAAAAGCCTTGTCGTTATAATTTATTATTGTGATTTAGTAGACTAAGTGTAGATCTTTTGTCTTGCATCGGATATAATAGACGAGTTTGATTATACGAACGCCAAGATTTGACTGCGGCTAAATCTATTTATATATTTTTTTACATTTATATCTTTGCTTAAAACCTTAATTGTATCAATTAATTTACAATTCTTAATTAATAATCCATTTGTTCTTTAACTAGATTGACAAGGAATTGTTTTTGACGTCAATATTAAAATTAATAAACTACCACCGCTTTGGAAACGAAGTGGCGCTGTGTCAGAGAAGTAACGGCGCGGGTAACTCTCTCATCCATTTTATGCGCTTATAAAAGTGACTTATAAAAGTGTATGTAATATATAACCAGACTTTTATTTATTTATTTTTAAGATTTTATATTTAATCCCAGGCTGAATGATAATTTTAATAATTTGTAGCAGATTAATAAGGTATGAAATGAAAACAAATGCTATAAAAAAATATTCAGGCCAACTTCATTTATGTTTAACAATTGGAACGACCTGTGGTTTTCTGATCGACTATATTTATAATAATTAAGAAAAACAAAACATTCACACAGTATGTCCGTAAAAACGCAAAAATATACTAAAAGGTGGAGCCCTTCTCCGCGATTAAGGCAGTCTGTCTGTCAAGACTTATCTTGGAAACGGCTGAGCTGATTTTGACGGCACCTTCAAGAAACATATATGCTACTTTGTATCGATTAGTTTCTATAATCAATAGCCAAACCGTTTATGTTTGGTTTCTGAAAATATTTATATATTAATTTCTGATGTTCTGAATGATCATTATTAAACTCATAGTAATTGTTTTCTATCAAAGCCAGTTAACGTTTACAACATTTTGAGATA
The DNA here is from genome assembly GCA_031353405.1 of Baronia brevicornis. Lineage (NCBI taxonomy): Eukaryota > Metazoa > Arthropoda > Insecta > Lepidoptera > Papilionidae > Baronia > Baronia brevicornis. The sequence goes on from JASFAT010003834.1 coordinate 115,416, forward strand.
TAAAATAAAAAAGTTAATATAAATTTTTCATTTATATATTTTTATATTTTTTTATACATACATATCTCATTGTGGACCTCTTGAGAAATAAAAGCTTTGTAAGGCGATTTAACATGCTTGACGATATTTTTCATGTTACGTCCCATAACATCTGACAGATAAACCGTTTCAATTTTTTCGATATTCGATTTTATATCTTTCTCATAGATCTGCAACCAATCGTGGAAAGTACATTTACGCGTGCGGACCCCAAACGTGACTTGATTCCTTAGACATAATATTCGTGGGAGCATTGTTAAGCTAAATGCATATGTAACTTGATGGCTTTGGATATTGAAAGTATAATCGACCTTGATAGATGTGTAATGTCTTGGCGACGACCTTAACATTTTACAGGATAATAATCATTTAACCATGGTTGCAGAGAAGAAACAACTCATGACGTACTCGTTTTTTTTACTTCAACAAATGATAAAGTGTTATTCAGCATATGGTAGTCGTTCTAAAATTGGTATATTTTATCTTCCAATAAGTTTTTAGACGATAGATTTTTTAGATAAAGAAAGATTCTTAACGACATAGAAACGTATTATTGTCAAACATATTACCAGTCAAAACACGGCAATAATCTTTCGTTTATAACTAATATTAAATCGCTGTTTGGTTGTTCAGCTACCTCCTCTACGCTCATTAGTATAAAATTAATTAACAAAACTCGAACGTAATTTCAGCGTTTGAGTCGTCCATTACAGTTACAGCGAGAGCTATTTCAAAACCCGATACTAGGAAATTAAATTTTGTTCAACGTTTGAATATGTTTTTGGCCTCATTTAATAAATTTCGAAAATAGCTCCAGTTTAAGTTTTTAAATTTATTTTTTATAACACAAAAACATCTGTAGTTATGTATATTCATAATTCGGTTATTATCATATTTGAATCACAATGATACAAAATATCTATTGTTCCAACTGCTGCACAGATCTCGCTATTCCTGGAGGAATGTACATTAATCCACCACGCTTGTCCAAGGAGAATTGGCGGGGCGTTCAGAGTCGGAATAATTACCTGTAGGCCATACATATATTTATCAAAATTCGAGAATAGAGCCCGAGATGACTGATTTAGAAAGCGATAGTTTTACCACAGAGCCTATTAGGTTATATGAATTCTTAGTAGAATTTAAATGTTCATGTGTTAACTTGAGTGACCTTATATAACATTTAGGATTTTCTTTTTGGAGAACACTGTTTTAGGAACTATAGTAAAGAATAAGTATTTAAAGCTACGGTATAACTATAAACATTTGGAGTCTTAATACTCCCTGTTTCTTTCCAATTCGACAAAGTAATTTACAGGTTAGTATAAGTAGTATACAATAACTAAAATATTGTCCGGGAATAATTTTCGAAGTAAAAATCGCGTTATTAAGTCAACATTTCGGTTTTGCTTTTTATCATTTTCATCTGCCTTTTGTCACCATAGTTGGTGATTGTGATAACTTTCTACAGTCTATAATGTAAGATACGCCGCTGTAGCAAAATTTGTTGGACACTTACTAAGCATTGTTGCTATTTAAACGATTTGTATTATTGTCAACTAAGTTGCAGATGATAAATTTTTGACGGAGAAAAGAAAATTTAAATTTCTTAAAAAGGTTTATAAAATCAAAAGGAAAATAAAACGCGTCGAAATATGAGTAAGTGGGTTTTACGATATCAATTCTGTATAGGTCACTGACACTGTTAAAGATTTAACAATGTTTCAAAATAATTATTTAAGTATAAAATAATAATAATTTTAGTAAGTGAGGCTCTTTTGTATTTTAAAACTAAAATAATATATATGTAAGATTAGATTAAACACAGCATATAAAATAAACCTTGATTTTTATATACCATATTTCACAATAATATCATAACAACAGACAACGTTCGTATTTGGCAGTCGTTGCACTTTACATATCAAAATTTAAAAGATTCTGTATACTTCAGTAAAATATAAAACTAGAATATAAAGCTGTATCTCTTGCCATTCAATCGGACATAGGTAAGCGATGGCTTCGCATAAATCAAATAGATTTAAATGGAAATGTTCGCGCATCGCCGTTAGTTATGCAGTTTATTTTTTTATCATACAACGTGTTTGATCGCGCTGATTGGTTGTTCATCGTTTATTTTTATTTTTTTAAAATAAAAAGGTTTGCTTGTACTCATTTGCTGATCAGTAAGCGGTAGAAGGATTGTATAATATTACCCTGCCTCTTTTCAATTCTTATTAAAAGATTTACTAAAGTGAAGAAAAAGTATTTCGTCTTCCGGGTAGTAAGGAATATTACCCAAATTATGACTAACCTTAAGTATTATGTGTGTCCAAATGACCTAAAGTAAAATAACGACTTCTCATTTTTACATTACGACAATGTAATTGTATAATACAATTATTTCTATATTTTAGACCAATAACTTAAATATGTATAATATATCATTTGAAAAAAACAGAAACAAGTTGTAAAAAAACAGAACGTTTTATGTTACTTCGTACTTTCCCTGTATTATTGAAACCATCAAATAAAGTTTAAATTGTAAAACTATTTGAGAGCCTAAATAACTTACAAATTGATAAATTTATATTGATAAGTTAAACTCGTATATTCCCGATTGGGTATTACTTATTATGTGTAGATACGATAAACATAAATTTGATCTATGTTTAATATGGATTATGAAATCATATTCACACACAATGGCATATTTCATATACAGTCATGCTACAGACACATTTCAAGACATGAGTGATGCATAATAAAAGATCAAGATTTGAATATAAAATGAATGTCAGAATGAATTTCATTCGTCTATCTCGTTCCACATCAAATCCGAGCCGCATGACGTTAAAAATTTTCCGGGCTCTTTAACGGGTTTCATTCATAACTCACGGCCGAGCGGAACCTTCGAATATTTCAAGCTGTAAAGACCCCACCCCCATAAATTCCGCGCGTCGGGTTGCCAAATTAGGCGCGAGCAACGCCGACTTATTCCCCCCCATTACTCCAACCCCCGCCCATACGTAGGTACACCGACCTGCCATAAGTGAGACTTTTAAGGAAACTTTCCACGTTTTGTCGCAGGTGTTTTCAACTGTGAAAACTTCTTTGAAATTGAACGTGTAATTTTAGAATTTTGTAAAACTAATTCACGTGTTATGAAAACGTTGATGAATTCCTCGTTCACGTCATCCCTTTTCATTTCTCTAATACTGATTTAAATCACTGACTCAAGTTATAAGCCCCCGACCAACGGTAAATTTTAATACTGACATTTGTTACCTAACCAGCGGGACTGTCGGAATAATTTAATTTCTCTACGAAATTGTACATCTTTTAAGTACTCTTGTGAAGTATATTTACGTAGACAAATATGGTTAAGTAACTAAATAGATTTAGATAATTATGAACGTGATAAAAACAAAATAAATAACAAAATAACTTTCAAATTCTTATCAAAAAAATGGTGCTTCGATTTAATTGTTTTAATAAAAATTTCAATAAATAAAGCATTCGGTAGAAGTACATTGTGTCACATTTTCCTAATGCTTTCAAAGCCGATTCTCGATTTATTTCCTTTGGAAATCTATCATTAAATAATAATTACTTGAGTTCTAAACTCCCATCTCGTTCTCAATCATATTGATATAAACTAATTAATCGACAACATCGTTTCAGCGGACGACGTACATATATCTGAATTGAAACGGGGCGCACAAACATAAGTTGTAAAACAGTTAAATTTAAGTGCAAATCGATATCAATGTTTGGCGTCACTATCGTCGTTCAAGATAATCTAAATAGCAACAGAGGGGGGTGCTTTCACAATAACAAGTTATTTAGAGTAATTTCGAATTGAGGATGATTTTAATTATATCTCGGTTTAACCTTCTACAGTAATAATACATAAAAACCATTGTACGCTTCGGGGTACGATGGTTAATTAATCATTTCTGTAATAAAAATGCTATACCATATTTGGAGATAGTTAAATGTTTTATTTACTTAGATGTAATAAAATTTCATTGTTAATATTATGTTGTTTTATAATACCACGCATCCTATTTAGCCGGTATATATGTAAATATCTGCAGGAAAAGAACTGCCACTAATGTACACTATTTAAAAAAAAAGAAACTGTCCATGATTTTGAAAGTGTCATTTTCTTAGCTTAATCTTATTTACTCGATATCTATATTTGAAACGCTATATTCAAATATATTGTCCATTAACCTGTCACTGAGTCCGGAATAAATTTATGAGAAAATTCATGAAGGGCTTTGTGACGAATAGTTTAGGGTAATTTTTATTTCGAAAACATTAGGGGATTTAAGGAAATTCGAAATACAACATAGAATCGAAGTCTTTAAAAACTAAATATATATACTACTCCGAAAATCACCGTAAACATAACATTATCAGTTATCATAAATAATTTAAAAATAAGTTATTTTATTTAAAAATAAGTTATAAGAAATAAAAAAAAATATGATAATAAAATAATAAATAGTCAAGAATGTACTTAAAATTTGAAATATAATTTATAGTATTTTTATTAAAAATACAATATTATGACATCTGTCAGTTCTTAATTTGACCATATATTTCAAATTTGATGATTCTTGACTATTTATAATTGACATTATTTTTCAGTACCTACCTAACTTATTCTTTCGTCTTTATAAAGACAGTGAACTTTATTTTGATCAGATGTCTTTCGTGGTAAGAGTAAAAAAGGTATTTCCAAAATCAAAGGTAACAAATCTCAATAAGGGAAAACCGCTAGCGGAATGTCAAACTTTACTTTTACTAAGGGGGCTGAACAGAGCCGTGGAATTAATTCAATTGCGGCAACTTTGCATTCAGTCTTGAATACGATTGTTTCTATTCATGTTACCGAAATAAAGGAAATTTCAAAGGGTTAAAACCAACGATCTACGAAATGATTGATGGATGTCCCTGATTACAACGCCCTTATTCTATTACTTAGCTTTGAAACCGTTTTCATGACATTTACTTTGATAGAATCCATATCTCAATAGCTTGAGATATGCCTGGAAGAAAATACTTTTTCTTAATTTCATAATATTAAAAAAAATAAACTAGCCTTCATATTAATCATTGGTCATCAATGATTCTACAATGCTATATAATAGTGGGCTAATATCTATTTTTCTATACCATTATCGAGGGTTTGATTCTATAATATCTACCAATGCACTATTGATTTGAAACATTTTTCCTTACACCAATAGAACAAGAATCTTAGTAATGTCAAAGGAATATATAAAAACATAACAAAAACTTTTGTTCAAACTTCAAAAAATGTGTTTTTACTACCGAAAACGCACAAATATAGTATCTTGTTTTTTTCCATTTCAAACAACTTGCGATAACATTAATTAAACAATAAACTAGCGAACAGCACTCAGGCAAACATTACAACTCAGTTAAACTTGCTTGGGTCAGCCAGTATTACCAATTCAGAGGTTCTGAAAGTATAAACAAGAGCTCAAGTACTCAAGTCGTTACACTAACCGTATGTTCTACTAATTGAATTAATTCACTGCAATACGCTTTTACAACTTATTACAACGTATGAAATGCCTCATCTATTATACTCCTATTTAACAAAGTTTTATTATTATTGTATTCGTAATTTAAACTATAAATTGATATAAATATAAAGGAATGCAATTGAACAACTTCCAAATTTAATAGTCAGTCTATTTAACTTTGAAAACATCTTTCAACTATTTTTTTGATGAAGTCATGTTGCAATTTTACGTGTTATTTATGCCACATTTATTAAAATTATTTATAGAATAGAAACACATATGGTTTGAGTTGCCATTTAATGTTTATGCAAGTTTATTGTAAGGGCACTCAGAAATTGCTAAAATAGCGTCATCCGTGGAACGAAACATTCAAAGTAAGGGGGGAAACTAAAGTTGTAATACCCCATAATATATTCAAATTTAAAAAAGAAAATTATAAAATATATATTAAAAAATTTACTGTTGCAGTTTCCCCAAGAAATGAGAAGAGGAAGAAATAAATTGATGTTAAGAATAAATATATTCACAGAGTATCGTTGTTGTTGGTAGTTATAGAATATTGAATCATAGAAAATGCAATTAACAAGAATTAGTTTTGCTTTCGCTTGCATCTCGATGCGCGCAGGCGGTAGTCGACGGCAACAAGAAGTAAGGGCGACCTTGCCAATAAAACTGGCAGAACAATGCGGATCACGTCACGCCGGAATTATCTCGCAGCGGCAGCGACGATCAATTACACTGACAACGACCACGTGGAAAAAGGATGGCGAGTTTCTAAGGTTTTATTTATACACTCATCAAAGGCTCCGAGTTTCTTAATTTATTTTTTACTTTTCTGTAGCTATACCCAAATGGTTTAGTATGTCGAAAGTATTCTTAGCTATATGAAAAGGGTTCCATTTTGAAGTATTTTTATGTCTTAAATAATTTTATTCATACTCGAGTAACAATTTGGTTCAATTATTGTAAATCATTTCAATGCGTTTTCCTTTTGTAATATCAAGATATAATAAGTTAAAAATCATTTGCATAATATACGTTTCACGTTGAAATAAATTACAGGTTACAAGTACATAAGAGGCGGCTAAACACGAATTACGCGTTAAAACATGTAAGATAATAATTCACTCAAAATAAAGCAACGCGACACGAGCAATAAATTTCACTAATCTCATGTAGTCAGGTACGCACCAGTTCCAATTGAAATACAAATTGTGTTCTCACAACACATTTACTGGAGTATTCCACATGTATGCGAAGAAAATTAATGGAAACTAACATAACCGACAACGCATTTTATGCTGCGCATTGGTGTAGGTACTGTTTAAGAAATCATTGTGTTATACGAACTAATGAGATGTTATCATCACCTTTGCTTAATTTAGGAATAATTATTCCCAAAGGGATAGTATGCAAATCTATTATCTAATACAATTACATGTACATAATTAGTCCGTGACGATTATTTTTAAATGATATTCACAATATTATTCCAGATTTTCTTAACGAAATTTAGGAATATTCTCAAAAATTAATGAAACGATAGTTTAACTAAAATGAAGTCTATAATAAAAATATATAATTTCTAACTATTTGAATAATTTTATTAATTAATTTCGAGGTGACTGACTATAGGAACAAATATCAGAATAATAACCAACCAATTTACAAAAACCAATCCGCCCGCTAATAAGCGTGGTCATCATGGCTGTAACTCTCATTTTTGAAGGAGTTCAGCATTGGACTGTTAGGGTTATCTTAATGATTGAGGATATTACGATTTGGTTTGGTTGTATGTATAATAGTTGTTAAACTGATTCTCTAAACAAATGGAACTTAATGTGTGATAGTTTATGCATCTTCATTTATTATACCTTAATTAAAGGCAAAAGAGTGGATTCATTTTCCTAACTAGACATTATTTCAGCTAAACTAGTTAACGGAAAAATCTTGTAATAAAAAGAAAAAGTATTTCACCTTTGAGACAATAATATACAAGAAAATATATTTCAAAAGACGTGAGAATAAACGATGTAAAGAGAATAGTAAAACAAAATAAACACTACTTTTCATTTAATCTAGACTTACCGATGAGATCACAAGAATAGTATGCTTCGCTATTTTTGTGATATTCTACATACCCAATACGACCAGTCATGCCTTAGGGTAAGCAATAAAACAAAGATAGGATAATGCCTGCCCCACTTGTCAAAGACTTACTAAGGACGTCGGAAAGGATCGCTACGCCTGGCACTAAATAAATATATGTTTCCGTTAATAAAGAGAATAGAAAAGGATTTTTTTTATGAGTAAAAAATAAATTAAATTTTTCTCTGTTATGGTTTTTAATATACATATAGGTATTGTATATCGTCTGATATGCAATACATGTGTCCCTAGTTAAATATGTATATTGTGATATATACATTTTTAAATGGGAAAAAATGATCATCAGAGTGACATTATTATAATCGAAGTCAGTGTCCAAATGGACCATTACTTCAGATCACTATTTAACTCTTCTCTTATCTTAGAGAATTTTATTAGAGATATTCAAAAATAGAGTATAGTGATAAGCTCGAAACATTGTTCATAGAAATTGCAAACAACAAAATATAAATTTAAATGATTTAATAGTTATAATAAAAGAGCTTCGATCGAAAGATTCATCATCGTTACAGTCAGCAATAAACTTAACAAGGCACGAGTATCGAATGGTACGACATTTTTGTAAGTCGCCACAAATCCGCAGAACCACCACAGAGTAGGCAATAAAACAAAGACAGGGGATTGGATCGAGTCAGAACAAAATAATCTCGTAGAGGCGACGTAGATCAATTATCCGGGGCGCCGGGAATTAGAAATTCACCGTAAACCATGAATTGCCTAAGATTTATGGGGGCAAATTTAAACTTTTTTATTTCTTCCTTTGTTTCTGTATATGATTTATTATTTCTACGTAATAAAAGCAGTCTAAGCACGTTCTGTTGTTCTAATTCTTTTTTTTATTCTAAATAAACTTAAATAAAATCTTATACACAATATTTTTTTTGATACTGTGTTAGTGTCATAATAAAATTGTGTTAAAAATATTTGACATAACTTTTTTTTTTCACAGCCCACATACATTTATGTGTAAGACGGGTCTCCGGGTTAGTTGAATTAAACAGACTCGGAATAAATATCTGTAGGTCACACATATGTATATTTATACCGACGCAGGAATCGAATCCGCAACCATTGACTCTGTAAGCGTCAGCCCCGACACTGAGTTATTAGTTATCATAAACGCTTTATTGAATTATATGGACACAATATAAGAGTATCCTTTAAAATAAAATATTGTGTATTTCTACTCAAATAAAATTCCAATAGGAATATTTTGTATCTTATAATTTTATTTACGAAAATACAATAAATGAAACTAAAAAAAATTAAAAGTTTAATATATTTTAATCTAAGTTTATATTTAACATTGACCTGTTTAATTTATAACTATCACGATATTGTTAAGGTAAAAGAAATAAACATTTTTTTAAAGAATTTAATAATTGAATATTACATTTGTTCGTGAATACGTATTTAATTGAATAACTGAACGGAGCACCCGCCCAGTCGCTTTTGGAATCGAAAATCGCGGGTTCAAGGTCCCCATTGAAATAAATATAATGATAACAGGAAAATTAGTATAAATTTCGAATATGAATTCAAATGTGTTATAAAGCCAAAAAACATACAACGCAGAACTATAATTAATTATAAAGTTTTATAATTTTTACTTTATTGAACCGATGCGTTACAACGGTAATAAAAGTGTTTTGATACATTTTTAGTTTATAATTTAATAATTGCAAAGGCCGTGAAATATATTTCAAGGCAAATTCACACAGCATATTGTTTGTTTAACATTCTAGGATCATCAGAAGTAGGTTTTGAAAACCAACCCTAATTTACTCGTATATGAATAGCGAAGTAGTTTTAAATTATCATAGCATTTGTGTCAGGCTCCATTGTGTAACTATTGTTAAGAGAACAGTAAATGTAATGAACGCGAAAATAGAAAAAAATATCCTTGCCTCAACCTTACCACAACACAGTTCCGGGAAACTCGGTACCACATGTTTCGGATATACACAAAAACTCGTATATAATTTTTTTCTTAGAATGAGAAGTAATAACTCATTCTTAATTGGCCTAATGAGATTGTTTGCTTACGAAACCTTGTATAGGAAAATATTCATTCGTGTGTTCATTATGTTTACTATCGACTATAACGCCGTTTTTACTAAACTATTATATAATGTCTTTGCTCTTATTATTATTACTTCACATACATACATATATATATCGTCACGCCTGTCTCCCGTAGGGGTAGACAGAGACCACAGATCTCCATCTGCTACGATCTCGGCATACTTCCCTTGTTTCCTCCACTTTCTTTATTCTCCTCATGCAAGCCCGCCGGTTAAGAATACTCTTGACATGGCCTTTCTTAAAAACTTTAGCAATTTGGTCAAGGTATATTTTCCGTGGTCTTCCCCTACCGACCCTTCTATACACTATGGCAACATAAATTTCTTTTGCTAGTCGTCTTTCATCCATCCTTTCTATATGACTTCGCATACTTTAATTATAGATATATATCCATTTAATTTGGTAACTTTTTATTATATTAAATTAGAAGTAAATATTATATAACACATTATGTAAATATTTCATTTTTACATTGAGTATACATATTTGAGTACAGACTCAAAAGAAACTTCTTTATAATTAATTCTATTAAGTTAGTACAACGAGTGTAGAGTGTGTAACGCCTGCCCTCTCGTGGAGTGCAGGGACCAATACGCGCATTAAATACGAAAACGCTTCGATTACGAAACGAAGCCGACCCTGCGGCGCCATTATGAATTCAGCAAACGAATTGGGGACATCGAATCGACAAAATTGTGCTCGCCTCATCTTTTCTTACATCGTGTATTTTCGTTCCCTACAGATAGATATTTTAATATTCTCCGGCTCAAGGGAAAGGACCGCTGTTTTGATCTACGACTCGCAAAATACACTTTTTTCTTTACAAACATAGAATATTCCTCCTCATTCCTTTCAGGCATATAACTTTGTGAATGCGTTTCAGAATAATACACAAATCTTTTATGAATGAGATTTTTTCCCTCCAAGGGCCAGTTCCCGTATTAGATTGGTTGGCTGATGAATTTAAAATGTAACCCTAAAATATCATAAACATTTTGATACTATTGTAATAATTGCAATTGGATACTAAAAGTTAAATTTGTTCTTCTTTTTATTTAATATTAATAAAAAAGAAGAACATCATAATTAAAAGCGAACTAAAATTAAAACGCAATAAAAATGCTGTTTATAAGAATATATTTCTTTTTTAATTTTTTTTATGTTTTTGATGTGCAAAGATGAATATTCTATTGTATTCTAATAGGAAGAAGTAGGTAAAAGGTGAAAAATCCTACCAACTAATCCATTCCAAATATATGTTAAAACATCACATTGCCCTAGAACATACATATATAGAAATAAAAGATAAATAGCGCTGCATAAGGATTAGCACTTCATTTACTCGATAAATAACTTTGTTATTTATGAATTATGAAAATAACATATCATGAAGTTATTGTCTGACTGATCATGATTGTCTTATTAAACTTTAATACTAATAAAAACCTCACTCAAAACTAAAGTAACATCGTGGTGTGTAAAACCAGCTCCAATTGACTCTGAATTAAGCGCATAAAACATTTTGTAACTTACTTATCCGCTGAGAACTGATAGCCTCATAAGTCAAGAACTTAAATATGCATTACCTGAAACAGAAAACAAACTTCGTTAATATTTTTTTCGGGATACAATATATGATGGTATACGGAATACAAATCAAGTAATATATGATTGTAAGAGTTTAGTCCGTGATTTTTATTTATTCTTTATAGACTCGTACAATATATCAAAAATATGAGGACTTGGAAAATACATCATCATCAAGGCATTACAGCCGCGGGTGGGCCTTAGCCGGGTTCAGTAAATGTTTCCAGTCGGATCTTCATTTAGTTTTTTACCTCCAGCCCCTCACACCGATTGCCTTTAAGTCGTCCTCGACTCCATCTAGCCATCTGAGCTTAGACTTTCCCCGGCTTCTACGACCATCTGGTTTGGAAAATACGAGATGGCCATATTTATCATGAAGTTTCGGTAATGAAATTTCTGGCAATGAGAATGAATAAAAAGGTTTTTATTAATAATAAATAAAATGTAAAACTTAACATTGCAATTGTAAATTATTTTTTTCATAAAATATCAAATATTAATAGAATTTTTTAGAAATTAGAGATATTCAAAAAATAATTGAGGCTTATTATTAACACAGACGATATGAATATGTATAGAATCCACATGAAAATTAAAATATGTTTAAAACTATGGGTGCGGAAGAAGTGTAAAAATGGCCATTGCAGAGGTTAGGAGGTACCTGGGTTAGAACTCAAGTTCGTTCGCGTTTCACAGAAATTAAGTCAATTGCATAATCCATCTAATGTAAGTAGGTAATTATGATGAGTAGAGAGAATAAAAATGTTATTTCTAAATTCTAGATTCAAAACCAAAGTAATATTCGTTTAACACATTAACGTTCAAAATGTGATATGTACTTACATACATAATTATATCAACGCAATAAAGCGAAAACGCTGTTAGCTGAGACAGATGTCAAATTTTATTACATAATCGGATCAAAAAAATATATTGCGCTGAATTTCCCGAATGTAACAGCTCTATGACCAATAAAAAAAATTGTATAGCGTTGAAACTGACCTTTTTTCATAAATCTTAACAGATTATTGGCTCTGGTGGTAAGTTCTCATTTTGCGGATTACTACGTTTTTGCTTTTTTGTGTCGATAAAATGTATATGCCCTATGTTATGCCCTATATTAGATAAGGGCAAATTCGGCCGACAGCAACTTCCTCATTTGCTCACATAACTTAAGTACTTAGTCCCAATAGATGATTTTTTTACTCGATTTTTAACGCAATACGTAACTGGTGTTTGTATATATACATATATGTATAGTCTGATACAGATGTGATCACGAATATATATAAATACAAATATTGCATTTATGTAAATGTAATAATGTGTATATTCGTAATTTTAGAAATGGAACATATATTTTTACATTGCAAACAGGAAATTGTTGTTGGAAATTCGGCTTTCATATAGAAAACTCAATATAAAAATGAATTTATGAACGCTCTATGTCATTGGACTGACAAGGAAATAAAACTGGTTAAGTTGGTAAAAATGAAATAAATAGCTTTTTTGCACATATTGTCTCGATTCTACCTCGTTAACCCTACTGTACAATGCACACACTGCGCTACTGCGCTATTTGGATCATCAGTTTATATTATATTAAAACTTCTGAATTACCACTTAGCCGCTGACTTTTATACCATTATCACACCAAACAATATTTGAGTTAATATTACTAATGGCTTCTTCATGACATCCCGCTTAGTTATCAGTATTTAAGCTAAATGTTTATTTTTAACACAAAATTAAATCTTACTTAGTATATTATTCTCTTTAATTTACTATGTTCCAAATTGATAAATTCCGGCATTCAATTACGTCATAAACTATAATATACTATTGCGTTGATTACAGATAAAACTTCCAAGAATCCAATATCACTAAGGCATCTATCTTTATTAGAAGCTTGTTGGATATACCTTTTGACCCGGCGTACTACATTGACCCTAACACCGCACATTAGACCACCTTCCACAATCAGGTCAAGTGCCTTAGCTGTCTGTAGTTCCTACATCTGGTTGTGAATTACACAGCAGAATCGTTCATTTCATATATTAATTTTTTCAAGCTTTATGTAAAAAAAAAATGGTGCAAAGGCGAACTTAATGCCGCAAAAGACTTTAAGTCATAGTTATAATTCAAAAATGTGTATCTTCATTTTTGTATTTTTTATGCATGAAGGAATTTTATTTTATTTCTTTATATTATTATTTAATAATAAATAAAAATTCACGACTTTTAGTTATCGTACGTAAGGTACGAAACGTATAAAGTCTTTCCACTTCAGATGGGTAGTTAGACATTATGAGAGCAGAAGACAGCTGATAGTTTAAAAAACGTAACTGTTTCGTGCCCGTCAAATATCAAAAGAACAATTCATTCTGCATTAAGACGGGTTGACTTCATACTGCTAATAAGACTTGGATACCGCTAACTCCAAGGAAGAAGAAGGAATTTTTTCAGAACTTGTTGTTCGGGCTTTCGGTATTTATTGGCTGATATGTAAAGACCCAATTCATATAGTTTCATATGCCTTCTGCATATGACAAAAGTTATGAAATATTCCATTCTTTATGTATCTTCTTTTTACCGCTAGCTAACACTCTCCGGAGTAGATTTTTTCTCTATCTCTCTAATTCAATGTCTTTTAATATATCGTTATTAAAAGTTTAATTTAAGAGCCAAGATGTATAATATACTCCTTTTGCGACATTGATTTTGAAGAGTTAAGAAGAGAGAGTTAAGAAAAAATATGATGTTGAGTTTTTCATATAGGTATAAGGCAAATAAGCAAGCATGTCGTCTGATAGAAAGTAATAAACGCCCTACATACACTTTTGTAACACCAGAGGCATCGTAGAAGCGTTGCCGACCTTTGAGAACGTAGGCTTGCTTTTTTAATGTTTCAATGTCGTATCTGTTCGGAAACACAGCTGGACGTAGCTGGTTTCGAAAAGTGATGCCACGTGGTAAAACGGGAAACATGGTAAAAACAGGGAAAACGCGTCTCACTCACGCCTCATCACCATTCACGCAGACAGTAAGGATGCGAAATTACTGCGAACACCCGTCGGTTTGTGCTATTTATTCATGAGAAAAATGATAAAAGATGCTTAGAGATGAGACATCTCTCCGAAGTTAATAAATAAATAGTACATATATAAATTAAGAGATAAATACAAATAACAATTAGAATTTTCTACATCAGTTCACGGCGATTAAACAATTTTTTTATTCGAATCATTTAGCAATAAGTAAACAAGGCGAAAACTTCAACAGACACGCGAGAAAGATTCTAAATTCCGTTGTGTAAGGAGGGACAAAAACGCCGGCAAGTACACGAGGAGGCATTTCACCTCCCTTGGCACACAAAGGATGTTTGCAAATCTCACAAGATAAACACAAAGTGATCGGATCAATGTAATGCTGTCTGTGGGTATACTGTTATGAATTTAAATTAGTTTTAGGCATGCAATCGCCGCCGAGACCACATTTTAGCAAGAACTGGATAGAATGAGGCTGACAGAAATGGGATGCATGAAGCCGAAGATCGGGCTAGGTGATGCTTCTTGAGGGAGGCCTATGTCCAACAGTGTAGTGACTTGATTTTCGATAGTTAATGCATTAACATTTTCAATTGCATTAACTTTTCTAAAAATTTTACATTTTATTAAGTACAATATCAAGCATAATAGTGACACGTGTGCTACATTTGAGATTAATTCAAAGCAAAGAGCGCGCTATAGTGGACCGTTCAACCAGGCCTAGATGTAGATGGCAAGATGAACTGCACTCTCATTGGGTTTCATTTGCGTCAGATGATGATTTTTTGTAGGTTTTATAAAAAAATAATTAATTACCATTAATTAATTATTTTTTTATAAAATACGCTGTGAAAAAACATCTAAAATTATCTAGAATATTTATAATATTAAAAAAGTTTTGTAACTGTCAACAATTATAAAACTTTGCATAAGTTCATTTTTTATATTTACCCATTGAGTATTACTTTATAAAAACAAATATTTCTAATATAGGAGACAAAGTATTTCGGCGATGGAAGAACCAATACTCTCAAGATGATAAGATTTCAAGCTTCTAGTTTGAGAATGGTCAAAGACTAAAATTTTTCCTTTGTAATATGTTATTTGTGATTTTTTCGTGTTATTTACTCTTTTATTCTTATTTTTTGTTTCAATTTTTTTACGGGATAAAAAGGCAAACGAGCAGATGTGTCACTTGATGGAAAGCAATTAACGCCTTCCATAGACATCTGTAGTGTCATAGGCATAGCAGAAGCGTTACCGACCTTTGGGAAATGTGTAGACTTGTTTTTGAAAGGTTCCAATGCCGTATCGGTTCGGAAACATCATTGAAAGTAAATGTTAAGATATACATATGTATATTTTATTAGTAATATACAGATATTACCGTTATATATCTATAAGGTACGTATATAAATAAGTATAAAAACATGTTTGTAAATATAACGAATATCAACTTAAATTCATACAAAGACACACAAAATATTTTATACGTACGGAACGTATTATAAAAGCCATTTAGAAATAGATATATACATTATCTTTAATGTTTTCTCTTCAATAACAAACACAAGGGCCACACAAATTTCGGGGTGAAGTTATTTAATATAACAATGCGAAAATTGGCAACAAAAACGACCTGCATGATGTGGTGTCAACAAACATAATATATATCGTGATATCAGGGCATCTCCATCGCTATTGTTGTCCCTAAACGCGGCCATGATCCCGGGATCGCCAACCCCGAACTCGTTTGTCCCGGGATATCCTTCGGCAAACATCGACGAAACCCGAGATTCACTAGACCTTTACACAAGGGCTTTGTTGAGTCGGTGAAAAATATAAAAATATAAATAACCTTTTTTTTCTCGCGCCCATATGCGGGTTACATTATTGTCGGGTGCAAGATTGTTATTGCTTCATATTGTTTCCGTAAAAAGAAAAATCTCACATCGCCATCGGCTGTTTTTTCTAAGGTCATAAGAGTTTCTTTATAAATGATTTGTAATCAAGTAACTATAACGAGTCTTTAGCATAAATAAGTCGGTGTAGTTCGTGTTTATTTACGGAGTACACAAAAAACAATGGTGAAGCGACCGGAATTACTAATAAAAGAACTGTGTTTAAGTCTGTAATTTATTATAAGCATGTTTTCTATTTAGTTCACCACTACGTTATTGTAATAAAGGCAAAAAAAGTAAGAAATTACTTATTTGTCATTGGTGAACACACATTATATTTGGAGTACAATAGGCTTTCGCTATTTGTCCTTTCGACAAGGAAATGTTTAAATTCTAATATTACTTAATAACTAAGTCCTCTATTATACATAAAGAAATATTTAATTATATTATTATACAAAGATATTATTTTACTCTATTATACATAAAGAAAATCTCTATATTTAATTTCGATTTTACAAATTTTACGGTTTCACATTGTCTTATTAATATGTGCATTATATAGCCTTTATACCGTATTTATATATAAAAGCGGAAAAACGATAGTAAATTTTAAATATTTTGATAATTATTATTTATTTATTCTGAAGGTTATAATGTTATTTAGGTTTATAAGTGTATAATTTATATAATGTTTAAATAATATAACTCTTAATAACAACAAGCCAAAAGTAAGCCGTATTGAAACGAAACTTAATTAGGATTTACTAATACTCCAAATATTTACAAATAACTAAAGCTTTTGATGTACCCATTTGATAAAAGTTGCTTTTAGCGACGTACATATACATAATAATATATCCTTGCTTATAACACAAGTTGCAACACACAGTAATATTGCTCAAAGATCACGTCGCGTGCTTCTTAAGGAGTCTGAAGAGACGACACGGAGAACTTCTTCGGAAACATCCAATAAAACTGAGTGTACGCCGGTTGCACCTAAAAACTTTCATTCGACGGGTCGACTGATAGTCGAACTAGTTGGTCGACTTGTCGTCATAACTTCGATATTAGTTTGTGCGTGATCGATTTATCCAGCCAGTTTGACAGTTAGGGTGGTGACAGATGACGCCTGACAACCATATCGCGGGTGATTTGTCTTGGACTTTTAAATTATTTTACTATAATATTTTCAACCCAACCGAGACTGAAGAAAAGCTATGCAAACTGCGATTCAGAATTTACGTGCATGTTTAACTCATGAGTTTGTATAACATTGTTTACACTTTATGTACTTACTTATGTAAGCATTACATATACGAACGATAATAAATTAAATGTATTGAATATACAAATGTATTTTATTACGCTTTGTCGTGTATCATATGGCGTGTCATCTCTCTCTCTCTCTCTCTCTCTCTCTCTGATCGATCCTTTTTTTCTGAAGATTGCGATTACCAGCCTTCAACCAGCGGTTCGTTAGATATATAGATAGATAGATAAATGGCGTCTCGTACAGATAGATAGATAGATAGATAGATAAATTTAAGGGTTGTCACTTTAGTTCGTTCGGTTTTTTAACATTTATTTTATAACTTATCTATATTGTCCATTGTTTTGTATCAATAGTGAAATGTTCGGGAAATTGCATAATGCCATCTCACCAGGAGTATTTGCGCTTAAAAAATTTCTCAAGAAGAGAGAAGTTTATGTTTTTTTTATGGGATAGGAAGGCAAACGACCAGTCGAAAATGCTCATTTTGCTCTTCCATTTTAGCATACACGAGGTCACAAACTAATAATTTAAAAAAAAAATTCTATAAATTAAATAAATCTTAGACTAAAATGTAGACAAAAGTGTACACTAAAACTGACGTTACGAAAATATATATATAATATATAAATGGAAGGAATTGCACCTTAATAGGTTCCGTCCAATAGGCGTCAATATCTGCGCGCCAAAATACGAACGAACTTATGTGACAATCCAATATTTACTTCTGTAGTAACACACATGAGTGCATATTAAATTATTACAAATTACATATTAATTCACAGTACATAAAGATGGAAATGGGCGATGGCTCAGTCAAAACCTCCACTCATTGAGCAGAAAAACTAATTTCTGCCACCGCCCGACCCTCAGAGATGCAGCACATACTTGTAATCAACCCCACATAAACCTACAATGTGTTATATAATCTAATCTTATAATAAGAGCAATACAAGACAATACCAATACTGTTGCAATCAACTGTTTATGGCTTGTTATGAGTATGTTTCGTTATTAAGTAAAATAGTAAATACTTTTTTAAACGTAAAACCACTTTTACGTTTCATATATGTATGCTATATGATTTTCATATTTAAAAAGTATTTAGAATTAATACTACTACTAGAAATATTTTAACCCTATAAACTGCTGCCCAATATTCTTAAACAGAACATTTATAAACAGTTACAACTTATTATAACGTTTCCCTTATAAAACTCATATTTATTATATTGCAGTGTCTGAGTCTACTACCTCTTACCTAGGAAAGTGTTAAATGCTTTTAATGTCATTCCCGTGATTAATTTGTGTCGGGGCTGGCACGTTAATGGGCTAAAATTATTTAGTAGGCGACGTTGCTTATTTATTATCCGGCTTGTAGGTGTTACGTAGACCATATGGGCTTATAAGTAATCCTAAAACACGATATATATGGGGATACTTTAAAAAATATAAGCAAATCCTATTTATTATTATATTGCAAATTGCATTTGAACAAAGATGTTAAAAAATAAATATAATAATTTTAACTAGGTGTATCTGCCAGGCGTTCCAGAGCTACGAAAAGAAATAAGTGTACGGTTCGGAACCTTCGCGGGCGTACACAGAACAACTCATAAAAGTATCATCGCAATTGGATGCATGGTTTAGCAACGCATAAAGGACAAACATTTCATTTATACGATTCTGTTTGTGTGTAATTTCTATAAAAACTCAATCAGTTGACTTGAAGTTTTAACTGCGTATCATGCATTTCTCTTGTGCGCAATAACAACTGTCTTTTGACGTTGTTGTTTGTCGGGCGAAATGACGCATCGGCTATAGTCCACTTCAGAGCTGCGGGTAAATGGTAAAACATAATGGAATAAAAAGGAAACTATAATGTATGTCTTTCACTTATTATTTCTTGTATACAGATATATATACCTTCAGCTGATTATAATATTTAGTACATAGAAGTTTGTTGCGTGGTTTGTTCTTTGTAATGATACTCACCACAAAAGAATGCTTAGGGTGTGGTTTGAACGAATTCTTTTAATAAACGAATAAAAATGAAACGTAAATTTCTTAGAGTGAGTTTAGTTTTTATTAAATTCTTGTTTGAACACAATTTTTGATTGCATTAAAATGTATAATATTACGGCATATACAGCTTTTGAATTTGATTTTCTTTTGCCTATGAAGTGTTAGTGCATTCGAGAACAATACATTAGGTTATGCCATCGGAAAGACTGTTTAAATTTTAACGGATATATAATGGGGACTAGAAAAAATATTCTAGAAAACATATATAATATTTAGTAAGTTAAGTTTTTTTAGTTCGTAAGAAAAAGCGCAAATTAACGCTTAAACTACGGTTTTTTGCAAGAATGTATCAATACATATTTCACAAAACAAGCTAGTCCGTAGGAAATCACTGAATATTATAAGAATAAGGGGTACATTCGCGTCGTAATTTTTGAATTAAATCTCTGTAAAATCAACCTAAAAGACTTCAAAACTTAACATTATAATGGATAAAATAAAACCCAATTACACGACGTATAAGCAATTCCATCGTTTCATAATTAAACTCTCGACTGATAAACAACAAAGTTGAGGTCGAATCAGCGTTACGCTACAGCCAACTTGTAAGCGAAAAGCCTCCAGGAATACGATGTATTATAACTTGTCTGATTTCACTGAAACTTGGCTCAATCGGCCGACTTGGCTCCAACTTTTCACACAACAGATCGGGGGTGAGCAACAATGCTTCACAAAACAATGGCGCCCTCTTTGGTACTTAGCAATGTACAACTCCAGCTAAATAAGATAGCTTCAATATTTCCTACTCAGTTAATACATTTTCTTGAAAAATATATAGAACACAGAATGTTGAGAAATAATTATATTAACGTGTAATGTGGGTAACCACCATATGATTACAATATATAATAACTCCTCTCCTCGGGTCGTTCACTCATTGCTAAGCGTCGTGATGGAAGCAAATTTGTCGCCGTGTGCTACATGATCGAGAATCGTGTAGAACACTGCGACAAATTTGGTTCCATCTCCAAACGGCCCCAGAGATTTATAAAATAACGAGATTACAATATATACGTTTATATAAATAAAACTTAATTATCTAATTTTAAAAAAATGTCTTTCCCAAGCTAATTTGTTAACTCAAGAAATTGAACAATCCGTTTTCAAATACTACTTTGTTTTCTGGGCTAATTTTGATAACGGCTGTACTGATTTAGCAGGGACTTTCATAGAAAGTTAAACAACTTTCTATGGAGTGATTTAAACTAAACTTTTCTTAAAAAATAGATGTGGCGAATGACGTGAGCTTTTATGTGCCTAAAGCTATGAGATTATTATTGTCTTAATACAAACCAAGTGATTGACGCTAACGCAAAAGACGTCATTAGGGCACCTGTAAAACTGTGAATAATTTATCGTTCTAACTACCATTTTAGCGGTAATACTAAACTAAAGACCGAAATGACACAACGGCAAAAAATACGCTTTGCGTTCCACGACCCTTATGTTCAATTCCCGCATTAGGATAACTTTGTTTGTTTTCCTGCTGGATGAAGTGGATTTATTTGGAACTTAAACCAAAAACTTACGGAAAAACGAAAAGTAGTACTTTTCGGTTGTCTTCCGTAGAGTCTGCTATACTTGAAGATGCCTCGTGTTGGGGCGAAACACGTGTCGTTTACAAGGTGGAAAAGTGGTAGTGTGTGTTTGGTGTTGTGTATAGTGGTTAGTGGGTGGAGAGTTGCTGACGGCTGTTTTTCCGTAAGTTTTTGGTTTAAGTTCCAAATAAATCCACTTCATCCAGCGGGAAAATACACATTATTAATTTTCTGTTATTGTTTTGCTTGTCACGGATCTTAGCTAAGTAAAACTTTTGACTGTCTACATAGTGATGGATTTCCGCAAAGTAACGCCTGACTCCATTAATCATCTGGGTCAATTACCTTTGATATTTTTGTATTAGTATGATACCCACGAGCTCGGAAATCATCGATATTTCAGTATAATAAACAACCTGTTTTAATTTTTTTATAGTAATTATAGTTAAGTACATTTGAGAAACAAATATAAAATTACTAAAATATTGACAACGTCGTTTGACATTAATATTATCTATTGACAACAAATAGTTTTTTAGTATTGGGAAAATGAAAAACTCAAGCTTGTCAAATACTTTGAGGAAAATTACAAACAGAAAATAAACTTTGATGTCATTATATTTGTGTCTTTAATTAACTTTTATTTGCTCCTAAGTGTGCGCTGTAATTCATACTTTATTATATCATATACAAAAAGGATTTGAGTTTCAGAATCAAATTTACAATTTTTGGAGAATCCTAACAGAATGTTGGAATTATAATACAATTCAGCATTCCTACAAAACATTGTACCCTGTTAGTATTAATGATGTTCGAGAAAACATAATAAGAAATATTCATACAGGAAATCCTCAAGAGAAAGCTATTAAAAGTCCTTAAGTTTATCCCTCAGGTATTTCTTTTGTTACGCGAATTGTATTCACGCTCCCTCTCGCCCCGCAAGAATAAGAGGGGATTAATCCAGCATTATATGACCGATGAGTGCTAATACACTGGTATGCGGAGCAAGGCTCCTGATTTATTGACGTTTAATATAAATATTTATTTTTATATTAATTCGTTCATCTTCAACATCATCTAGAAAAAAAAAACAGTTGAGAAAAGCATATAAATTATGATAATAATATGACTTAAATTGTGGTTTTTATAATGTTTCATCTTTAGTATTAAATTATATTTTGTTTCATTTAAGTACCTTTGTATTCCTGTTTGTTAACATTTATTTTATAAGAAATGCTGTAGGATTACCAAACTCTATGGAACCACCTGCCTTAAGCGGTAAATCTGAATCAATACGACATTGGAACCTTCAAAAAAAACTCTCTTCATTGTAAATATAAAATTACTCCAATGCTATATATATGCATACTTCACAAATTATCATAAAGTATAATCGGGAGCTAATTATCCTTCTCTTTAGTAGTTTTCACTCTTTTAAGAGTGGTCATGGTCAGTACTTCGGTTGGTGGCTCACTACACAACTCGTCGCCATTCTTCGCGTACTCACGCCTTCCTTGTGCACACATTTACACTTTGTTCCTTCAGTCTTGTTGTGTATCACAATACGTTTTACAGAGGCGACACTGTGCCACGACAAATGTCCAAAAAATGTGAGTATGAGAGCATGTTCAAATTTACCTACTGACTTCCCAAATACAACTCATTACACATAACTCTTCAGTATATAATAATATTTAAATACTAATAGTTAATAGCATATTCAATAGAATATATAAAATCACGTCTAACACCGTCTCCAAAGGGCACAGTGGCAAACCGTTTGCTTCCTTATCTAAGGGTCGAGGGTTCGTTACCCATATCAAGATAAATATTTGGAATAACTATTAGTCTCAGAATGCTAGTTGCTAAAAATTTAAGGCATTTTTATACTTAGCAATGTAAAGTGTAATTATTTTTCGTTTATAAATACTATAATATATATTTTTATACCTACTTAGATTGAGAACACACACTAGACATGAGCACATAAAACATTACAATTCCGTTAATATAAATAATAATATAAGCCTTTATGTAAAAGAAACGTTTAATAATATAAAGATAAATGTTTATTGGTAAATTATTTTTTTCTTAAAAAAATATAATATATAAAAGTTGTAAGTAATATTGCTGACGCATCAAAGATGAGACGGCGGTAAGCCACTATGAGTTAGTGGGATCCGTACAAGCGCACCAATAACTCTCCATTATTCCTTTCGGTAGTCGCGGGTTTGAAAAATGGCAGCAGAGTATTTGGAGCTCTCATTACGAAATATTCTGACGGTTTTTTCCTCGACCCTTATAGGGTAAGGCTTAGCGTGACTCGAGATCGATGCTTCATGTCAACAACGACTTATTTCGTGCCATTGGAATTCCGAACAACAATAGCAATACACCTGCTGTTTAATTAAGTTATCTTTATAAAAGCATGATTAGAAAGAGCTGAAAGAGAAGGGAGTTCAAAGGTAAGCACCATTAATCATTTTTACCGTGCTTTATTATCGACATACACACATACATATACTGGTGAAATAAAAAGTATTAAAGATATTAATATTATAATATTACAAATTAAGACATACAATGAAAAATAACAAAAGATAGATAGATAAATGGATATATTTCTTTATTGTACACTAAAAACAAAGATATACAATTATTGATTGAATATGTATACACAAATGGCCATCTTACAGTTATTAGCGATTTCTTTCAGACAATCGTAGGATGGTACACAATGTTAAAAAGATAATTTAGAAAAGAAAGAAAAAAATGTTAATAAACAACGATAATAGCCATAAGCAAATATATAAGTATATATATATATATAATATATATATATATATATATATATATATATATATATATATATATAATTATATATATATATATATATATATATATATATTATAATATATATATATATACACATACATACATACGTAAATAAAAAACGAATAAATAAAATTTTTGACAAGCTTTTTGAAAATTGGGAGAGACTTCGCTTGGCTCAATGGCAACAAATTCCATAACCAAACAGCCTGTACTGTGAAAAACTGGTCAAAGAATAAAATGAAGAGAGATTAAAAATTATCTTCCGATGCATGAAAGATTCACAATAGTATTATGTAAAATTATCTCCAATAGCATATTCAGTCCATAAATTAAGAATTGAAATAACTCATTTAACTCGACCGTCGAAGGCAATCAATAGTTCATGGGACACAACACCTGTCAGCACATCACCTAGCAACGAGGCATAAACAAAGCCAACTCACATTATACAAACTACCATACATGTATCGTATAAAGTAACCATAGGTTATAATTACCTTATAAATTATAAACGAACTTCCAACTTCACTTATCTGTAGCCAATAAATATGACATGCCTATCACACAAGCTATTATTTCCATTACACTCGTACTTGTAGTTGTGTAACCTATTTTTTTTTCCATTTTTTTATTGAGTTTTACTACACCTTGGCTTGTCGATTCCTATTGAATGACAATTACATATTTATTCATTTTTAAGTTTTAAAAATTTGTTGTTATATGTATATTAATGATTTTTCTTTACAAATATACATATGTAAAATAAGTTTTCTTCTCACCTTAAACATAATTTCATTTTTTTCATTTAGAACAGTACGCTCGTTTAAAATTGAACAGAAAAAATGATGCATTAGTACTAATACGAATTTTACCTAAAATATTGCAAGTAGTGAGCGTTTTAAATGGACATAGAGTAAAGGCTCGCATTTATTACTGGTTGATTTTAGCTTAATGTAACGTGATTATGGTCCTACCTTTGTAGCACGCCATGTGTCGTGCTTCAAGGAACTCATATTTTATATTATTGTATAAATGGCTAGAATTTATTTAATTTTTCTGGTTATAATGTATATAACATTTTTGATTTTAAAAATGTAAAATATTTCGTGTTTCTAGAAGTATTACGAAGATTTAGTATCAGCCGAAATTACTTAATAATTATTACTTTTTATTACTAGAAGCGTTACAAATGTACATTCATTCCGATAATCGAACCCTCGACCATTGAAATTCACCACTGACCACTTCAAGCTTCTCAGCTTCGCGACTGAGCTCATTCATCGGTTTGATATGAAAGATAAACGGAAAATAAAAATTTATTTTGATCATTTTTCTAAATTGCCGTCTGTTAGATGAAAGTATCATGATATTCAGAAATACTCTTCGGTAGAACTTTTAAACAAATATTATTAACATGACATAAGAAACAGTAATAATGGATATAGCAACTTTCATTTAGTAAGTGGACGAATGCTGCAGAAAATCGCCGCAAGCAAATTAGGCAAACGAGGGAGAATATCAATGTTTACATTAAGCTCGGGTCGGTCGATCGATAGTAGTTCGTAGTCCTCACACTCTGATTTATTATTCTCTCCAGTAGGTATAATTAGAGTCCCATTATTTGCCAAAGCGACGAAGTCGTTTTTGAGAGTTCTTCTTACAAAAAAAAAATGCACTTCAACAATGGCAATTTATTAATGGCAATATATTAGTTATTAACTTCAATAAACAATAAAATTTAATAGTTAAATCAGCATTATTGCTTTACAGGCTGATCAGGATTGCAGATTGGTTTTATTTTATTACTCTGGTACACGCTACTGTTCATATCGTGCTATTTATTTTCTTTGCAATAAAATATTATAATTTTTTTATTAGCTCTGTTAATTATATATATAATCAGAATAAAAAAAGTTTTAAAGGGGTTAAGATTTAGAATTAAGATTTTAGATTAAGATTTAGAAATAGAATTTATTGACCCTCTAAACTATAATATACTATATATTATAGTTTAGAGAGGTCAATAAAATTCTATAGTAGATAGTTTATCAAAATATCAAAAATATATTAAAAAGTGTCAAAAGTCTATAGATCGCAAATAATTTAATTTTTCATTTGGTGAAGCTTATTCTAACGTATATTAAAAATATTAACTGAACTTCATTAAAAACGTTGTTGCTGAGGTTAATTAAACATGCTGTGCCAGGCTTCGTTATAGACTTGACGACTGGAGCAATTAACGCGGTTTACATAAAAAAAAAAACTTACCGGCTTAACGCTATATAAACTTAGCTCAGGCAATAGTCACGTATAAATTTCGTTTGAAACAGTGGACTGCGAGAAAAATACACCATTTTCATAAAGCGAAAAACAATAAGTTAAGGCGTAGAGCAAGGGCCGCTTTTAAGACCCATAAATCAAGACACGGACAATATTTTCAGTATATAACGCCGGGCGAGCACTTTCGGAACGAAATTTTTTGAGACACATTGGGATTAGTGTTGTTTTTACGATTCGTTTCCACTTTCCGTTGTTTCTTTATTGGTAAAGTCGTAAAGGGTTGTATCTTAAAGAGGTTCTGTGTTCCTCGCCACATATTGAATCTAAGATAATAAAAAATACAATAACAAAACTGGAAATCAGAATCAAGAATAGGATATTACTAACGAAACTATGTTTTGGAATTCAATATAAAGAAGAGATAAAGGAATAAATATATACAGACTTGTTTTGGCCCTGAAGGCAAACAACATTTATGATAATTCAAACTTGAAACTTGAAGGAAAAAAATCTCATATACAAAAAAAATTAAATATCACATAGAAGTTAAATATAATAAATGGAAGTTGCTAATATCTAATTTTTAAATGAAATGCAGTTGAAATAATAAAGTTTCTTTAATTGCGGGCTCTTATGTTGTGAAGGATTGTGCGTCACAATTTTATCGTCAAACATAAAAGTATTACAAATAAAACTTGTTAAATGTTGAAGATGATATTTATGAAATAAATATTATTTGTATAACCTTGATGTCTTTATACTGAGTGATTAGTAATGACATCATAGTTACAGGGACACTTACGTAAGCTATGAATGTAAAATTTTCATAATTGCTTAATTTGAAAAAAAAAACGATTTGCTAGTTTAGGCAACGTTATAAGTGAGCTTTCGTTAAATAAAGTACACGTCCATATACAACTGTTGTAACAGCGTACTACTGCTGCAGCATTAAAAGTCATGTGAAGTAAATTCATGGAAAAAAGAAAAAGCAGACAGTGAAAATTTACAAAAATGCTGCAGCAGTAGTACGCTGTTACAACAGTTGTATATGGACGTGTACTTTATTTAACGAAAGCTCACTTATAACGTTGCCTAAACTAGCAAATCGTTTTTTTTTTCAAATTAAGCAATTATGAAAATTTTACATTCATAGCTTACGTAAGTGTCCCTGTAACTATGATGTCATTACTAATCACTCAGTATAAAGACATCAAGGTTATACAAATAATATTTATTTCATAAATATCATCTTCAACATTTAACAAGTTTTATTTGTAATACTTTTATGTTTGACGATAAAATTGTGACGCACAATCCTTCACAACATAAGAGCCCGCAATTAAAGAAACTTTATTATTTCAACTGCATTTCATTTAAAAATTAGATATTAGCAACTTCCATTTATTATATTTAACTTCTATGTGATATTTAATTTTTTTTGTATATGAGATTTTTTTCCTTCAAGTTTCAAGTTTGAATTATCATAAATGTTGTTTGCCTTCAGGGCCAAAACAAGTCTGTATATATTTATTCCTTTATCTCTTCTTTATATTGAATTCCAAAACATAGTTTCGTTAGTAATATCCTATTCTTGATTCTGATTTCCAGTTTTGTTATTGTATTTTTTATTATCTTAGATTCAATATGTGGCGAGGAACACAGAACCTCTTTAAGATACAACCCTTTACGACTTTACCAATAAAGAAACAACGGAAAGTGGAAACGAATCGTAAAAACAACACTAATCCCAATGTGTCTCAAAAAATTTCGTTCCGAAAGTGCTCGCCCGGCGTTATATACTGAAAATATTGTCCGTGTCTTGATTTATGGGTCTTAAAAGCGGCCCTTGCTCTACGCCTTAACTTATTGTTTTTCGCTTTATGAAAATGGTGTATTTTTCTCGCAGTCCACTGTTTCAAACGAAATTTATACGTGACTATTGCCTGAGCTAAGTTTATATAGCGTTAAGCCGGTAAGTTTTTTTTTTTATGTAAACCGCGTTAATTGCTCCAGTCGTCAAGTCTATAACGAAGCCTGGCACAGCATGTTTAATTAACCTCAGCAACAACGTTTTTAATGAAGTTCAGTTAATATTTTTAATATACGTTAGAATAAGCTTCACCAAATGAAAAATTAAATTATTTGCGATCTATAGACTTTTGACACTTTTTAATATATTTTTGATATTTTGATAAACTATCTACTATAGAATTTTATTGACCTCTCTAAACTATAATATATAGTATATTATAGTTTAGAGAGGTCAATAAAATTCTATTTCTAAATCTTAATCTAAAATCTTAATTCTAAATCTTAACCCCTTTTAAACTTTTTTTTATTCTGATTATATATATAGTTAACAGAGCTAATAAAAAAATTATAATATTTTATTGCAAAGAAAATAAATAGCACGATATGAACAGTAGCGTGTACCAGAGTAATAAAATAAAACCAATCTGCAATCCTGATCAGCCTGTAAAGCAATAATGCTGATTTAACTATTAAATTTTATTGTTTATTGAAGTTAATAACTAATATATTGCCATTAATAAATTGCCATTGTTGAAGTGCATTTTTTTTTTGTAAGAAGAACTCTCAAAAACGACTTCGTCGCTTTGGCAAATAATGGGACTCTAATTATACCTACTGGAGAGAATAATAAATCAGAGTGTGAGGACTACGAACTACTATCGATCGACCGACCCGAGCTTAATGTAAACATTGATATTCTCCCTCGTTTGCCTAATTTGCTTGCGGCGATTTTCTGCAGCATTCGTCCACTTACTAAATGAAAGTTGCTATATCCATTATTACTGTTTCTTATGTCATGTTAATAATATTTGTTTAAAAGTTCTACCGAAGAGTATTTCTGAATATCATGATACTTTCATCTAACAGACGGCAATTTAGAAAAATGATCAAAATAAATTTTTATTTTCCGTTTATCTTTCATATCAAACCGATGAATGAGCTCAGTCGCGAAGCTGAGAAGCTTGAAGTGGTCAGTGGTGAATTTCAATGGTCGAGGGTTCGATTATCGGAATGAATGTACATTTGTAACGCTTCTAGTAATAAAAAGTAATAATTATTAAGTAATTTCGGCTGATACTAAATCTTCGTAATACTTCTAGAAACACGAAATATTTTACATTTTTAAAATCAAAAATGTTATATACATTATAACCAGAAAAATTAAATAAATTCTAGCCATTTATACAATAATATAAAATATGAGTTCCTTGAAGCACGACACATGGCGTGCTACAAAGGTAGGACCATAATCACGTTACATTAAGCTAAAATCAACCAGTAATAAATGCGAGCCTTTACTCTATGTCCATTTAAAACGCTCACTACTTGCAATATTTTAGGTAAAATTCGTATTAGTACTAATGCATCATTTTTTCTGTTCAATTTTAAACGAGCGTACTGTTCTAAATGAAAAAAATGAAATTATGTTTAAGGTGAGAAGAAAACTTATTTTACATATGTATATTTGTAAAGAAAAATCATTAATATACATATAACAACAAATTTTTAAAACTTAAAAATGAATAAATATGTAATTGTCATTCAATAGGAATCGACAAGCCAAGGTGTAGTAAAACTCAATAAAAAAATGGAAAAAAAAATAGGTTACACAACTACAAGTACGAGTGTAATGGAAATAATAGCTTGTGTGATAGGCATGTCATATTTATTGGCTACAGATAAGTGAAGTTGGAAGTTCGTTTATAATTTATAAGGTAATTATAACCTATGGTTACTTTATACGATACATGTATGGTAGTTTGTATAATGTGAGTTGGCTTTGTTTATGCCTCGTTGCTAGGTGATGTGCTGACAGGTGTTGTGTCCCATGAACTATTGATTGCCTACGACGGTCGAGTTAAATGAGTTATTTCAATTCTTAATTTATGGACTGAATATGCTATTGGAGATAATTTTACATAATACTATTGTGAATCTTTCATGCATCGGAAGATAATTTTTAATCTCTCTTCATTTTATTCTTTGACCAGTTTTTCACAGTACAGGCTGTTTGGTTATGGAATTTGTTGCCATTGAGCCAAGCGAAGTCTCTCCCAATTTTCAAAAAGCTTGTCAAAAATTTTATTTATTCGTTTTTTATTTACGTATGTATGTATGTGTATATATATATATATTATAATATATATATATATATATATATATATATATAATATATATATATATATA
This sequence comes from Baronia brevicornis, assembly GCA_031353405.1. Lineage (NCBI taxonomy): Eukaryota > Metazoa > Arthropoda > Insecta > Lepidoptera > Papilionidae > Baronia > Baronia brevicornis. Next base: position 146,037 of record JASFAT010003834.1, read on the forward strand.
TAATATATATATATATATATATATATATATTATATATATATATATACTTATATATTTGCTTATGGCTATTATCGTTGTTTATTAACATTTTTTTCTTTCTTTTCTAAATTATCTTTTTAACGATTAGTGTACCATCCTACGATTGTCTGAAAGAAATCGCTAATAACTGTAAGATGGCCATTTGTGTATACATATTCAATCAATAATTGTATATCTTTGTTTTTAGTGTACAATAAAGAAATATATCCATTTATCTATCTATCTTTTGTTATTTTTCATTGTATGTCTTAATTTGTAATATTATAATATTAATATCTTTAATACTTTTTATTTCACCAGTATATGTATGTGTGTATGTCGATAATAAAGCACGGTAAAAATGATTAATGGTGCTTACCTTTGAACTCCCTTCTCTTTCAGCTCTTTCTAATCATGCTTTTATAAAGATAACTTAATTAAACAGCAGGTGTATTGCTATTGTTGTTCGGAATTCCAATGGCACGAAATAAGTCGTTGTTGACATGAAGCATCGATCTCGAGTCACGCTAAGCCTTACCCTATAAGGGTCGAGGAAAAAACCGTCAGAATATTTCGTAATGAGAGCTCCAAATACTCTGCTGCCATTTTTCAAACCCGCGACTACCGAAAGGAATAATGGAGAGTTATTGGTGCGCTTGTACGGATCCCACTAACTCATAGTGGCTTACCGCCGTCTCATCTTTGATGCGTCAGCAATATTACTTACAACTTTTATATATTATATTTTTTTAAGAAAAAAATAATTTACCAATAAACATTTATCTTTATATTATTAAACGTTTCTTTTACATAAAGGCTTATATTATTATTTATATTAACGGAATTGTAATGTTTTATGTGCTCATGTCTAGTGTGTGTTCTCAATCTAAGTAGGTATAAAAATATATATTATAGTATTTATAAACGAAAAATAATTACACTTTACATTGCTAAGTATAAAAATGCCTTAAATTTTTAGCAACTAGCATTCTGAGACTAATAGTTATTCCAAATATTTATCTTGATATGGGTAACGAACCCTCGACCCTTAGATAAGGAAGCAAACGGTTTGCCACTGTGCCCTTTGGAGACGGTGTTAGACGTGATTTTATATATTCTATTGAATATGCTATTAACTATTAGTATTTAAATATTATTATATACTGAAGAGTTATGTGTAATGAGTTGTATTTGGGAAGTCAGTAGGTAAATTTGAACATGCTCTCATACTCACATTTTTTGGACATTTGTCGTGGCACAGTGTCGCCTCTGTAAAACGTATTGTGATACACAACAAGACTGAAGGAACAAAGTGTAAATGTGTGCACAAGGAAGGCGTGAGTACGCGAAGAATGGCGACGAGTTGTGTAGTGAGCCACCAACCGAAGTACTGACCATGACCACTCTTAAAAGAGTGAAAACTACTAAAGAGAAGGATAATTAGCTCCCGATTATACTTTATGATAATTTGTGAAGTATGCATATATATAGCATTGGAGTAATTTTATATTTACAATGAAGAGAGTTTTTTTTGAAGGTTCCAATGTCGTATTGATTCAGATTTACCGCTTAAGGCAGGTGGTTCCATAGAGTTTGGTAATCCTACAGCATTTCTTATAAAATAAATGTTAACAAACAGGAATACAAAGGTACTTAAATGAAACAAAATATAATTTAATACTAAAGATGAAACATTATAAAAACCACAATTTAAGTCATATTATTATCATAATTTATATGCTTTTCTCAACTGTTTTTTTTTTCTAGATGATGTTGAAGATGAACGAATTAATATAAAAATAAATATTTATATTAAACGTCAATAAATCAGGAGCCTTGCTCCGCATACCAGTGTATTAGCACTCATCGGTCATATAATGCTGGATTAATCCCCTCTTATTCTTGCGGGGCGAGAGGGAGCGTGAATACAATTCGCGTAACAAAAGAAATACCTGAGGGATAAACTTAAGGACTTTTAATAGCTTTCTCTTGAGGATTTCCTGTATGAATATTTCTTATTATGTTTTCTCGAACATCATTAATACTAACAGGGTACAATGTTTTGTAGGAATGCTGAATTGTATTATAATTCCAACATTCTGTTAGGATTCTCCAAAAATTGTAAATTTGATTCTGAAACTCAAATCCTTTTTGTATATGATATAATAAAGTATGAATTACAGCGCACACTTAGGAGCAAATAAAAGTTAATTAAAGACACAAATATAATGACATCAAAGTTTATTTTCTGTTTGTAATTTTCCTCAAAGTATTTGACAAGCTTGAGTTTTTCATTTTCCCAATACTAAAAAACTATTTGTTGTCAATAGATAATATTAATGTCAAACGACGTTGTCAATATTTTAGTAATTTTATATTTGTTTCTCAAATGTACTTAACTATAATTACTATAAAAAAATTAAAACAGGTTGTTTATTATACTGAAATATCGATGATTTCCGAGCTCGTGGGTATCATACTAATACAAAAATATCAAAGGTAATTGACCCAGATGATTAATGGAGTCAGGCGTTACTTTGCGGAAATCCATCACTATGTAGACAGTCAAAAGTTTTACTTAGCTAAGATCCGTGACAAGCAAAACAATAACAGAAAATTAATAATGTGTATTTTCCCGCTGGATGAAGTGGATTTATTTGGAACTTAAACCAAAAACTTACGGAAAAACAGCCGTCAGCAACTCTCCACCCACTAACCACTATACACAACACCAAACACACACTACCACTTTTCCACCTTGTAAACGACACGTGTTTCGCCCCAACACGAGGCATCTTCAAGTATAGCAGACTCTACGGAAGACAACCGAAAAGTACTACTTTTCGTTTTTCCGTAAGTTTTTGGTTTAAGTTCCAAATAAATCCACTTCATCCAGCAGGAAAACAAACAAAGTTATCCTAATGCGGGAATTGAACATAAGGGTCGTGGAACGCAAAGCGTATTTTTTGCCGTTGTGTCATTTCGGTCTTTAGTTTAGTATTACCGCTAAAATGGTAGTTAGAACGATAAATTATTCACAGTTTTACAGGTGCCCTAATGACGTCTTTTGCGTTAGCGTCAATCACTTGGTTTGTATTAAGACAATAATAATCTCATAGCTTTAGGCACATAAAAGCTCACGTCATTCGCCACATCTATTTTTTAAGAAAAGTTTAGTTTAAATCACTCCATAGAAAGTTGTTTAACTTTCTATGAAAGTCCCTGCTAAATCAGTACAGCCGTTATCAAAATTAGCCCAGAAAACAAAGTAGTATTTGAAAACGGATTGTTCAATTTCTTGAGTTAACAAATTAGCTTGGGAAAGACATTTTTTTAAAATTAGATAATTAAGTTTTATTTATATAAACGTATATATTGTAATCTCGTTATTTTATAAATCTCTGGGGCCGTTTGGAGATGGAACCAAATTTGTCGCAGTGTTCTACACGATTCTCGATCATGTAGCACACGGCGACAAATTTGCTTCCATCACGACGCTTAGCAATGAGTGAACGACCCGAGGAGAGGAGTTATTATATATTGTAATCATATGGTGGTTACCCACATTACACGTTAATATAATTATTTCTCAACATTCTGTGTTCTATATATTTTTCAAGAAAATGTATTAACTGAGTAGGAAATATTGAAGCTATCTTATTTAGCTGGAGTTGTACATTGCTAAGTACCAAAGAGGGCGCCATTGTTTTGTGAAGCATTGTTGCTCACCCCCGATCTGTTGTGTGAAAAGTTGGAGCCAAGTCGGCCGATTGAGCCAAGTTTCAGTGAAATCAGACAAGTTATAATACATCGTATTCCTGGAGGCTTTTCGCTTACAAGTTGGCTGTAGCGTAACGCTGATTCGACCTCAACTTTGTTGTTTATCAGTCGAGAGTTTAATTATGAAACGATGGAATTGCTTATACGTCGTGTAATTGGGTTTTATTTTATCCATTATAATGTTAAGTTTTGAAGTCTTTTAGGTTGATTTTACAGAGATTTAATTCAAAAATTACGACGCGAATGTACCCCTTATTCTTATAATATTCAGTGATTTCCTACGGACTAGCTTGTTTTGTGAAATATGTATTGATACATTCTTGCAAAAAACCGTAGTTTAAGCGTTAATTTGCGCTTTTTCTTACGAACTAAAAAAACTTAACTTACTAAATATTATATATGTTTTCTAGAATATTTTTTCTAGTCCCCATTATATATCCGTTAAAATTTAAACAGTCTTTCCGATGGCATAACCTAATGTATTGTTCTCGAATGCACTAACACTTCATAGGCAAAAGAAAATCAAATTCAAAAGCTGTATATGCCGTAATATTATACATTTTAATGCAATCAAAAATTGTGTTCAAACAAGAATTTAATAAAAACTAAACTCACTCTAAGAAATTTACGTTTCATTTTTATTCGTTTATTAAAAGAATTCGTTCAAACCACACCCTAAGCATTCTTTTGTGGTGAGTATCATTACAAAGAACAAACCACGCAACAAACTTCTATGTACTAAATATTATAATCAGCTGAAGGTATATATATCTGTATACAAGAAATAATAAGTGAAAGACATACATTATAGTTTCCTTTTTATTCCATTATGTTTTACCATTTACCCGCAGCTCTGAAGTGGACTATAGCCGATGCGTCATTTCGCCCGACAAACAACAACGTCAAAAGACAGTTGTTATTGCGCACAAGAGAAATGCATGATACGCAGTTAAAACTTCAAGTCAACTGATTGAGTTTTTATAGAAATTACACACAAACAGAATCGTATAAATGAAATGTTTGTCCTTTATGCGTTGCTAAACCATGCATCCAATTGCGATGATACTTTTATGAGTTGTTCTGTGTACGCCCGCGAAGGTTCCGAACCGTACACTTATTTCTTTTCGTAGCTCTGGAACGCCTGGCAGATACACCTAGTTAAAATTATTATATTTATTTTTTAACATCTTTGTTCAAATGCAATTTGCAATATAATAATAAATAGGATTTGCTTATATTTTTTAAAGTATCCCCATATATATCGTGTTTTAGGATTACTTATAAGCCCATATGGTCTACGTAACACCTACAAGCCGGATAATAAATAAGCAACGTCGCCTACTAAATAATTTTAGCCCATTAACGTGCCAGCCCCGACACAAATTAATCACGGGAATGACATTAAAAGCATTTAACACTTTCCTAGGTAAGAGGTAGTAGACTCAGACACTGCAATATAATAAATATGAGTTTTATAAGGGAAACGTTATAATAAGTTGTAACTGTTTATAAATGTTCTGTTTAAGAATATTGGGCAGCAGTTTATAGGGTTAAAATATTTCTAGTAGTAGTATTAATTCTAAATACTTTTTAAATATGAAAATCATATAGCATACATATATGAAACGTAAAAGTGGTTTTACGTTTAAAAAAGTATTTACTATTTTACTTAATAACGAAACATACTCATAACAAGCCATAAACAGTTGATTGCAACAGTATTGGTATTGTCTTGTATTGCTCTTATTATAAGATTAGATTATATAACACATTGTAGGTTTATGTGGGGTTGATTACAAGTATGTGCTGCATCTCTGAGGGTCGGGCGGTGGCAGAAATTAGTTTTTCTGCTCAATGAGTGGAGGTTTTGACTGAGCCATCGCCCATTTCCATCTTTATGTACTGTGAATTAATATGTAATTTGTAATAATTTAATATGCACTCATGTGTGTTACTACAGAAGTAAATATTGGATTGTCACATAAGTTCGTTCGTATTTTGGCGCGCAGATATTGACGCCTATTGGACGGAACCTATTAAGGTGCAATTCCTTCCATTTATATATTATATATATATTTTCGTAACGTCAGTTTTAGTGTACACTTTTGTCTACATTTTAGTCTAAGATTTATTTAATTTATAGAATTTTTTTTTTAAATTATTAGTTTGTGACCTCGTGTATGCTAAAATGGAAGAGCAAAATGAGCATTTTCGACTGGTCGTTTGCCTTCCTATCCCATAAAAAAAACATAAACTTCTCTCTTCTTGAGAAATTTTTTAAGCGCAAATACTCCTGGTGAGATGGCATTATGCAATTTCCCGAACATTTCACTATTGATACAAAACAATGGACAATATAGATAAGTTATAAAATAAATGTTAAAAAACCGAACGAACTAAAGTGACAACCCTTAAATTTATCTATCTATCTATCTATCTATCTGTACGAGACGCCATTTATCTATCTATCTATATATCTAACGAACCGCTGGTTGAAGGCTGGTAATCGCAATCTTCAGAAAAAAAGGATCGATCAGAGAGAGAGAGAGAGAGAGAGAGAGAGATGACACGCCATATGATACACGACAAAGCGTAATAAAATACATTTGTATATTCAATACATTTAATTTATTATCGTTCGTATATGTAATGCTTACATAAGTAAGTACATAAAGTGTAAACAATGTTATACAAACTCATGAGTTAAACATGCACGTAAATTCTGAATCGCAGTTTGCATAGCTTTTCTTCAGTCTCGGTTGGGTTGAAAATATTATAGTAAAATAATTTAAAAGTCCAAGACAAATCACCCGCGATATGGTTGTCAGGCGTCATCTGTCACCACCCTAACTGTCAAACTGGCTGGATAAATCGATCACGCACAAACTAATATCGAAGTTATGACGACAAGTCGACCAACTAGTTCGACTATCAGTCGACCCGTCGAATGAAAGTTTTTAGGTGCAACCGGCGTACACTCAGTTTTATTGGATGTTTCCGAAGAAGTTCTCCGTGTCGTCTCTTCAGACTCCTTAAGAAGCACGCGACGTGATCTTTGAGCAATATTACTGTGTGTTGCAACTTGTGTTATAAGCAAGGATATATTATTATGTATATGTACGTCGCTAAAAGCAACTTTTATCAAATGGGTACATCAAAAGCTTTAGTTATTTGTAAATATTTGGAGTATTAGTAAATCCTAATTAAGTTTCGTTTCAATACGGCTTACTTTTGGCTTGTTGTTATTAAGAGTTATATTATTTAAACATTATATAAATTATACACTTATAAACCTAAATAACATTATAACCTTCAGAATAAATAAATAATAATTATCAAAATATTTAAAATTTACTATCGTTTTTCCGCTTTTATATATAAATACGGTATAAAGGCTATATAATGCACATATTAATAAGACAATGTGAAACCGTAAAATTTGTAAAATCGAAATTAAATATAGAGATTTTCTTTATGTATAATAGAGTAAAATAATATCTTTGTATAATAATATAATTAAATATTTCTTTATGTATAATAGAGGACTTAGTTATTAAGTAATATTAGAATTTAAACATTTCCTTGTCGAAAGGACAAATAGCGAAAGCCTATTGTACTCCAAATATAATGTGTGTTCACCAATGACAAATAAGTAATTTCTTACTTTTTTTGCCTTTATTACAATAACGTAGTGGTGAACTAAATAGAAAACATGCTTATAATAAATTACAGACTTAAACACAGTTCTTTTATTAGTAATTCCGGTCGCTTCACCATTGTTTTTTGTGTACTCCGTAAATAAACACGAACTACACCGACTTATTTATGCTAAAGACTCGTTATAGTTACTTGATTACAAATCATTTATAAAGAAACTCTTATGACC